>QEPC01015236.1:944554-963681 GCA_003113815.1 Sphenodon punctatus
CCCTGGGAACTCCTTGCTGCTGGGTTGTGCCAGTGTTTTCCTGTGCTTGGGGTTTATACATTATTCATTTTAAGCTTGATGTGCTGCTGGGTTGTGCCACTGTTTCGCCACTGTTTCCCTGTGCTTGGGGTTTATACAATATTCATTTTAAGCTTGAAGTGCATTTTAAACTACTGTGTTTTCTTCCATCTTCTGATGTTCACCCTGGGAACTCCTTGCTGCTGGGTTGTGCCCTGGATCCGCCCACCGTTGCCCTGACTCCGCCCACCGGCTCACCGGCCCGCCGGCGGCTTCACCGCTGGTGGGCCGGACGGCCTTACTGCCCCTCCGAACTAAAAAGCCACCAGCTGCCCCTGCTGCCACTTCCATTTGAAATCTACAGTGGAGCAAAAATACCGTGGCAGCAAATGTGGAAAGCCGCAAGTGCAGGTATCGAAAAGTTCCCTCTTCCGACCCGTGCCGCTTTGTGTGGAAGAGAGCTTTCCATCGGTAACTGCTGCCGTGGCGGTATGCCGCTTCAGCCGTAACTGAGAACACCTCCCTGTAAGCCCTCATCATACAAATACGACTAACAGGTGGTACCCACAGGGAGCCACTCCCAGCCGATCACAGAATCTGCAGTAGAGGGTTGGTGTGTGTTTTATCTCCCTACCACGACGTCTCCCTAGCTTTTTGAACTTGGAATATAACCCCACAACTCCTGACAGCAGCAAAGCCACACCAGTGTAGCAAATATCAGTTGGTATCAGTTGGTAATGTAAACTGTGCAGGTGCTATTAGTAATTTTTAAATCCTTCTTCCCCAAGCATGATGACTGCTTTGGTTCATCTTTCTGTTTGCTCCATTGTATGAAAAACTCTTGACTTCTTTTCTCCACAGAGAGATTACTCAGAACGATGCCTTGGAAGTTATACAAGCGAACGTATTTTCAGATCTTCCCAAACTCCATGAAATGTAAGTGAATCACAGAATTTTAGGCTGGAAGGGACTTGGAGGATCATCTACTCCAACCCCCAAAAACAGCTGGCTGGGGGGAGGCAAATCCATCCCAGACAATGCTATTTAACATGGAAGGCAGGATAAGTCATTTAACGTGGAATAAGACTTAAAAATAAGTCACTTACAATGGCAGGTGGGATAAGTAGAGATGGCCAAACATCAAAAGCTTTGTGGTTCATTTCAGCTGAACCTTCAAGAATCTATAGATGAGCCTTTTCAAAATTATCTTTCCATTTGGTTTCTCTTTCATTCTCCATCCTCCCTGTTCCCTCCCGACCAGATATTTCCTTGTTCTCTGCTCTCACCTTTCTAATTCAAAGCATGTCCCCAAGCCAGTGCAGTATCCTATGAAGGGAGTGAAAATTGTTCACTCCTAGACTCCAGTTGTCTCCTCTACTGAAACCATGAATACCCTAGAATTATGTCCCTAGTCCAATGATTCCCAAACTTGTCAACTTATGATCCCATTTTGAGACGTTGAGAATCACATAACTACTGTCAGTGATAAGGACAGGCAAGGTATAAGAACATAACATAAGAACATAAGAAGTGCCATACTGGGTCAGACCAATGGTCCATCTAGCCTAGTATCCTGTCTCCGACAGTGGCCAATCACAGTAGCTTAGGAGAAGCATCCAACAGGTCACAATGGGGTATCCATTCCCTGTTGTTTTCCCCCAGCTCCCATCATTTTCCATGATACTGTCTGGCTAATAGCTGCTAATGGACCTATCGTCCAGAAACTTGTCCAAACCTCTTCGCACTGATATATCCAATATCAGTTGGGATCAGAACTAGAACTGAAACAGGGACCTGATCTGGTATCTGTGGGTAATACCCACAGCTTTGAGGCTACCATTTCAGGTATTCAAATCAGTACCCGAATACCATTCAGGTATTCAACAACCCAAAATGTTGGTTCTCTGTTTTTCAAGTACCTGAAATTGTCTGAACCAAAAAAAAAAAATACCCTCCCAAAACTTCCAAAATATGGGACTGAAGTTTAGAAAATTGAGACAAAACCAGTACCTGTTTGAGCTCTAATCATAACCCTATTTACATATTATGTGACCCAATATACAGTCTGGACTCATAATTTGGGATCCTCAGCTTGAGCAGAAAGGCCACCGAATGTTTTGTACATTCTCTTATTCTGGCAAAGCCGTAGTTCTTTAGAAAAATATGTACTGATTCATTTGTCTTAATGGGCATCTTTTTCCCCCTCGTTTACAGAAGAATTGAGAAAGCAAATAATCTTGTGTACATCGACCAAGAAGCCTTTCAGACCCTTCCCAACCTTCGATACTTGTAAGAATTTTCACCTTTGTGTTTCCAGTTGTTTCCAATTATGCAAATGCATTTTGATTTTCTCATAAACATTTTTACCCTACTTACTTTTGACAATGACAGCCTATTAGCAACTGCTTTCATTTAAACAGGGCATTCGATAATTAAATCCTTTTAATATGAATTGACTTGGTATTCAGTTCAGTTACTTTTTTATTGAAAGAACACCCCTTACAATGGATGTGGGTTGCACAAATCATGCTTTGTCACAACTGCTCAAATGGGCCTTTCATCATAATTCTATGATAGTGAAATCTGCCCTTAAAATAAAGGGCTATCCATAAATAGTCCACTAACACTTAATATGCAACCTCCAACTAATTGAAAAGACCTCTCCTTTTGTGCATTAAAACACCAAGTGAAACCCAGCAGACTCTATCAGAGAGGAAGAATGGGTGGGATTCTACTATCTAGCATAGGACGTTCACCTTTGTGTTGACACCAAAATAAACTAAAGCTAAAATGAAATATCCATGCAAATACCAAATTGACAAATTCGGGTTAGTCATTTTGATTCAGATGAGACGGCATGAAAAAACTATTCATTTCCATCGTCACCTGCCAAAATGAACATTCACTCTGAATGTTTCGTTTTCACATGATAGTATTTCAGTTATTCGATTTTGGTGGTTTGGTCATTTTCATATTCATATAAGTGCCCTTTAGTGCTATTTTCTATTTATTAATGATTTATTAATGATTTATTATTTTTATTATTAATTATTATTATTATTAGCAAGCATTTATATAGCACAAGCAATGTACCTGGCACTTTACAAATTAATTGAATAGACACGGTTCCTGCCCTAGGGCTTGCATTTTGAGAGACGGGGGGGGGACGGGGGAACGAAGGAAGGGGAACAGAGGGAGAGACAAGGAGTGTAACATTCACAAAGATGCGAGGTCTCCGGTGCATGCACTTGGCTTGGTTACATCAAGAATAATGGCTGGCTGGTCCATGTGGTGAGGATACGAGTACACAGACCTCAGGTAACAGATTGTACTGGATGGAGGGTATCAGCAGGAGTTAGGTGAGGGGGGTGAGGAGTCAGGGAGGGCAGAACAGAGCAGAAGAGGTGAGTCTTGAGGAGGAATTTGAAGGTATGAGGCAGATATGAGCAGGGAGGGAGTTCCAGGCGTGAGGGCAACTAGGGAGAAGGGACAAAGGCAGTTAGGGGAGCAAGGGAGGTGAGGGAGGGCGAGAAAGGGGACAGAGGAGAAGCAGAGTTCACGGACTGGAGTATGGAGGGAAATTAGCACAGAGAGGATGGGGGGAGCAGGTTTGTGAAGAGCTTTATAGGTGAAGACTAGGAGCTTGTGCAGGATTTGTTCAGGAAGGGGGATACAGTGAAGAGAGGAGAGATGAAGCTGCACGTGGTTGAAGCAACGGGCAAGGTAGATGACCTTGGCAGCAGAGTTTTGGACAGAGATAAGGGGAGAAAGGGGAGAGTGGGGGAGGCTAGTGAGAAGGAGGTTACAGTAATCAAGGTGAGAGATGATCAGGGCATGAACAAGGGTTTTGGCAGAGGAGACAGAGAGAAAAGGGCAAATCTTAGCAATGTTATGGAAGGAGAAGTGACAGGATTTGGCAACAGAGTTGATATAGGGTTTAAAAGAAAGGGGTGAGTCAAAGATGAAGCCTAAGCTATGAGCTTGGGGGACGGGAAGGATGGTGATCCCATCGATGAGGATCGACAGGGAAGAGGGAGAGGAAGGATGAGGGGGGAAGATAAGGAGTTCAGTTTTAGCCATGTTGAGTTTAAGTTGATGTTGAGACATTCAGGTAGAGATGTCAGAGAGACAGCTGGTGAGGCGAGCTTGGATAGATGGAGAGAGAGAGGGAGTAGAGAGATAAAGTTGAGTGTCATCAGTGTAGAAGTGATACTGGAAGCGGTGGGAGGCAATGAGTTTGTCTAGGGACAGGGTATAGATAGAGAAGAGGAGAGGGCCAAGGACAGAGCCTTGGGGAACACCAATTGAGAGGGAAAGGGAGGAGGAGGTGGAGTTGGCAAGAGACACATTGAAGGAGCAGTCAGAGAGGTAGGAGGAGAACCAGTCAAGGATGGAGCCACGAAAGCCAAGGAAGTGAAGTGAATCCAGCAAGAGTGAGTGGTCAGCAGTATCGAAGGCAGCAGAGAGGTCAAGGAGGACAAGAATGGAGTATAGGCAATTAGATTTAGCCACAAGAAGATTATTGGTGATCTTAGCGAGAGCAGTTTCAGTAGAGTGAAGGGGGCGAAAACCAGATTGGAGGGGGTCAAGGGAGAAGTTGGCAGAGAGGAAGTCAAAGCAGCGGGAGTAGACAACACGTTCAAGAAGCTTGGAAGCAAAAGGAAGGAGTGAGACAGGATGGTAGCTAGCTAGAAGGGTTAAAGGAGTCAAGAGTGAACTTTTTGAGGATAGGAGAGACAGTGGTGTGCTTGAAGGTGGAGGGGAAGGAGCCAGTAGAGAGGGAGAGGTTGATGATGTACGGGAGGGAAGGAGCGACAGTGGGAACAATGGAGGTCAGGAGGGGATGGGGTCAAGGGGGCAAGTGGAAGGGTTGGAGAAGGAGAGCAGGGAGGAGATATCCTCAAGGGAGGTGGGAGGGAAGGAGAGGAGAGAAGGAGGGGGAGGAGGGGGAGGGGAGGGAGTAGGAAGAGGAGAGGAGTGGGAAGCGATGTCGAGACGGATGTTGTCTATCTTGGAGGTGAAGAAGGAAGCAAGATCCTGAACAGAAAGGGAAGAGGGAGGAGGAGGATAGGGAGTCTTGAGAAGGGAGTCAAATGTGGAGAACAGATGGCGAGGGTCCCAAGAGCAGGACTTAATGCGGGAGGTGTAGCAATGCTGTCTAGCAAGGGAGATAGCAAAAGTAAAGGAGGAGAGACAGTATTTGAAGTGAATGATGTCAGCATGAGAGTGGGATTTGCACAAGAGGCGTTCAGCATCACGGGTGCATGAGCGGAGGTGGCGGATACTGGAGGTGAGCCAAGGACAGGAGTTGTGGAAGTGGGCAGGGCAGGAGGAGAGGGGGCAAGGGAGTCAAGGGTCGAGGAGAGGCATTGAAAGCAGAAATGGCAGAGTCAGGGGAGGAGGAGGAGAAGACTGAGGGGAAAAGGCGGGAGAGAGAGGAGGCAAAGTTCAGGAGGTTAATGGCCTGCAGGTCACGGAAGGGGCGTGGAGACAGGGAAGAGGAGGGGAGACAGTGGGATACATTGAAATGGGCAAGGAAGTGGTCAGAGATGGGATAAGGATTGAAGGAGAGATCAGATACAGAGCAGTTCCTAGAGAAGATGAGGTCAAGACAATGGCCGTTAGCATGGATGGGGGAGTTGGTCCAAAGGTGGAGGTTGAAGGAGGAGGCTAGTGAGAGGAAGCGAGAGATGGCGGACTGGGAAGGGACATCAACGTGAATGTTGACGTCACCAAGGATGAGAGTGGGGGTATTGTCAGAGAGGAAGAAAGTGAGCCAGGACTCAAATTCAGAAAGAAAGGACGAGAGAGAGTCAGGGGGGCGGTAGATGAAAGCCACGTGGAGATGGAGGGAGGAGTAGAGGCACAGAGAGAGGACCTGAAAAGACGAGAAGGAGAGAGGGGGAGGAGAAAGTGGTTGGAATTGACAGGAGTTAGTGACGAGGAGGCCCACGCCACCACCCCGGCCTTCGGGGCATGGCTGGTGAGAAAAGGAGAGACTCCCAAAAGAGAGGGTAGTAGGGATGACAGAGTCGGAGGGGGAGATCCAAGTTTCAGTAAGGCTAAGGAGATGAGAGAGGAAGAGATCATGGATGTAGGGGACTTTATTGGCAGAGGAGCGACAGTTCCAAAGGGTGCAGGAGAATGGAAGCTGATCGGGGAAGGCAGGGAATGGGGATAAGATTGGGAGAAGAGGTGTGACAGAGCAGGCAAGAGATAGGGAGGGTTGGGGAGGAGCAGGGAGGAAGGTAGCCAAGGGGGAGGAGGAAGTGTGAGAAGGTTGGAGAGAAGTGATGGGCTGGGGGGGAGGAAGGAGCAGGGGGGAAAGAAGTAGAGGATGGAAGAGGTGGGGAGGAAGGGGAGAAGGAGGGAGAGGGAAGGCGAGAGATTAAGGCAGGCATGATGGTGGGGAGGATAGGTAATAGAGAAGAGACAGAGAAGAATGAGGTGGAGAGTGGCTGACCTACTGGCCACCGAGGAGCCACCAGGTGGCAGAAGTACCCTTAGGCTTACCCTTAGCTGGTGTTGTTGGAGTATTCTGCTGGCGAGTGGCCTGCTCAGGTGATGACAGCCGAAGCAGCTGGGAGAGTATGCAGATGAGCTGCAACCTCACCAGCTCCTGGCCTGCTGGTCGCTGGAACTCAGGTGGCAGAAAGGCCAAGCCCCAGGAGGGTCGCGGCGTGCTCAGGTGATGACAGCCGAGGCAGCTGGGAGAGTATTTACTTAGCTACATTTGTTATGCTGCCCTCCCCCTCCCCACCACCACCACCCCCGCCACTATGGAAGGGCTCAGGGTGGGGTACAGCACATTAAAATTGTACCTGGAAAGCTATTGAAAGGCTAGTGAAGATTCTGGAGCACCTGTGAAATGTGTTCCCAGTAACACACATCCAAGAGAAGGTGGGCCACCAACATTCTGCACTCACTGCTCTTTCCAATCTGTAGGACCGGTTTCTATTATGATTTTGGAATGGCTTGTCGGAATGCCTGTCAGAATGACAGCCACCATTCTGTGCATGTGCAAAAGGCCCCCTTTTTTTTTTCATTTAGTCCGATGGCCCGAGTTCCGATCAGACCGAATGAACTTCCCATTTTTCCAATAGAATCAGAAGTAGGTACAAATGTAGGTTTCATTCCTACCAAACAATCATCAGTCTGGACCCCAGATGGGGTCACTCACCTCATCTGGGGACGGGGTTGTTCTCCCAACTGTCTGATAAACATCTGGAATGCAGCCATGTGAGACATTACCATGGTTTGGGCAGCATTTACCCTTCTACCAATTATGATTAGATCACTTTTAAATGCAACAGCTGAATCAGAGATGAATGCGATAGTGACATTCCTCCTTTTGGCTGTAAGGACGAGACAGGAGAATACTCTTGTCAAATAATTTTCTGTTCTATAGTTCTACTTATCAGCTATTTTCCTAACCATCTAATCTACTCTGATTTTGTATGTTGAGTTTTTAGATGACTAGATTATCCTTGTATTTTGAATACAACTGTAGATTATTAATGGTTTGGAATATTATCTGAATGGTCACACGATGTATGTTTTTCTATTTTATCTTGTACTATTATGGCCACGGCGAAAGCTAGTGCCTAATAAATAAATAAATAAATAATAATGGTTTAAAAAACCCTCCTCACATCAGGCAGCCTTACTGTGCAATGCAGTGCATTGTCTGCCCAGCAGCCGCCAGATAGTCACTCCGCAGCATGGCAGGGTGGGCAGCTGGCTGCTACGCCCGGCATCCTCAGGAAAAAAGAAGGGAATGTAGCGCGTAGCAACCTTACCCAAAGTGGTGTACGGCTGATCGACGCATGGTAGCATGCCGCCGCTCATGTGCCCCACCTGCCCCTCCAGGCAGTAACATCTGCCTCGGGACTTGGAGCGGTGCATGCTGCCTCCATTCACGTGCAGCCATGTCACAGCCGGGGGTGGGATAGTGGGCAGGCCGGGGAAAGGTGGGTGGGGAAGCCACTCCTGTGGTCGGTGCCTTGGGCCGTCCTGGGGTGTGGCAGGGCCTCCAACAGCAGCTCACCCACCCAGCTTCCCCATTGGGGGTGGACCATCTGCCGTGTTCAAAGTGTGGTGGCAGCGATTGCCCATGATGGGCCACACAGGGATCAGGCCCGCTGCAGCCCATGTGGCTGCACCCTTTGTTGCTGTCTGGAGTCACAGGGATTCTATTTAAGTCTCAAAATGGGGTCAGAATGCTTATGTAAGTAATATATATTTATTGTGGAGCCATAGGCTATTACAATATCTCAATCGATCAATCAAAGTTTTTATTGTGCTGACCCATTGGCCTTGACAAAATAACAAAATAAGACACAATAATACTTACAATACATCAAATATATTCAATTAAAATTAAAAAGAAAGTCTAAGTTCCCTTCATATTATTTCCAGGGCATTACAGAAACCCTACACTGGCTGGGAGCTCCTCTGGGTTTCCTGGGAGCGATATTTACTCGCACGCAAAGCAAAGTTGGCCACTGCTCGGGTTACCTCCGAGGAGGTATCCCTGAGCAGAAACATGAGTTTCTGTAAATCTGATCTATCTGCTAAATGCCCCATATACAAACAGATTTGGGCTCTAAACCCACTATACAGTGGGCAATACAAAAGATAATGAGGAAGATCCTCCACGGCCTTCTGGTTACATATCCAGAGGCGATCCGTATATCTCCGGGCAGCATACCTCCCCATTAGAACTTCCATAACCATGGTCTGGCAGCGTAATGATGTAAACGCACACCGCATTTTAAAGTCGGAGATCCCCTCTATATATACTGGGCGCGAGTTCCCCACCGCCCAATACTTGTAATATGGTGCTGACTTAATATTAGCAACCATCATTCTGTTACCTTGAAGGTCAATGTCTTTAGATCTCTCCCTGATAAATTTTAACCCCTGTTTGAATGTACAGTTCAAAAAGAACTCAGGGGAGAAGCCTAGGTCATTTATTCTCCTTTTCATCATTTTCCACCAAAAATTGGAGGGGCCTGATGACTGCTGGCACTCTTCCAGGCATGACCTAACCAGGGATTCTGGACTCATATGTATCGATTTTAGCCAGTAACCCAGAATTAGATCCCCACACCTTTTTCCCCAAGATATTACCCCTGCCTCCAAGGTACACATGGCCGAACTTGTACTGCGTGGGACCCCCAGCAATTTTTTTACAAAGGAACTTTGAATACCGGCCAGCAGCCTTACAATTTTTGGGTCGCTTCCCCACACGGGGAACCCATAGGCCAACTTTGACAATACTTTGGCCACAAAAACCTTTAAAGCAGGTAGAAACATATGCCCCCCCACATGAATAATAGAATCTGAGGATCATTATAACCACTGGATTAACTGCCTTCCTTAGGGCTTCCACATGTGCCCTCCAAGAGTCATTAAAGGAAAAGATCAACTCCAAGTATTTAAAGTATTTTACCTGTTGCAAGGGAACACCCCCCATTTTCCAACTACAAATCTTATACACTGGGGCAAAAATCATAATTTTAGTTTTCTCATAGTTGACCGTTAGCCTATTCTGTACACAAAGAACATCAAAATCCATTCGTAATCTCTTTAATCCCAAGCGCGAGGCGGACAACAGTACTGCGTCGTCAGCATAAAAAAGACAGACAAGCCGCTTTCCACCCAGCCTTGGAGCCATATATTTATCCTGCGCTCTTAAATGCAAGATTAAATCGTTTATGTATAAATTAAAGAGCAAGGGTGCAAGGATACATTCTTGTCTGATCCCTTTTTGTACCGGGATTGAGTCTGAGAGGGTACCCTTATTATTCAACCTCACTCTCATAGTTGAATCTGTGTAAAGGGCCTTTATGAGTTGCAGCAGACTGTGATCAATTCCTAATACCCTTAACTTGCACCACAATTTATCCCTCGGGATCATATCAAACGCCGCCTTAAAGTCGATAAAGGCGGCATATAGCTTTTGTTTTTTCAGCTTAAACCTCTGTACTAGATGGTTTAAAACCAAACACTGATTTGTTGTTGATTGTACAGGGCGAAAGCCGGCTTGTTCAATTGCCAAAACCTGCCCTTCTTCTATCCAACTCTGTAATTTGCCCAGGAGAAATTTGGCATAAATTTTCCCTGCTACACTGAGCAAAGAAATGGGCCAGTAGTTGGAAGGTATACTACGATCCCCTTTTTTAAATATTGGGACAACTATGGCAGTTTTCCAAGCCGGGGGTATGTTCCCTGAGCAATTTATCATTGTAAACAATGCAAAAAACTCCGCCCACCATTGGGGGTTCAC
The DNA here is from genome assembly GCA_003113815.1 of Sphenodon punctatus. Lineage (NCBI taxonomy): Eukaryota > Metazoa > Chordata > Lepidosauria > Sphenodontia > Sphenodontidae > Sphenodon > Sphenodon punctatus. The sequence goes on from QEPC01015236.1 coordinate 954,864, forward strand.
TTTAAAGAGATCTGGGGGTAAAAAATCAGGCCTTGGGGCTTTCCCCAGCTTCAGTGTGCTAATCAAATCCACCACTTCTTCAGGCTCGACCGATGACCAAGATGGCAAATCCTCCTCAAAGGGGCCCCAAACTAGCGGGTTATAAGAATACTCGTAATATAACTGAAAAAAATGATTAACCCATTCTAGTTGATGAATTTTTGGCTCCCTATAAATGACAGCACCTTTAAATCTATTGACAATCTGCCAGAATCTCCGATCATCTTTCAGGCAGATCGCCTTATATAAGCCTTCCCATTGGGAGTAACGGAAAGCCCTCTTCTTCCCCTTCAATAAGCTTTTGTATTCTGCCGCCAGATACTTGTATGTTTCCAATTCAGCTGACCCTATCATAGTCCTTAATTTTGCTGCTGCTTGTCGTAACCTTAACTTTGCCACACGACACTCCTCATCCCACTATTACAATATCTACACAATCATAGACATATAATTCCAGGTCAAAGTTAATTACACAAATTCAAAATGATATTCAGGCCAAGGCCCCCTGTGTAACATGGCCCTTCAGCTACAATCATCCAAATAAGCTGACCTTAACTGAATGAAAATTTGGCAAAGTCTTGCAGCAGCTCTCGACATTGCCGAATCTGTGCAGCTGAGAAGCCTCCTTAGCAGGGACCCTGAATCTAGCAGACTATGGGTACAATTGCCCAAAAGAACCTGTCTCGGTCCCAATAGGGCTGGGCAATGAAACAAAACATGCCGACATGAGTCCACTTCCGCAAGGTCACATAACTGACAGAGCCTCACCGATCTGGGGATGCCCTTGAAACGTCCCTCTAGCATTGCTGACGAGTAAATGTTACATCTAAGGCAGGTAAAGGCCCTACGCAATCTAGAATCCTGATATAGATATAGGTAACTGTTCCTCCAGCCCGAAGGATCGGGTAGAGGATACTCAGGAGTAACCCTCTGGCTCATTAGCAGGGATATTTCATTTTGGAGCTCTTGGTCCAATACTCTCCTTTTGATAAGGGACAGAGCTCCCTCTAGGTCCAGGTACCCTAGAGATTCCCTCAAGAACCCCAAGGACTTCACAGTCTCCTCCACCCACTGCGACCAGGGGCTCTGAAGTCCGGCTCCCACCACCATAGCTAGGAGAGAATTATCCTGGGGGGGAAACAAAACTACCTTTGTCCAAAACCTCAGAAGTGATTGTAGGGCCCGGGTCCTAATAGTGAGGCTTGAAGTTTCTTACCACAAAATTACCAGGGGGGTACCCCTTGGAACCCCCAAGATAGAGCGCAGGAACTGATTCTGCATCAGTTCTAGGTTATCTAGGAAGGAGAGGCCCCAAACTGGGAAAGCATATAAGCACTGGGCAATGGTTTTGGCCCTAAAGAGCCGTAAAGCTGGCAGCACCAATTTCCCCCCCTGGGTATGGTAAAATTTCAAAATGGCCACCGAGGAACTCCTACATTGTGACACCACTGCCCTTAGGTGAGGCTTCCAACTCAAGGAGGAGGAGACGATCACCCCCAAATCCTTGAACTCCCTTACTTGATCGATGGGATTACGACCAATGGTCCAACGATGGGTTTTCCCAGGCCCTCTCCTCCCCATTACCATGGTCTTGGTCTTACAGAAGTTAATTTTAAGGCCCTCCCTGTCACAGTACTCCGTGAACCCCTGCATTGCTCTCCTGAGCCCCACAAGGGTTTGGGAGATCAAAACCGTATCGTCGGCATATAAGAGGGCTGGTACAATCCTTGAGCCAACTTGAGGAGCATGGGTGTCTATGTTCTTAAGGTAAGGGACTACGTCGTTCAAAAAGAAATTAAACAGCACAGGGGCCAATAGACACCCTTGTCTAACACCCCTGCATACATGGACCTCTTTCGAGAGTGGGCGAGCTGGAGTTGGACGGATTCGAATATAATTATTACTATGGATTTTGATTAATAAGAAAAGCAATCAGCGGTCAATGGATGTGGCACTCAGTTTAAACCAAAGCCTTTCCCTGTTGATGGAATCGAAGGTCATGGATAAGTCTATAAAACACAGATAGAATTTCCCTTGACGGTTAACTGTCCCCTCTCTCGCCCTTCCACGCCTTCCCTGCTCCCCTAAGCGCCTTCGTCCCTTCTCACTTGCTGCCCCCCATGCCTGGAACTCCCTCCCTGTCCACATCCGCCTTGCCCCCTCCCTTCATACCTTCAAATCTCTCCTTAAAACTCACCTCTTTCGCTCTGCTCTGTCTGACTCTTTATCCTGCTGAGTCACTATTCCTATACTTACGATCGGTTTACCCTTATCCTTGCAACATGGACCTGCCTGCTGTCATTCTCATCGTAACCAAGCCAAGTACGTGCACTTGAGACCTCGCATCTTCATGAATGTTAGACCCCTTGTCTTTCCCTCTGTTCCCCTTCCTAAGTCTCTCCCCCAGCTCCTGTCTCTCAGATTGTAAGCCCTAGGGGCAGGGACCGTGTCAATTTTATTACTTTGTAAAGTGCCAGGTACACTGCTGGCACTATATAAATGTTTGTTAATAATAATAATAATAACATACTTATTGGAAAGAAGGGAAAGAACAAAAACCTGATCCAGCATGGATTTCCCACACTGGAACCCTACCTGTTCCGGTTCCAGCAGTTTACTTTCGTTCAACCAGGAAAGCATTTTTTCCAATAGGAAACGTCTGTATAACTTGCCAATGATGCTTAGAAGACAAATAGGATGATAGTTCCCAGGATGGGAATGGTCACCTTTCTTAAAAAGAGGAACAACTATCCCTCTTTGCCAAGGTTTAGGAATTGCTCCTGAGGATCGAAGAAAACGGGGGCCAAAAAACTGGCCCACAACTCCGGGTCCGACTTCAATAATTCAGGGGAGACTAAATCCTCTCATGGGGCCTTCCTTGATTTCAGCTTGCCAATAAAGTATAATACCTCCTCCTTAGGGACAGGTGGCCACTCAGGGAAACTATCCCTTAAAGGAACAGAGGTAATACTTTCCGGTAGGATAGAGAAAATTTCTGCATAGAACTTAACCCAAGTGTCCGGCTGAATTATTATGCCCTTATTATCAGACCTACCAGGGCGAATACAGTTCCGTAAAAGTTTAGGATCGTTTTGTAGAGCCGCTTCCAGTAACTGGGCCCACCCATGCTTTTGAAAAGCTAATTTCTTAGACGCTAACAGGAGACGATAACTCCTTCAGGTAGCTTGAAGTTCCTGCCTGAGGGCTAATGAGGGGTTACCCCTTAGCTTATTAGCCAGCCGACACAGTCTACACCGTAAGGATCTACAATCCCCATCAAACCAGGAGGAACCCACTCCTTCTGACGTCCCACAGGCTTTCTGACCGCTAAAAGGGGGACGAGAAGAGCCAATAATTTGTTAAAATCCTCCAGGGGATTTCCCTCCAAGGTTACCATCCTACCCACTAACTCCTTGATCACCAATTGTTAGAATGCTTATTAACCATTGCCCTAGAAGGCTGTATGCCAGTAGGAGCTGGCAGGGCTGGATCCAGTCGAGGACAAAGTGTGCAACTGCATACACAGGGTCCCTTAGGCTGGGGGGCTCCTCAGAGGACCCACAACACAGGGAGTCCATTAATAAACTTGAAAAGACAACATGAGTGTGAGATGTACGACTACAGATCCTCAAACTAGGGGAGTCCCAGCCTGTGGACGGCCTGTGGTGTCCCCGAAGAGGGCACCCAACACATTGAACCCATGAGAAAACTAGAAATAACAATATATATATAATATACAGGTCTACAGGGCCTGCAGTGCAGGGAGTCCTCCCAGCCCCTGAAGGGGATGTTACATTTGACCATGCCTCCCATATTTTCTAGTGGCCACGGAGGACAGGCCCCACCTGCTCAAAGCATAAGCACCACCCTTCAGTGAATAAGCCCTGCCCCCTCATGAACTTACATGCCTACACCTTCCAATATTCTAAGTGCATAAAAAGTGACCAAAGCTCTCCTGCTTACTGTTCCGCTTAATTTCTTGTCATTCCATCATCTCCCCAACATCCTCTCAAGTACGTTTTCTGTAAGGCAAGCAGGAAAGACACGAATACCTGTTGTCTTTGGCTCCCCCTCCTCCTCCTTCTCTCTCTCTCTCCCCCCCTTTTTTTCTCTCTCTTCTGAAAGAAGGACTTCGACCCCTGAAAGAGGGAGTGAGATTCGAGTCGACACCCAAACAGGGACTGTCCAAAGTAGGGATTGTTGGGAGATATGTTTCACTGAACATCAAAAATTAAATGTTTATACTTCTCCTTATATTGCCTGTCTGTAACTAAGCCAAGTGTGTGCACCTGTAATGTCTCAATTTCATGACTGTATCTCTATCTCTATGGGTGTTAACAAACATGACGAGGGCCTGTTTCGGCCTGCTCTGGCCCACCTGGGACAGCGCCAAACCCACACGTCTGTTCCAGGCCCACCAGATGTGGGCCCAGTTCAGACCTTGGCGGGGTTGGCAGCTGTACCAGAAACAACAGTCCAGACCCAGGAGCTGCCCAAGCAGGTCAAACCAGGAGGGCGTGTCTGTTTTCATGCCCAGTCACAGCCCAGTGTGAGAGGTTGCCATGGCAGCCAGCTATGGCTGCCTGTTATTAGCAGCCTGTCATGGCGGGGAGTAGGGCACCAGCGGCAGCGCAGGGGAGGAGCTATCCAGTCGCTCCTCACTCCTCGCTCCCCACACCCACACACACACACCTCTCCAGCCAGGTTAGATGGCAGGAAAGTGTGTTCTGTTCCCCAAGCTGACCCGGCTGGGAGTAGCCTCCCTCCCCGGGACGGGCAGCCACCACTGCAGCTGCACATTTGTTTACACCCTATGAGCCCCTCCCCACCCTAATCTATTCTAGACCTGTCCCTTATCCTAACTTTATAGTACCAGGCACAATGCTTGTGCTATATAATAAAATAATAATAATAATAATAATAAATTAATAAATAAATAATAGGTAAATCACTGTATGTCCCTCAGATATTCCTATTAGAAGGGGGCTCACACCACCATTTGCACAGGCCAAGCCACAACTTTGCTGGTTCCAGACCCCCCGGGTGCTGGCATAACATTTGGAATCAGTTTGTTGTTTGTTTTTAGTTATGGCACAATCTCCACCTCCGCGAGCATTCATTATTCAGTCCCTGGGAAGCTGGAAATACACAAGCAGAGCTATTCTAGTGTGTGATTTCTGAATTATCTCCCTTGCACTGCCGTTATCTGTTTACAAATGTTGTGCCAAGAGAGCCCTGCTTCTGATTGTATTTCCTGCTGATCGGCTGATGGCACGGAATAGAAGGGAGGCAGAGAGAGACTGGGACAGTTCATCAGAAGGTTGCACACTTCACTGAGAAACCCAGAGTGGTGGTTTAAAATTCATGAATAAAGAAATGCTTAAATGGCCAAAATGAGTGTAAATGCCATCATCTAATTTTACTGTTCCCCACTCCTAGCTCCCCCAAACCACACTTCGTTTCACAGACATTTTTCTCTTTGACCTTAACTTCTCACCTCTCCCCTTGCTACACACGGAAAGATTATCTATTGATCTTTACATGAGGGCCACGCTGCATTCCCCGCTTTTCCTAGCCAGTTGCTGTAATTGTCAGTCAGATAGATAGTTGCTCTTTTCCATTCAGTAATCTACCGTTCGGTCCTAGCAGCCCTTTTGGGTCCCCCACAGCTCCTCCATCCTTACCAACGGTAATCTTCAAATTCCATTTTGTAGTTCCTAAGCCTTGGTAGTCATTCATCCTGATAGTCACAGGGTCTTTTTAAAGGGACCCGCGAGGTGCCGCAGTGTGGGGGGGGATGGGTGGAAGCGACGGCGGGTGTGCAGTTCATGTGCAGCCCATCACATGGACACACACCCATCTCCACCCACCTCCACGCACGGAAGCACCTCCGTTTTCTCCAATGCCCCCATAAGTGGGGGATCGGTGGAGATGGGTGGCCCACCAGCGATTACATGGACGCCCCCCCCCCCTCGCCCACCGAGTCACCCACATGGGCATAAAATGGCCCTTAGTTTATCTGGCTTATGCAATCTATAAAAAAGGAAACAGGGGGGCCCAAGAACATTAGATGCATGCTACCATACTGCCGCTCCCCCTTTCAGCCCTCATCACATTAAATCAGGAGCCCTTTTCCACTACAGATCAGGAGTGATTAGGTTTACACTGGGCACCTAGTTTTCAATTCCTAGAAGCTGCTGTCATCCGTATCTTTACCAGGGGCAGCTGGTGGGTTTTGATGTTGGAGGGGCACTGGGGTCAGTGGGCCTAGGGGCGGAGCCAGGGGCATGGTAGGCAGAGCCAGGGGGACGGTAGGTGGAGCCAGGGGGACGGTAGGCCAGTGACATGGCATAACCCAGCAGCAAGGAGTTCCCAGGGTTAACATCGGATGGAAGAAAACACAGTCTACATGCACATCAAGCTCAAAATAATTTATAAACCCAAAACACAGGGAAACACCCAAAACACTGGCATAACCCTGGCAAAACACTGGCAAAACACTGGCAAAGCCCAGCAGCAAGAAGTTCCCAGGGTTAACATCGGATGGAAGAAAACACAGTCTACATGCACATCAAGCTTAAAATAAATAATTTATAAACCCAAAACACAGGGACCCATCCTTGTAAAGCACCCCAATCACAGCCTGAGTCCAATTTTACCACACACATCCCATTTCCAGCATTTTGAACACAACTGAAATCGCATGACTTGCAGTGACATCTCTCCCAGGATTTCCAAACCTCCATTTTACCACACACAATCCCCCCTGCACTAACCCACTAGCCCCCACTCCCCTCCCAGGGAACCGAGGAGCCCTGGCTCCCAGCCCCCCTGCTCTAATCCAGTAGCCCCCCACTCCTCTCCCAGGGAACCCAGGAGTCCTCACTCCCACCTACGCATTCCCCTGCTCTAACCCACTCCCCCCCCTCCCCCCCTCCCAGGGAACCCAGGAGCCCTGGCTCCCATCCCCCCTGCTCTAACCCACTAGCCCCCACTCCCCTCCCAGGGAACCGAGGAGCCCTGGCTCCCATCCCATCTCTATTCAGACCTGTATTTGTGAGGGGAGTTAAAAGGTGTGTGTATTTGGAGGGTTTAAAGGGGGAACAGTACAGAATCTAGGGAAGCCTGGGCCCTATGTAAAATCATTATTATTTCTTAAGTATATAGCACCAGCAATGTGCCTGGCACTGAACTGTTGTAACTAGAGACAAGACACTGCCCGAAGGGACTTACAATCTAGGATCTAGAACCTAGGTATCTATATTCCCATTTTACAGATGGGGAGCTGAGGCTGATAGACAATGGGTAAAAACAGATGTGACAATAGCATGCTGTGACCTGCTTTGTTCCAGACCTCACCTGAGCCATCAGATCTTGGACCAGGATTGCCCCAGGCCATGTCAGCAGCTAGTCTAGGTTGTGACCTTGGGAAATCTCAGTGGTCACAGTCCGGGCTAAGGCCTGCCTGACCGGGCCAAAGCAAGCCACAACAGGCTATCACAACTGTTCCCGAGCCGGCATACCCACCAGGGTCAAGGCCACCAGGGCCGCCAGGGCCTTCATTGACCACCATGGGTGACCATCATGGCAGGGAATATGTAGCTGGGTGCAGCACAGAGGTGGGGCTGACTGGTCACATGTTTGTGGTTCTCCTTGGCCTCCCCGGGTTGTGCGGGCAATGGGGCAGTGCGCCAGCCATGGGCACATTTGTTCAGTGCCCCAACCCAGCCAGGACCCTGTTTGCCACAGTTTTCCTACCCAGGCCGGGTTGCGCCACCACCGCACCATTGTGCGGTTATGTGTGTTTCTACCCAATGTCTTGCCCAAGACCATCTAGGGAGGTCATGGCTAAACCAGGATTTGAACCCTGATCTCCAAACCACAGCACTTTATCCACTAGGATACACTGAAATGATGGTGTGGATTTCTGTCTAACACAGGAATGTTCGACAGACATTCACTGATTCACCTTTTAGAAAAAAGAAAATGTTACCATAATTAATGGCAAAATTAATGAATGTTGGGGAACTGGGCAATCAAAACTCTGCATGGAAGGGGTAATGGACTCCAGAGCAAGGAAGAATACTTACCTCATCTTCTTTGTCCATGCGTTCTTGAACAGGTTCTAAATTGTGGACGAGGAATCTTTTCCCTTCCCAGTGTCCACTTTGAAAATTAGTACGAGCCCCAAGGACTGTATACAAGCCAAGCGATGAAGAGGTGCACTCGGGAAGAGGAGGGTTCAGATCATGGATCTAGGCCATGGATCTGTCCCCTACCCTTGTGTGCATGCTCTCATCTCTTCTACTCTTGCCGTGGCTGGGGTAGGAACTGGATCCAAGGGGCATTTATTTATATGTGGAAAGGGGTCAAATAAAAACTAGCTGGGAGCTGCATTTGGCCCCCAGGCTTGAGGTTTTCCCATCCCTCTTCTAAAGTTACCCACATTTAAGCCCTCTCCCTCATGGGCTTGGGAAAGTGTTTCTAAACAGCAAGTCTCAGTAGTTTTAGCTTCTCCTTTTTTTCTTTTCTTTTTTTAAACTATCTTCACCTTCAGCACATCCCTAAAGCCACCTTTCGCCAGCTGTATCTGGTACGGGGGCTTCGACCTTACCTCTCCAGGCCCGATCTGGCCACTCTTGTCCTTGCCTTCATCACCTCGAGGCTAGACTACTGCAACGCGCTCTACGTGGGGCTTCCCTTGTTTCTGGTTCAGAGGCTGCAGCTAGTGCAGAATGCAGCGGCCCGTCTCCTGATGGGGACGGGGCGGCGTGAGCAC
>QEPC01015236.1:974434-998114 GCA_003113815.1 Sphenodon punctatus
GCATGTGTAAAATGGCCACCAGGGTCATTTTGCACAGGTCAATTTACATAATATAAAAACAGCTTAAAATCCCCTAACCATCCAATCCGTGACCCAACTCTGTCCCTGCCTGCCAAACACCTGGCCAAACAAAAAGGTCTTACTCCTCTTCTTGAAGACGAGCAGGCTCAGGCTTAGATGAACTTCCAAGGGGAGGGAGTACCATAATTGTGGGGCAGCCACTGAGAACGAACGCCTCTTGGCGCACCCTTGGTGTAAAAACTTCATGGGCAGATGGTACCTGCTAGAGGGTGTCCCTGGCTAACCTCAGAGACAGCGAAGGAACATAAGGGAAGAAGCGGTCTTAGCCACAAATACATTGTATGGCACTGGGAAAATCACTATACACTTGAGACAAATATAATATCTGACAACTTTGCCTGCTCTGAACCAGATCGGATGAAGCATGCTTCATTTACCGGCTTTAGATATTCATTTCATTTTGTGAGGTTGTTTTTTTCAGTCATTTTGTTTCTGGTATTCTGTTGACTAGCCAAATATGTGAGCCAAAATAACTGGAAAAATCAGAGTAATCCAAAACGAAATACCCAAGATTCCAACTGTTTTGCTTGTTTCTTTTGGATGTGTCTATTTTTTCATGTGACTATCCCAAAATGTGAATGGGATCCGTGAATAAAAACCTATCACTATCACCCACCCACCTCCCATCTGTAAAATGGGAATGATGCTGACCTACTTCACAAGGCTGTTGTGAGGGTGAACTAGATAAAGATTACAAAGCACTTTGAACATTGAAAGTGCTTTGTGAATAAATAATAATAATGAATCGCATCCATTCATTCAATGATACGAGGTCAGTTTATCGCTTTGAGCCTCGCATATATCAAATAAAGCAGCTATTGTACCTGGCAAAAGGACATAACCGCATTAAGTGTCAATGCATCCAGGAACATTCAAAAGGAGGTTTTATTACTAGCAGTTCTGCTCTCTTGTTACAGAAGCTATCGTGCCTTCTCTTGGAATAATGCTATCTTTCGACAAAAAGCTTTTCCAATGAATAAAGCTGTGTGAGGATTTTGTTGTGTAGGAAGAAAGGGATGAATTTTGCTTTTGGTCTTGTTTCATGCTCATATGGTGTAAAAAATTAAAACCTTGGGGGTTATTTTTTTAAGTCCCGCCTTTCCCCTAAGGCTCCAGACAGGTTACCATGGAGAGCCTGGGCCCTGTACTCTGAGGGGGTCTTTTTCAAAGCAGCCTTAGTGCTGTGAGGAAATTTTCAGAGAGGGGAGGAAGCAGGCCCTGCACACCGTCCCTATACACTGAAAATTTCCTAGTGACGTTCAGACCACTTGTAAAGACCCTGCCAAAAAATAGTTTTTCAAAGGTGGAGGAGGGAAGAGTACTTATCCCATCCACTCTGAAAATTTTCTTCCCAGTGGGGATGCTGCTACTTCGGGCTTAAGAGTGGGGTAGGCCCACTGAAACTGGAACAGTGCTACCTTCATGAGTAAACCCCACTCCCTTGATGTTACGGGGGCCCATAATTAGCACATGAGCCCAGGCCCTATGCCGTTGTGCGTAACAGCATTAAAAACATAGAAAAATAGGACAGACAAATGGGTGAAAACAGGCATGATGCTAACTCCACTTTAACACCATTTTAACATTTCTTATGCATGTTGTAGGGCTGTATTGGTGCCCTATGCATCCCTGAAACATGCATAAGAAATGTTAGAGGGGTGTTAGAGTGGAGTTAGCATCATGTCTGTTTTCACCCAATATGTTTAAAATATCCTAGGGCAACCCCTATCCCTGCCTGCCAAATGTCTGGCCAAAAGAAAAAGTCTCACATTACCTCTGGAAAATGTTTGGGCTTTGACAAACCTCCAGGGAAAGGTTGCACGGTAGAAGCCAAAAATGCTTCTCTGCATGCCCCTGCCATATGGACCCGATGGGCAGATACAGTGTTGCCAACCCCACTTTCTCATAAATCAAGAGACGATTGTACAGCTCCAGGTACACTGCTGATGCTATAATAATAATAATAAATAAATAATAATAGTTATTTGGTATATAAATCATGAGTTGCTATTTTTTCAAACATAAACCATGAACTAAAAATAAAAATAAAACAAAAATAACCATTTAAAAAAAAATAAAAAAAAAAATAAAAAACATAAATGACTGCTGAGTCCTCGGCAGCTGAGGGGGGCAGCTGTTGGTCTCTCTCATGCATCACGCTTTCTGGTGCCAGCTTCCTACCAAGTTTCCCACTCTCTCAAGATTAGTGACACTAACTGTGATATTGGGAGTGAGGCTTAGGGCGCTTTTAAACGATACAAAAAACACAGCTGATCCTTTAATCATCTGCCTTTCTTTGTGATCATTTACATGCTTGGCCCGGTTTGATGCTGGATCTTTCCCGCATCAAACCGGCTGAGAATTCCTGCCCCCTCACTTCCGTCCCTGGGAACTGCGCAGTTAATTGAGGCTTCCCCGGTTTGCAAGCGGGCGAGGGGGAGGCGGGGGAAAGCCAGCGAAAACTGCCTCCTCCGGGCAGCGCTGGCAAACCCCCTCCACCCTATAAAGCCCCCAGCCAGTGATTAAATTTAATCACCGGCTGGGGCAGAGAAGACAGCTTCACCGCGGGAGCCGTCTTCTTCCAAACACGCTTGGGAGAGCACACGTTTAAAAGCGTCCTTAGAAACTGCGCCTCTCATGATAAATGTGCGTTGTTGGCAACGATGCAGATAGTGCAAGAGGGTGCTCTCAGTTGATCGTAGGAATCACAGTGGAACATAGGGGTGGAGACATTTTTTCCAGATATGCAGGGACCAGACCAATTAAAGCCATTCCAGTCATGAGCAAAAGCCAATGTGTGTCTCTTAAAAAGAGAGGTGGAAAAGAAACGACTTTCAAAGGGAATGGAGGCCGCTCAGCACCTTGCAAAACCAAGTTGTATACCTGACACTCCCACACTATGGGTCAGGAGGCCAAGCTGGGGCCATGCCATCTACAGATGGGGTTGTAATCCTAACTGCTGTTTGCTATACTTTCCACGTCTTTGATGGTGGGATTATGCATAAGTCTCAAAATGGGATCACATGGGTGAAATGTTTGAGAACCACTGCCTTATATCCTTGGCCAATCAAACACCAACATCCAGTCTTCAAGCAAGGTGCTGTGGAAGTGCCAGGTCTGTTTTAAACTGAAATGATCCTCCAAGAAAATTGGTATAAAATTCATCTTTATGTGTTGCATTCAACCATGCTCCATTGCCAGAGAGGGCAAAACTAGAAACAATGGGCTCTAATTGCTAGAAGATAGATTTTGGTTGAATATCAGGGTAAAAAACTTACTGATAGTGAGAGTGGTTTAGCAATGGCACAAGTGGTCTAGGGTGGCTGTAGACTCTGAGCTGTAGATGTCCTTGCAGATGGGAGTTGGACCAGCTGACAATCGCGATCCCTTCCAGCTCTATAATTTTAGGTCCTGGTTCCAGAAATGAACACAACTAAAGAGGGCTATTGGCCGTATCTTACCTCTCCCTCTCTCCTGGCTCCTTTCCTTCTTAATACAAGAATGCCCTCTGGAATAGAGCCCTGTCTCTAATCACAACTGTTCAGCATCAGGCAGATTGCTGGGGCTATATAAATAATAGTTTGGGGTTTTTTTAATGCAAATTTGATTTGAATAGCATATAATATTTGGAAGTCACTTCAATTGAATAGGTTGTTGGTGACAGTTCTAGATGGCTGCTGTTTGGAGGGAAAGGATCATTAGCAATTAACACAGTTTAGCCACAGTATAGGAGAAATAGCACACGCACACAGAGCAAACAGCCTGTTTGTTAAAGACTCTTGTAGCAAGGCATGAAACCAAAGCATGCATTTAAAGCATCTTGTGATACTGTGGGCCAGTGGAGTGAGATAATTTATAACAGCTGATGATCATACCATGGGCTCCAGCAGGGGGGGTAGGCAGACTGCAAGGGACTGCAGTTGCCCCTCCCTGGCCCCAGCCAAGCATCATGACATAATGACATTTGGAAAGGGGACTTGGTCACATCAGAAAGGGGTGGGGTGAAGCAGATCTTCTGTCCCCTTTTGACATAACCACACCCCCTTTCTATAATAATAATAATAATAATAATAATAAGTTTTTATTTGTATATAGCCAAAGGCCATTACAAACATAACACAAAGTAAAACACGGCTGATACTACTACATCTCAGCCACATGACCCTTAATAATTAGACAATATAGACAATTTAACAATTGAGTTAAAATAAAGGTGCATTTCCTTTAACTCCATACTTTACAGCTTTTTTTAATTTCCAAACCAAGGTCAAAAACTTTGCTACATTTATAGAAAGTAAACATTACAGTCATGATCCCCAAGCAAAAATAATTCTTTGGGTTTTCCCAGATCTAAGTTTTTTAGGAGTGGAGTGATAAACAACTCTCTCCATAAGTGGCACCGGGGGCAGATAAATAAAATATGTGCCATGGTTTCCACCTCTTCTAAAGCTACCTTACTGCAGTCCAGGCAAAGCCTCTCCTCCCAAGGAGTGCCCTTTAATCTACCCATCATTACTGCGGAGGGGAACACATTCAGTCTAGCCAGCGTCAAAGCCACTCTTATGTTTCTCATCCTAAAGTCTGTCAAGTAATTGGCTCCCTCACAGAGAGTTCCCATATTCCTATACAACCCAGACACCTTCTGTAGTTGGATTTGCTCACGTTCGAATTGAAGTTCCAAGTCGGTAACCCGCATTTTGACCTCAGGCCAAATTCTGTCAAAAGGCAAAGACAGAACATATACTGTTGAGTACCACAGAGAACTCAATATTTTTTTTGATTGCCTCAGGCCATTGCCCCTCCCTTGTTACAACAATCGAGGCTGCCAATGGGGCCGAGGGGAGCAAGTTTAAACGGAGCCAGTATTTAATGATGGCAAGTTTAGCCTCACCCCCTTTCTAAGCTTCATGACATCACAGATCTCTCCCTTCCCTTGACCCCCCTACCCTCCCAGAACATAATTCTCCAGCACCTAGTATTCAGCTCTGTTGATTTCTACTTCAATTTCTTAGTTCTCTGTGCTCAAGTCAAGCAACCACCCCCGTCCCCGAGGTATTTCTCTAAATACTGTATGTTGCAAGAGGATGCCATGAAGTTATTCATGCCCATGAGGCAACTTCATGCTAATCCAGAACAGCATGTTTTCTTGGGAAGCTGTATTTGTGGAGGTTGATTAGGGGCAAAACAAGCATTTTTATGGCTTCCACTTCAGACAATAATTTCTCCTCCCTTCCAGTCCTTGTCATTTCACACTTTCACACTCATTGACTAAAATGCCCAAACACATCTCTCATGCAAATAAAAAAACAGCTGTAGCTGCTCATCAATGACCTTCTGAAAGAGGGGACTGAATGCTGGGAAACCCTTGGGTTACAGTAACCCATTCCTTCCTCTGTTTACCTCTGGCCAGTTTTCAACATAAGGGCAACAACAGAAAGCTGGATAAATCACACAGAGGGAGGGCATGGTTTGGCTCCTGAAATCCAACATACCCTTATGTGGTCATAGAGACAGGTCAATCACTAGTGTAAATGGATTTAGCTTAATTGACTTAGATGTGTTCTATTGCCATAAGTGGAGTGGGCTGGTGGCTGCTGAGTGTTGACCAGGTGCAAGGACTTTAATTGGATCAAAATAAAAACAAAATTATACTCCAGCTTGGGAACTTCACTCTTTCACTGTCACTACCCTCACCTGCCTCAGAGACTTCTGCTCCCTTAACTACCTTGGCCCCTTCTCCCACGATGTCCTCTGTGCCTGGAACTCCCTCTCGGAACACATAGACTCTGCTCCCTCCTTCCAAATCTTCAAGTTTCTTCTAAAATCCTACCTCTTCTATCAGGCTTTTCCTAGATCCTCACCCCCGTAGATAGCTCACTAATGACTCTCCTTATACTACCAACATAAGAAATACCATACTGTGTCAGGCCAATGGGCCATCAAGTCTGACATACGCCTGTCTCTGTCAGCGGTCACTCTTGGTCACTTGGGAGAAGCACTCAAGAAGGTCATACTGGAGTGATCTATTTCCTGCTGTTCGCTCCCAGATTCCAACAGTCAGTGGTTGCACCCACACACACACACCCCATCCTACATGGTTAATAATCATGAATGGACCTATCCTCCAAGAATGTATCCAGTCCTTCTTTAAATCCAGCTATGCTACTGGTCTTCACAACATCCTCTGGCAAAAAGTTCCAAAAGTCAATTGTATGTTCAGTGAAAAAATACTTCCTTTTGTTTGTTTTAAATCTGTTACCAGCTAGTTTCATGGAGTGTCCCCTAGTTCTAGTATTATTTGAGAGAGTGAACAGCAAATCCCTATTTACGTGTTCCGCACCACTCATAATTTTGTAAACTTCTATCATATCCCCATTCAGTCGTCTCTTCTCCAAGCTGAAGAACCTCTTCCTCTATGAAAGCTGTTCAATACCCTGGATCATTTTTGCTCTTCTCTGGACCTTTTCCAGTTCCACTAGAGTTTTTTTGGAGAGGGGGCGACCAGAACTGCACACAATATTCAAAGCGTGGTTGCACCACAGATTTATATAGCAACATTGTGATACTTTCCATTTTATTCTCTATCCCTTTCTGCAGGATTCCTACACTGTATTATCCTTCAGGATCCCCTCGCCCTTTGTAACAGCTAAACATGCACTTGCAACTTCTCAACTATTGCAACCCAACCATGCTCTGTATTATCACTGGGCCTGATCCCAAGCCTGGTGGATCCCCTGCACACATGCGCATGCACCTGGTTCCCGCACAGTGGTATGTGCCAGCAATGGCAGTGCACACGGTTTCTGCACGTGTGCACACACACACAGCTGTACATGAAATCTGCGGGACTTGGGATCAGCCCCACTGATAGTATGGTGGAACACCCAGGAAAAATACAGTATTCAACTTTTCTGTGTCAGGTGTCTTAAAACTAGGGGGAAGAAAACCCAACCCAAAAACTTTCCTCCAATGCTTTCTCTAGCAGATGAGAGGCTTACTAATTGGCCTTCTTGGGTATATGCCAAATAGACAGTCTGTTCCCAATTGGTAACTTGTTGACCTTTTCATGGGTACATGATCATTTATCTGCTTCTCATTAGGGATGGATCGCAGGAGCCATTGTATGCTGGGTAATGCACCTTGCCTTTTCAGATCTCACTGCTGGCCTCTTCTTTCCAAATTAGTTCAGATTTGTCAGCTAAGCCCCATAATACTGTGGTGCAGTCGGTGTGTCCACTCCTGTGGTGCATAATTCAGACTTACAAAACAAAGTGAATTTAAATAGATCATTCTCCGAAAAGCAGTGTGGTGTTAAAGCTAGAACCTGGGGGTCTTGCCACTGGTTCCCTCTCCCTTTTGCATCAAGCACAAACTTCTTTTTTTCACCTTCACAGCTCTTCATGACCTTGTTCCTCCCTATCTTTCTACCCTCATTTCCTGCTATGGCCCTCTTGGGAACTTCACTCCTCCTCTGCCTCCATCCTCACCAGCCCTAGAGCCTCCTGCTCTTTAAAGCCTTTTTGCCCCTTCTCCCATGCTGCCCTCTATGCTTGGTACTCGTTCCCTGAACACTTCACTCTGCTCCCTCTCTCACAACCTTTAAGTACCTCTTACCTCTTCTGTCAGTCTTTCCCTGGCATCTCACCCCCACAGACGACACTGATGATCACCTTATTGTCCACACTGGCTTCCAATACCTTTCTAAGCACCATTCCATGTGCTGTTTAACCTATACCCCTAGATGACCCAGGCCCAATTTATCTGAAAGCTTTCCTCTTCCCCTTGCACCCTTTTCGTGATCCTTGAAACCAGCCAGGAGCACCTTCTTGCAAGTCCCATCAGTGAGTCAAGTCCATATGATAAGGGCACACAAGGAAGCAGTGGTTGCTCCACAAATACAGAGCTCCCTTCCTCTGGAGGATTTATAAAACCCAGGCTTGAGCATTTTCCAGAGTCAATGTCAGAACTTTTTATTTCACCAGGT
Organism: Sphenodon punctatus; assembly: GCA_003113815.1. Taxonomy (NCBI): domain Eukaryota; kingdom Metazoa; phylum Chordata; class Lepidosauria; order Sphenodontia; family Sphenodontidae; genus Sphenodon; species Sphenodon punctatus. The sequence goes on from QEPC01015236.1 coordinate 982,500, forward strand.
GTTCGTCAGGCAGGGACAGAGTTTCTAGGGGGCTAGGTTTGGGGGGGGAGGGGAGGGGATTTGCATATGTTATTATCTATGTATACCTATTTAAATGTGTTTTAATATGATGTTACCCACCCTGAGCCTCTGGGATATACATTTAAATAAATACATAATATTTATCTTCACAAACACCTCAGTTAAGTAGGGCAGGGTTATTATTCCCATTATAGAAATGAGGGATGAGGCAAGTATCTTGTCCAAAATTACACACAGAGTCTGTGGCAGAAGAGGAGTATGGCTGAAACAAGAATCCCCTTTTGTTCTCACGAGATAGGAGATTTCATGCTGGGACCAAGATCTCACCAAGATCTTGGCCCCAGCATGAAATCTCATGAGATAGCTCATTTTTTAAAAGAGAGAGAGCTGTGCATGCACAAAATGGCCACCAGGGCTGTTCTGAGCATTTATGGCCCTTGTCCAAAGGGCCCATCACCACCATTTTGGAAAAGGGCAGCCTGTCTGCACATGTGCAAATGGCCATGGTCCATGCACAGAACAGTGGCCCTTTTCCAAAATGGCAGTAATGCTGCCGGCACCATTTTGGAAAAGGGCTGCTCATGTGCAGAATAGCCCCAGTGGCAATTTGCGCATGCGTGGATCATTTTATGTTTGTTTTTTTTCCCTTGTGTTTCTCAACAAGAATGCAGTGGAGACACTGCTGGTTCTCGGCTCCTGAGACTTGTGGCAAAGGTGCTCCACCGTTTGTAAGAACATTTTCATCAAAAAACACGAGGATTCCAAGAGTGAGTTTCAGCCCTAAAGAGGAGTTAAAAATCACCGACCCACGCATCTTTCCTGTTGTCTCTGGGTGTTTTCAGATGTTACGGGGCCACTTGGCCCTGTACCAAAAACAACCCATTCATTCCCCGCCGGGGTCACCCCTTCACGCCATATCAGACGTGCCAGGGGGATCCCGGCGGGGAATCTGGGAGGGGGCGGGGCCGCGCGGCGCAACATGCGTCCGCACGGCCCGGCCCCCTCCACGCACCCCGCCGCCCGCCCTCCGGGGAGACAGGCGGGCGGCGGGGCCAATGCGGCCGCCGCGTCGGGCCGGAGTCGCCACGGCCCGGGATCCCGCCGGTGATCCCAGGCCGTGGCGCGCGGCCAGATATTACTTTTTGTTGGTCCCCGCTGAGGATCTTTTTGACCACGCTTCCCGGGACATTCCCCCAGCTAGCCCGGGAAGCGTGGTTCAAATTGACCCCATGTGCGGATTGACCGTGGCGAACATCTGGCGGCCGCCAAACAGACGTGCGAGACACATTGACCACAGGTGCGTATTCACCGTGGTTCACTGTGATCTCGTAACGTCTGAAAATACCCTCTGTCGCTTGGGCACACCGGGAGGGAAGGAGGACACGCTGCTCACATGCTGTACACACATCAAGAATATTTGAAACCTGTACACTTTCACTCCCTACTACTCTATGGCTTGGGTTGGAACTGACATACCAGAAAGGAGCAGGCTACCATGAACCATAAGTACTTTAGGAATTTTAGAAGTAGTGCCAGATCCTTGGAGTTGGGGAAATGGTTGTTTGCTAATGTAGGAATATTTGACAGACACACACTGGGGGTTTTAAGATGTTACGGGCGGCCGGTTCACCACAGTGGATTCCCAGTGGGGGTGAACAGAACAACCACCCCCCGGGGCAAATAAAAGCCCCAAACAGACGTGACGGGACCGGGACCACGGCCGGGAATTGGGCTGCCAGATCATGACCCAGGGTAGTGCAACAGACGTGACGCCGATTCCCAGCCGTGGTCAAAACACCCAGAAGCCACCGGGCAGGGGCGAGACACAGACATGGCCGCCTGAGGGCAAACGAAGCCAAAAGGCACAAAAGGGAATGCCCACACAAGGGAAACGGGAGGGGGGAGAGGGAGAAGAGCCATACAGGTACCACACACAGCAGGCACACAGGCAGCAGAGGCACAGCGGAACACACAGCACGAGCACACACCCGGGCACACACACACAAAGGAAGGGAAGCGGGACACGGGTGCCCAAACAACACACAAGGCACAACGGGAGCAAAGGGGGGTGTGGGACACGGAAGGGGGGGAAACCGCAAAGGGGCAGGGCAGGACACAGGCAACAGCAACCACAACCCCCACAGCAGCACAGTCTGCACGCACGCCCCCACAGCAACACAGGCAGTCTTGGAAAGGGGGGGCCCCCGGATCTCGGGACAAAGGCACAGCGGGGGCCCGCAATGCACAGCGAGTCAGGCGGGAACGGTCCAGGAGGCACATGGAGACCCCACACCCACAGAGGGGCCAATGGAGGGCAGGCAGGACAGCCAGTGCAGCGCTGCAGGTCCAAGGACGCACACACACACCCAGAGGAAACACCAAGGGCCAGTCCGGGGGGCCCAGAACCCCCAGGTCACACAAGCACCCAAGGGGGGGGGCAGCATGTGGCAGAGCTGACGGGTGGGAACAGGTAGCTGGATGCAGGCGGGTCGGTGAGGCCATGCAGAGTGCCGCACCCAGGTACCAGGGAGGGCAACCACGGAGGGAAACCCCGAGTGTGCAGGCAGACCTGGGGGTGGGGCCTAGAGGGGGCCTGGGGCCACAGCCAGGGGCAGCAGTACCCCGTGAAGTAGGCTTCACCAAACCACAGCAGAGACATCAGGGAGGGAGCAGCCAGCGAGAACCTGTCCCCCCGGACAGGGGAGGGAGCCCACACGGGGGCAGGACACTGGGGGGCCGGGAGGAACACCGGGACTCACAGGCAGCCGCTGGGGGACACTGTGGGCCCAGGGGTCAGGTGCCCCACCCAGTGAACCAAGTGGGGCCAATGGATCAAGCTCCAGTGGTACTCCAGCAAGGACATGTGGTGGGTGATCAGGTAGTAGACCTCGAAGGGATCATGCATGGAGAGATCCAGCTGGACATCCGAATGGGACCACACCTCCAACAGGGCCAACAGCTCTGCCGCGGAAGACTCCAGCACACAGCAGGCAGCAGAAGGGGGCCAAGGAAGATGTCCCAGATCCAGCAGCCGGTGGTACACCGCCGCACGGGTGCGCTGGTACCCATGTGCCCTGTGAACACAGGCAAAGTAGGACACGGCCAAGGCAGGGCCACCCTCAGCAAGGCACAGCGTGTAGGTGCCCAGCCTGCACACACTCAGCGCAGACACGGTCTCAGCCCCGGACCAGGGCACATGAGAACACCGCTTGTCTGGGATGCATCCTTCAGGGAAGCAAACCAGCCCCAGGGTGTCTGCATGCAGCCGGCAATCATGAGTGCTCGCCTCATAGCCGAAGTAGCGAAGTCCAGAGCTCAAGCTCACAAAGGCACCTACATGGCTGGCCAGGCTGCCCAGGAGCAGCTGCATGACCAGGGTATGCCACAGGTTGCACAGAGACATGGTCTCGCGGAAGGTCCAGATATGGTGGGCCCCATGGGGGCCGGGAAGCGGGAGCCCGGTGGATGGACAACCAGCCATGGTCCTGCACGACAGGGAGAATAACACCATGGACAGGGGGGCACACATACCCTCCAGGGCCGAGAGGGCCTCCGAGGGGTCCCAAGGACAAGAAAAGCGGCCACGGACCGCAACATTGTAGCACAACAGAGCGAGGCATGGGGTGCAGACCCGGCACAGCTGCCCAACACAATAGCACTCACATAACAGCTAATCGGGATGCCAAGGCCACGGTGTTGCAAACAGACATGGGGGTGGGGGGTTGATGGGTGAAGGCAGGCAGCTGCAGAAGGAGCGCACGGAACCGCACGCCCATGCAGGCGTGAGGACCCATGTGCAGCCAACACATGTAACCATGGGCACACCCACAGACCCATGCACCCCATTGGGGGGCCCGGCCGGCTGGCAGCCCCCAGCACAGCCGCCCATCGGAGGGCCATAATAAACGTCCCACAACCTCCGGGGCCCCCACCCACCATGGAGCGGGACAGGGCAGCCGCCTACTGGATGCACCTCGTACTTGCAGCCGAGTGGTACCATGACCACACCAAGCAGCTGCGCCTCCTTGGTGCAGAGGTGCACCTGGACGCCCGGCTGCAGGTTTCCCTGGCCTGGAGAGCTGCAAGGGCCGCAGGGTGCACCATGGCCGGAGGAGAGCCCATGCCCGGCTCAGGGCACAGAGGCTATCTGGGGCAGACTGGCAGGCCGTGAGCTGGGCCCGCACCCAGTCCGTGGCGCTCCGCGAGGTGGCCAGGTGCCTCCTGTGGGCAAGGGAGACCATGCACCAGTCAGTACAGCTCGCTATGCCCATTGAGAGGCGCCTATGGGTCGCAGAGCGCCCACAGGGTTGGTGGGTGAGGGTGCTGGCCCAGTGGGACGAGGCAGCCTGGAGGGCCCACCTCAGGATGGACAAGCTCACCCTGCTGCACCTAGCGGAGTGCCTTACGCCCTGGCTAGAGTGACAGCACACCTCCATGAGGACCCCCATCCCCATGGTCCAGCGAGTGGCCATAGGGGTCTGGGCCATGGCAATATCCGACTCCTGCCAGTCCGTGTCCCAGTACTTCGGGGTAGGGCTCAGCACCGTAGCCTGTATCCTCCGGGATGTGTACGAGGCAGTGGAGGGCATGCTCCTGGACAGAACGATCCAGCTGGTGGACCAGGAGGCTGTGATGGCAGGATTCACAGCTGGAGGCTTCCCCAACTGCATGGGAGCCATGGTCAGCACCCAAGTTGAGATCCTCCACCCCTCCACAGGGGAGGCAGCAGAGTATGTGAACCGGCATGGGTACCACTCCCTGCAGCTGCAGGCGGTTGTGGATCACCGGGACCGGTTCATAGACATCGTCACGGGCAACTCCAGCCACAGTCACAATGCCCGGATCATGACCATCTCCCCCTTCTATGCCCGGATGTTCCGGGGGGATTTCGCTGACATGGGGATGACCTGGATCGAGGGGGTACCGATAGCCCCCTGTATCCTGGGAGACTCTGCCTACCCCCTCACCCGCTGGTTGATGAAGGTTTACCCTGTCGCATGGACCCCTGCAGAGGTGCTATACAATACCTGCCTGTGCTCCAGCAGGACCGTGGTGGAGCGAGCCTTCGAGGTCCTCAAGCAGCGCTGGAGGAATCTTGATGGGCGCCTAGACTACACTGTGGAGACCTCCACCCTGGTGATCGGGACCTGCTGTCTACTCCACAATGTCTGTGAGACCGAGGGGGCAGCCCTGGAATACCCCGAGCCCCACCGGGCCACCGGGTCCGTGCCCCTGTACGTGAACGCCGAGAACCCCAGGGAGTACCGTTATGTCCAGTGCATCCGGGACGCCCTGGCAAGGCATATCACCCAGGGGGGCCGGATGTGAGAGGCTCCCCTCCCCAGGCCATCCCCTGGGGTTCCCGGGGCCGGCCCCTGCAGGGGTGTGCCCCCCCGTCACCCACATACGGGCCCTGGAGGCATACTTGTGCTTAAACATTTATTTCACCGGTGTGTATATGTGACCCCTCCACCTCTCCCTCCACCCCTGTAGTGCCCTGGCCCCTCTAGTGCCCCCCCTCACACCGCCCTCCCCCTCCCCGTCCCCCCCCCTCATTTCCGGGGTCGGCCCCGTGAGCGCCCGGTGTGGACCATAGATCCCTGGGAGCTCCCCTCCCCCCCCCGCTGTCTGTGTTCCCAGCAGTGTCCTGGGCCTCCTCCAGGTCCAGCAGGGGGGGGGCGGTGGCTGGGGGGAGGGGGACCTGGGACCCGGGGGCCCCCCGTGGCAGCTGCACCCTCCTGAGGCTGGGGGCACTAGGAGGCAGATGCGTGGCCCCTGAGGATGCGGGGCTGGCTGGGGTGCCTGCGCAGGGGCTGGGGGCGCCGATGGGCCTAGCATTGGGCCATGGGCAGGCAGGGTGCCCAGGGGCGCGGCTGCCATCACGTAGGCGCACATCGTGCCAGCGTGCAGGAGCAGGGAGGTCCCAATATCATGGGACCTATCCATCTTCGCAGAGTGCTCCCGCACCATGCCTGTGATGGCCTGATCCAGCCTCCCGAGCGCCTCCACCTGCCTGCTGTGCTCCCGGCGCTCCCGCCTCCTCTCCAGGCGCACCTCGGCCTGGAGCCTCATGTCCCTCGCCTCTGCCCGCTCCAGGGACCGCTCGATGGCTGCCTCCATTCAGTCCACGGCCGCTATCATCCTCTCCCCCTGTTCCTCCAAGCTCCAGACGATCTCCTCCGCCTGGTCCTCCCTCCTCCTGCGGACCCGTGCCCGGTGCTCCCTCATGCGCTGCGATGGGGCCACGGGCCCTGGGGATGCTGGCAGCCGGGGTTGCCCTGAGGGTACAGGAGGGTTAGTCCAATAATAATAATAATAATAATAATAAAACCTTTTATTGCATCAACCAATGGTTATTACAATCAATCAACAAAATAACTCAGCAAAGCCATAGTTATAAACATTATTTACAAAGCAACACCCAACCACTAAACCCCATCCCCCTATCAAGTAACATAATGCAATATATAAAAAACTAAACATCAAAGATATCTATAAAACTTAAACGCCCAGCACTAGACGTCAGCGTGTCAATAACAATCATCGCGGGACCAATGGTTTCGCCAAATCCCAGTCCCTATCAGGGGTTACTAAGAGAATACCTTCCTACCTACTCGCCCACTTATCCACTACCCATCAACGCCTTTCATTCATAACTATTTTCCCAAGTGCAGCCACTGCCAGTGTAAGGTCCGATGTTCTGTCATCCAAACACAAGGTTAACAAATTAGCCAAAGGACTTAATTCACGAGCCCGATAGCACAGTTCCATCAACTTTACTCTAAAGGAGGCATACTTAGGGCATACAAAAAGAATATGGTCCGTAGAATCTAAAACCTGCAGTGAACAGGACTGACAGTACCTTTGCAGAGCTGGGACCCCGTTATATCGCCCTTCCAGAACCGCCGAGGGGAACACTCCACAGCAAAAGTGGGTGAACGCACGTCTTAAACGAAACTCTGGCCAGGCCACCAGATAATTTATACTACTTAGAGGCCCAACAGGAGGACCATATCGTGGGTTCACCTTTTGGGAACAAATCAATTCGGAGTCAATCTGGAGTTGTTGATCCAGAAGTCTCCTTCTTATCAGAAACATCCCATTCTTTACACCCAGGGGGAACAAATCCCCTGGTGAGAGTCCAAGACTCCCCAACACACCCTGAATCCTACCCCTCCAGGAGCTCAACAAGCCCTCGTCCCAGGCGCTCCTCAAAAGGGAGCCCTCAGCTAATGGGAGTAGCTCCACTTTCAGCCAAAATCGCAATACTGCCAGGGTCACAGGAACTCTAAGTGACAGAATAGCCAACTCTGAGTGAAGCAAAACCTGGGGCGTACCCAGCGGGACCCCCAGGATAGCCCTGAGAAATCCATTCTGAACAGGCTCCAGATGCAATAAAAAGTCCAATCCTGGCCCAAGCCCCTGACCCCTGGATGCAGTGGGGCAGGGGCCCCACAGGCCCCCGGGCATCTCTCCAGGCCCCTCCCCACCCCGGTCCCCAGCCCCTCCCACCCCCTCCGACTGTCCGGGAAATCCCTCTCTGCATCCCGGAGTGCCCTCCCTACTGGACCGCCTGCCTCACCTGGTTCCTGCGCCTGCTGGTGGGTCTCCTCGGCGGCTGCCTGCTCGGTCACCTGGGTCTGGTCCCAGGGTGTCCCATGGCCTGCGGGTGAGGAGGGGGGGGTTGGGTGTAGGGGTGTGCGGTTGGGTGACCTGGGGCTGGGCCCCCTCCCGCCTTGGTATTGGGGGACTGGGGCTGGGGCTGGCCCTGGCCCATCCATCCCCCCCTTGGCCCCTGCCCCCATGGGCCCGGTGCCTCCCCCCTCCGGGTCGCTCGCAGGGAACGGGCCAAGGTACCTCCTCCCCTCACTGCCCTCCTAGTAGACACGAGCTCCAGGGCCCCAGACCCCGAGGAGGATCACCCCAGGACCCCCGGCACCTGCAGGCCCCCCCCGGACAGCAGCCGGGAGAGCACCCACCCCCAGGCTGGGCAAGCGGAGTCCGAGGCCGGCACCCTCATCACCCTCAGCCAGTGGTCCATGGGGGAGCACTCCCACACTGAGGGGCTGGCCTTGGAAGGATCCGAGACCGACATCGAGGGTAAGCGAGCGACCCGGAGGGGGGAGGCACCGGGCCCATGGGGGCAGGGGCAAAGGGGGGGATGGATGGGCCAGGGCCAGTCCCAGCCCCAGTCCCCCAATACCAAGGCGGGAGGGGGCCCAGCCCCAGGTCACCCAACCGCACACCCCTACACCCAACCCCCCCCTCCTCACCCGCAGACCCTGGACCACAGCGCTCCCGACAAGCTATGGGGTGACTATGGACCCCTTCATATGCAGGATGCGGTCCAGGGCATTGTAGAATGGGGTGGTCCAGGCTCCGTGTCCGGACCGCCTATTGTTGTGCCGAATGGCCTTGTACCCCCTCTTCAGCTCCTTGGCCTTCGAGCGGCACTGTGCCGCTGTGCGCTGATGCCCCGCCACCTCCATGTCCCACACTATGTCCTGGTAGACATGCTCATTGCGCTGGTTGAGTGTGAGCTCCAGCTGGTACTCCAGGGTCCCCCATATCCCTATGAAGTCCCGGGTCTCTTGGAGCCCCCACTGGCCCCCTCTGTGGTATGCCTTCCTCCCTCTTCTCCACTGTGGTTCATACACCTCCAACTCCGCCTCCACCTCCACCCAGGCTGGGCCGGTGTCCTCCAGGGGCTCATCCACCCAGGCGCTCTTCCGTGTTTGCGGGAGGCAGGGGGTGGGGGGCTTAGGGTTGGGTGCATGTCCTGGCCCCTCATGGGGCACCCCCTTCCCTCTCCTCCCTGGCGGGAGCCCGGGCTTGCCCCGTGCCCCCCCTTGGTGCCCCTGCTCCCCTGCCCTTGTTTCCCCTTACCCATTTCCTGGGTGCCTCCTCCGCCCCCGTTCCGGTTGATGTCCACGGGGCATCGTGTCCCGGCTGCTGCAGGTGTTGTCCCTGCACCTCCTCCATGGTCAGCGCGACCCCCAGCTCTCCCTCCCCCACCTGCGCTCCCTCCACCGCTCCCGCCACCACTGCCTCCTCCTCCTCCACCCTCGCTCTCTCGCCCACCGCTCTCTTCCACCTCCCTCCTTGCTCCATCCCGCCACGCTTCCCTGCTGCAGGTTTCCCTTTAAATCTCCCTCCGGTGGTTGTGTTGTTGCTGGTTGCCTGGCAGCGACGCTGCATGCATTGTCCACGGCTGGGGGTCATTTTCTTTGGTTCTGCCTGGGGATTGGCATCCAGATGTTACTTTTTGTTGCTTCCTGGTGGGAATCTCTTTGACCACGCTTCCCGAGATTTTGTGCCGGGTAGCCCGGGAAGCGTGGTTGAAATTGACCCCATGTGGGTATTGAGTGGGGTGAACATCTGGTGGTCACCTAACAGACGTTCAGGGCTCTTTGGCCCCGCCGCGCGATTGAGCGTGGTTCACTGTGGTTGAGCGTGATCTCGTAATGTCTGAAAACACCCACTGACTCCCCCACTGGAAAAAGAAAAGGGTTACCATAATTAACTTTTGATATTGAAATTAAACATAACGTCCCCTTTCGGGGGCTAGCATCCTGGCAATGAAGACCCCATGGACACATACATTACACATATGTTGCTATTTCTAGTTTACATATGGGCCCAATGTGTTAGGGACCTACTCAGTCACGACAGGCCCTCTATAGGTTGGGGGGTTCCCTGGATTTGAGGCTCTGTGTGCCCATATTTTATGCCACTACTTCTCATGCTCATGTAGTCAATGCAGGTTTGTTCATGGGGCTGAGATTTCGGGGACCCTTCCCTTGCCAGAGCAGTCTGGGAGCACCTATGCCACAAGTCTCAGGAGCAGCAGGTCCTGCAAGGAGCACTGGTCTGGGAGCCTCCCTCCCATGTCAAGCATTATCTGCTGCCACTGCTTGGGCTCCCTCATAAGTGCTGACTACAGGACTCTGAAAACTATGTTTGTTTTTAGACAAGCGCCTCTCCACCCAGTACCCACCCAGGACGCACTAGGGATGTGAGAACACAGTTCGGAAGTTCGGAATTCGGACTGAACTTGCATAGTTTGTTCAACCAAACTGAACTTTCGAACCAAACTCGAATTCGACCGAACTGTCAAATCCGGTCAGTCTGTCCGGAATGTTCGGTCGAATCCAAACCAGTTTGGAAGGCCAAAAACCCGGTTTTGAATGTACAAACTCGATTCGGAAGTTCGGAATTCGACCAAACTATTCGAGTTCGGTCGACCAAACTGAAGTCGATTTTCGAACCGAACCAAATTTCCGAACTCGTTTCTGTTCGCACATCCCTAATACGCACCATGCTTGTGTGAAAGTGAATACTGGGTGGATACTGGGTGGGTAATGCGCTTGTCTGAAAGCACCCTACGTCCCCACCCACCGTAAGGCCGGCCCTGGCAAAGCTCCAGCTGCAAGATGCCTCTTCACACCCTTATTATGGGCAAGAGTAATGTATGGTAGCATCCTTTCACTCTGTGCTCCATTTTCCATTAGGCTGCTTACAAACAATGCAGAATCGGACACTGTGGGGATCTATAGGACTCAGAAAGTCCTATAGACATTGTGTAAATGGGAGAAGCCTTTGGCCTGAAAGCTGAAAATAAGCTGCCTGAAAATCTAACCTTTTTGGGGGGTTGTTTTTAGTTAGAAAAGCTCTCAATCTTGTAAGGACTTTTTTCTTTAAAAAAAGAAAGCAATTACAGCCTTGGACTGCAGCCACCAGCCATCACAGAAGCAAGCTGCTACAGAGCTATTTATACGTCCTGTAGATGGGATTCAGTTCCAGCACAGATTAAAGGAGACACTTGTTTAAGGGTGCAATGCACAGAACGTATATATTATTCCAAGGCAATTGTATTGACAAAAAGCGCCCACTAGGAAAAATAGTCAGCAAACTGGATTATCTACAATAGAGTAAGATTGCAGGCTGCCGGAGGGTCATTCGTTGAATAAATAGAGAGCAATACGAGGGTTATGGTCTTGCCAAATGCTTATAGCTTTTTTCATTATCACCTGACTCACATTAGCAATAAGACTAGCAGAAAACACATTGGCTGCAATCCCCAACCCCCTCCACGTTGGATCCGCACAGCACAATGTACTCTCAATGGATGTGCACACGAGTTGCATGCAGCAGACGCAGGACATCAGATCAGCCCCACTAGTGCAAACGGGGTTATTAACTGATGTGATAATAAGGAAGAAGCTCCAGCTATTTGAACATATCAGCTGAATGAATTACAGTTTTTTGCTAAAGACTTTTCTCCAGTGGGGTAAAAGGCAGTAAGTTGAGAGGCAGGCCATACAGGAAGTGGATAGATGACAGAATGGAGTGGAAGGGACCTAATGAGTTCAGCTGAAACGAATACCTGATTTGGTAACTGCAATTAAATAACACCTGATATTACACAGAGTCAAATGGTTAACCATTTGGAAACAGAATACCGGGGTGGTTAACCGACTTTCCAAAATATCAAATAATATCAATATCATTTGACTGACTTTTTAAAATTCTGAATGGTACCAATAATACTGTTATTGGTTAACTGGTTTTCCAAAATGTCAAAAGGTACATATAACCAGGTACTCAATGTAAAACTGAGTTAAACTTGAAACCAGGATGGGGGTGAACAGGAAAGGAAGTATAAGCAAATGAAACAAATGGGGAAATAGCAAAGTGGCAACATGGTAAATGGCGAAACTTGGTAAATCAGTAATATTGTTAAATTGGTTAAACTACCGGCTACTGATTATCCTTAACCACTTATTATTGGATCAATGGACTTGTGTGCTAAAGTGCAGGACAGAGCAAAATGGAAAGTGAAGCAGACAAGGAAGGAAGGAAGGAAGTGTTATATCTATAAGAAGGCCGGTTTACTCCCCACCCCAAAGCAACCTCCCAACCCAAGTGCTAAACTATGCCCCTCCTAATGAAGGAGCTAGGCTCCTAGTTCCATTCAGATCTCACACTGCCCCTCCTCAAATAAGGGAACTCCCGAAGCTGTCTTTGTCTGCCTTAACTAGCCTTACCCTAACATGGGTGAGGCTAGCTAGACATATTAATCCATTTAAGAGATAAAACTCAATTGGAATACTTACATCTGTTTACACCCTGGGGTTGGGTAAACAAGTTTTGATTATGACTGTGTGATCGTAAGTGTATAAGAATCAGGAGCTTGTATTAGTCAGCCTTGTCCAGTTTTGCCAAGTCAGTCTTCTAGAGAGAATGTGGCTGCCATGTTGGGCCCAAATGGAAGAGATGGAGACAAAGTAGTTCAAAGGATTATTTTATTGGACCAACGCCTGCTGGCAAGTGTACAAGTTTTCAAGCCACCCAGGGCTCTTCAGCAGGCTACAAGCAACTTAAGAGCCCTGGGTGGCTCAAAATCTTGCACATTCTTACCAGCAGAAGTTGTTCCAATAAAATAATTCATCTGAACTACTTTGTCTCCAAGTCAATCTTGTCAAGTTTTGACCACAAGTCTAGTCTGAACCTGGACTAGGCCCTGGCCTGTACTGCTGTGTATGGGATTCTAATAAAGACAACTTGAGGATCATGATCGATCGTACACTATACAATCACGGCCTGTCTGCTTCGTACTGAAACAGAGAGAGGGAGGATTGTACCACTCTGAACCACCACAGAAAGAAAGGCCACCAAATGTGCTAAGAGAATGCTGTCTTTTGTTTACAATCCACATAATGCCTACTAGTACTGGCTGCACTATTGACATTGCCAAAAGTACTATGTACAAAGTACTAAGTACCAAAAGTGCTAAGTACCAAAGTACTAAGTACCAAAAGTGCTAAGTACCAAAGTACTAAGTACCAAAAGTACATATTACATTGCCAAAAGTACTAAGGTCTTGCACACAAATTCCATTAGTGGTAAAGAAATAGGGTGTGCGCCTCCACTGTTCAAATCAATGGGAGCCTAAGCCATCAGGGTAAAAATGTTGATAAATAAATAAATAAAATAAAATAAAATAAAGTTGCAAATTTCACAGCAGTGATGAAAACAAATATGGATATTTGTGGGAATAAACACATGGATTTATCTTCATGAATATGAAATGCCATATTCAGTTCAGCCTTATGAAAGCATCATTTCCCCTTGTCCTGCATTCCAGGCATTCACGAGAAGCCACTGGTGTGGACAAGGATGTGCTAGGACGAGCACCGAGCATACATTTATGGGTTGAGCACAAGGTGGGTCACCCCTGTTTAAAGAGTGTCTTCCCTGCATTCCATTCCTTTGATCAGGAACTGGGGTGACCATGGTCTATACTACTGGCCTAACTGGCATCTCTGGAATGCAAGACAAAGGAGACTGGGGAGCTCACGCCCACCCTTATAGTCCAAGAAAGTGGCTAACACAGCTCATTAATGTTCGCACAAGATCTGTCAGCAAGTTGCCATTTTCCCCAACGCTAGATGCAGTCATGGTACAGCTTGAATTGAAAACCAAGTATCCAACTTTGGACTGTTAAGAATTGCATGAGGTTTTAACCATATGCTGCTCATTAAAACCAAAGGGAGCTGTGTGACTTAGACCACAACCAACCCTTAGATAACTTGGTGAGAACTGTTTAAAATACCGTTGAGAAGCGAAACTCACTCTTTCCATCTGTTTGAGAGCTTGCTTTGCCAACTGCCTTCAGGAGGTAGTGCTGAAAATGTATAGATGTAAGAAAAATTGTGCAAATCTACCCACTCCATAAATCCTGTCTTTTCAAGTAGCTCTGTAGGTTACATTTTTTTAAGCACATTTTGCAAAGCTTTTGTTTGTGCCAACTCTGATTTGTTTTGATCTGCCGCACTGCCTGCACCTCCAATAGTGTAATTTCTAAATTTCCTAAGCTTCTTGCACTCTTGAATATTCACTGCCATTCCTCCAAATGTTCTCCTCTGCCATGCAAATGCATGTGGAGATAAAAATGAGACCAATAGCATCTTCCACTTCTCAATGGGAGTGTCCAAAAAGAACAGATACCGTGTCTTAGAGTTCCGATCAGCACTTAAGAATGGAAATGGCCATTAGATGCTCCTATGTGCCAGGTTAAATTATGATTATTATTTATCATTTCTGTACTTTCAGGGTTCAAATAGCTTTTACAAGCCATATCTTTTTCATCCTCTCAACAACCCCATGATGACCTTCCATTTTGGAAGCCCATACTTGCAGTTTCTTTCATCCACTGTCAAAAACATTTTCTAATTGTATTGATCATTAAAATGAATGTTCATTTTTTTCCAGAATCGCAGCCAAGTCTTTTTCGTCACTGCTTAATTATGCAAGCATAGGATCATACAGACAAAAAAATTCCAACCAGTAGCAGCTGAGTGCTGCTCTGTCTGCAAGCCAAAATTAAAAATACCTTCCTTGTAATGCTAAAATGTTTCTTAGCAAAAACAGATCAATGTTGGCAGCTGAAGTTTGCCACTTAATTTTACACAGAAGTAATCAGCCATTACTAAAGCCCTTAGCCAAAAGCAAAGTCTTCTGATAGTTTGGCAGCACAACTGGTTCATGCAGTTTTGTCCAGCGAACTGTCTCATCACTGAACTTAGTGGGGATAAATACACCTTCAAAACTGTCAAACCATGCATGAAAGTTTAAGAGACAAAAGAAAGGAAAGGTGTAGAATATTATTCACTAAGGGGTTGCTCAAAGAAACTGGATAAACATTTGTCAGGGATTGGGTAGGTCTGTTAAATACTGTCTTATTGCATGGGGTGGGACTAAATGACTAGGGATGGGCGAACGCGGTTCGGACGTTCGGAGTTCGGCCCAAACTCAGCCTGTTCGGACGACCAAACCCGAACCCAAACTGACCGAACCGAACTTGATTCCGAACGTCGAAATGACCGAACAGTTCGGTCAGTTCGGATTGCGTTCGGGTGAGTTCGGGTGGCAAAAATGTGTCACTGGAAGGCAAAACATGACAGGGAGGGGGAGTCAGCTGAGGAGCAGACTTCCAGGCACCAGGTGTGGAGAGGCTTGGAGCAGCAGCCAGACTGCCCAATCACCATCCCTTTTCACCTCAGACCACAGTGGTTTCGCAGTCTGCGATTGGCCACAGGCTAGGCTACACGGAGTCAATGGGGCTTGCGGTGAGGCAGGCGCAGCAAGAAACAAAACTGATTGCCTCCCCCCTTCCGAACACCTTCTGAGCTAGTCACTGTTCCTGACAGCAGGCGGTTCAGAAGGCTCCCTCTCCCAGCAGTTTTTGTTCTCCTCAGTCCATTGCAATCCTCCTCCTGTTTCGCCCATCCAACCCATCTACCTCCATCTTATCATTTATTTAGCTTAGATTAGATAGATTTAGGTGTTGTTTTTTGTTTTTACCCCTCCCTGTGTTTCCTGTGTTCAATCTCCCTTCCTCCCTCCCCCCTCCATTGAACCCTTTCCCTCTCCCTGTATATATATTCCATCCCGGATTCCCTTCCCCTGTTTTTTTATTCATTTAGAGTAGGATTATTAGATTCATTTAGGTTTCATTTCAGTTTCGTACCCCTCCTTGTGTTGTTTGTGATTCCCCCCATCCCATAGATAGATAGATAGATAGATAGATAG
>QEPC01015236.1:1004700-1055082 GCA_003113815.1 Sphenodon punctatus
GCAGGCTGGGCAGGGTGGGTGGGGGGTGTCCCCCCTTCCACCCGCGCAGCCTGGACTCGGGGAGGGTTGTGTTTTTTTAACTTTTTTGGTGGGGCATTTTTTTACATTGCAGCCATTTTTAAATGGCTGCAATGCAAAAAAATCCGGTACCCGGAATCCGGTAACCGGCCCGGATTTACCGGGTCAAATCCGATAATACCGGTACGCCCAGTACTGGCATTATCGGATACCGGATTTACCGGATTTCCCATGCCTAGTATCGACTGTTCGCACATTCCTACAGATCATAGTCCTCTCCACTTCACAGATTTGACCGATGGCACATATCCGGTTGTTCAACCTGCATTCCATGCTGAGTTCCTTGAGGATTTCCACTGTGATGATGAACTCAGTTTCCTTGCCTTCTGACGATTTGGAGCTCACCCGGGATGATCTCAATCCTAAAAGAATCTTAAACTTCTCCTTCAGGCCAGGATCCTTGTTCCATGGCTTTGCCATGGTTAGCTAAAAAGTGTCAGAGAACTTCCACCCTCTCCAGCCAGCAGGCACCGGCACCTGCCCAGCCCCCTTAGCCCTGTCCCCTCATCATTCTTAGCCTGGACCTCAATGCTCTTGGACTTTAAGGTGCTGATGGCTCCCGTGCATGGGGCCATCAATAAAGTATGTCATGCAAGGCGTGCAGATTAGCAAAGTCGTGCCAATGGGTGACAATCAGGGGTGAGGGGGATTGGTCACATGACATTATACCCATATGTTTCTGCCTCTGTCACAATTATTTTGTATGTGGGTATTTAGGTAGGTGTGGGTGGAAGTTTTACTGTCTCACCTCAGTCTCTAGACCTCCTCCCATTTGCCATCATTCCACTCACAGAGATGGCCCCCAGGCCTTGGCCTACATGCTGTCTGTGTCAAGGGTTCTGTACCATGGCCACCAATGTCTGCTGCTTCCAGTGCCAATGGTCACCAGGCCAGACCTATATACTGTCTGTGCCATGATGCCATGGCATCAAGAAACAGCTGCTGCCAATGGCCCTCAGGCCTATATGCTGTCTGTGCCAAGGGTTCTGTACCCTGGCAACCCACTGTCTGATGCTGCCAATGGCCCCAGGCCAGGTCTATATGTTGTCTGTCCAAGGGTTTTGTACCCCAGCTTGCTGCCAAGCTCAAAGCCTGCCTCAGCCCGCCTTCCCGCCTCTCATGCCAAGGTTCCTGTCTGCCCGCCAAGGTTTCTGCCAAGAGAGAGAGAGAGAGAAATAAGAGAGAGAGAGAGAGAAAGTCTCCCCACTGCTAGAAGGAGAGACAGACACGATCCCACCCATGCTGTCACCTGCACTATATGGCCAGAGAGAGAAAGAGAGAGGGAGAGAGAGAGAGAGAGGCTCCCCACTAGAACGAGAGAGATGGGGTGGATGGGAGGACAGCTCAAGCTGCCACCTGCCAGAACCAGGAAGAACTCCCATCTGTGCTCATATGCCTGATGCCCACATCCAGCAGTAAACCTACCAGAATGAGATGGAATATAACACAACGTATTATATGTGCCTGCCGGCCTGTGTGCATTCCTGTACCTGCTGCTACCACCTATCACATGACTGAATGAAGTGTGCCCAACCATGCACTAATTCTAGGGACATAATTATCATTAAACTTACATAGGCTGTCATTCCATTGTACCTGAATCAGTCATGCCTCCCCATCCCAGGAACCATCAACGAGATTCTGGGACCATCATTCCAGTCACTGGGGGCCGCATTCCATTCCACTGCATCCAGAAGTCCCGGTGCCCACATGCCAGCCAACTTGCCCCCCCCCAACAGCCTACTCCTCCATACCCACCCGTGGATGCCCGCTGAAACTGCTGGAAATAAAAGCCCCTCCGACCACCAGCTCCCGCCACCTGCTGCCTGCTGCCAAGGAGCCTGTCTCTCTTTCTCTCTGTCACAGCCACACAGACACAAGCCCTGCCTCTCCTGGGGGGCTGTCTGCAAGTTGAGACCCTGCCTGGCACATCTTTGGGTCTATACCTTAACTACACTACATGTGGAGCCAGTCAGATGCTGCTGGTAGGGACTGACAAGCTGTATGAGATTCTGCCACCTGCCAGCCAGAACTTCAGCACATGGGGATAAAATATTGGACAGGTCAACGAAGCTCGTAACAACAAATATAACAACTTTTATTAAAACTATTTCAACAACAACAACAGAAGAACAACAACAACATTATGAAACCAAAACCAAACATTGAAAGGAAACTTATCAAGGAAACTATTAGTCTCTGGGCCTGTCCCCCGGGACTTGGGGGAAAGGCAAAAGGCATTGGGATGCAGCACAGAGCTGAGGGGCGGCCACCCTGTGCTCTCCCATTTCATAGCCGTGGGCAACGGCAAACTCCAGGGCCCCTTCGAAGTCTTGATGCCACCTGGAGACCGCCTGGTGATAGAGTTCCAGGCGTTCCATCTCGACAGAGACATACTGGCCATATGCCTCCACCTTCTTTTTCTCCACCTCTACTGCCTGTTCCATCAGGCGGTTCTCCAGGCAGCGTGCCCCTCATCATTTGGCAGCCAAGCATCTCAAGTTCGGCCCAAAAGGTCTTGGCCACAGCAGACTCCCGGGGCCCGGGGGACTCCACATCGGGGCTGGAGGAGGGGGAAGGGCTTACATGCCGTCACTTCCGGGTTGCCTTTCCCCCCTTCTTCTGGTGTTGTTGCTCGGGCTCCACGACCACACCAGAGTCCTCCTGCCACCTCAACGTCAGGCCGTGGAGCTTTTCAATATGGGTGATTAGCCCTGATGTGGACCCCTTTCTCTGCCTCCTTAATCTTTTGAAGCAGATCTAAAGAACATAAAAAGATAGGAACATAAGCAGTGCCATACTGCATCAGACCAATGGTCTGTGTCGAGCCCTGCCTGAATTTTATCTCCTCCACAAGTGGGTGGGTGGCCAATCTCTCTCTGCAGGGGACTTCCATTCCTAACAGGTCATAGGTGATTGGGCAAATGGGAAATCCATTCCCTGTTGTTCCAGCCCCTGTGCCTTACCTTGCAGATGGTGTATTTTTCGTGCTTCTCAAATCACCTCCAGACATCGGACCTTGTCTGCTGACTGTCTGGGGGTGGCACTGGCGAGTCCAGCCTCCACCTCGTTGTCTGCATGGTGTGGCACCAGTGCTGGGGCTGGCATCCAATTCCTCTCTGAAACAGGAACACATAAACAACATCTAAATAATATCATGCATTTATGATGATGCCTCTAGTCCTCCCTCCTTGGGGTGCTAGGGGTGGCAATGGGAGATGGTGACCCTGACTGGCACATGAAAATCCTGCCCTCCTTGGGGTGCTAGGGGATGCTAGGAATGGCAAATGGAGAGACCCTGGCTTGCACATGCAAATCCTGCCCTCCTTTGGGTTCTGCTAGGGAGGGATGGCAATGGAGAGACCCTGGCTGGCACATGAAAATCCTGCCCTCCCTGGGGCGCTAGGGATGGCAACTGGAAAGACCCTGGCTAGCACATGCAAATCCTGCCCTTATTTGGGGGTGCTAGGTAGGGATGGCAACTGGAAAGTGGAGACCCTTGATAGGGATGGCTGGCAGGCACATGTTTGGGTGGGGGTGCTGCTCGTGCTCGTGCCTGAATGCTGGAAGAGCCACACACACTATAGTACCATCTCTCTCTGTGGCAGACATCAGCTGCTACCCGTTGATGCCTGCTGTTTGTGCCTGACTGATGCCCACCACCCATGCACCCACACACACACCAGTGAGCTCGCTGTAATGGATAGAGTCTTAAGTTTCTTGTCCTCAAAGTAAAAAAAAAGTTTACAAACCTGGCAGCAGTGGCAGCAGCACCTCCTGTGCCCACCGGCTCTGACTCCTCCTCCACCACCAAAGGTCCAGCAGCAGCGGCAGGAGGAACCTCTTCCTCCACCACCGGCTCCATCACCTTGGCCTTCCCCCAGGCCCAGCGTTTAATGGTGGTCGTCACTTTCTTCTCAATTTTTTTTCTTTTTCTTTTTTTTTAAACACAGACACTCCAACAGTCACACACCAACACTCACCAAGACACCAACCAGCCAAACAACACAGCCAAACCAAACACAAACAGCCAAAATACACGAACCAAACAACCAGCCAGTCAAACACACACTCTCTCACCACACAGCTCCGCACGCACTTGAATTTCCGGTTTCCGGCACGATCACGGGCTCTCACAATACTTTTTATGAACGCCCGAACCAAACCCGACCGAACCGAACGGCCAAACCTGAACTCAGCAACTGAACCGAACGGCCAAACCAAACGGGCGAACCGAACCAAACCAAACAACCAAACTCGAACTGCGATCTTTTCGCCCATCCCTATAAATGACCCTTGAGATCCCTGTGAGTTTATGATTCTAAAGCAAGGCCATTGATTCTAAACTATCTGGGCCAGTGCCAAATGTGGCCCATGGCTTGTTTTTATTTGACCTCTTTCCAGTGCCTGGATCTGCCCCCTGGATCCAGTTCTTATCCCCAAGCACCAAAAGACTGAGCTCAGGGTAACTGAGCAGAGATGAGGGCATGCACACAAGGACAGGGGACACAGATCCATCATTTGGACCCTCCTCTTCCTGAGCACACCACTTAACCAACCACCCCCAATTGCTATGTGACCCTTGGATCTTGTTCTAATTTTCAAAATGAACCCTGAGAAGGAAAAGGTTCCACACCTCTGTTCTAAATTAT
The DNA here is from genome assembly GCA_003113815.1 of Sphenodon punctatus. NCBI lineage: Eukaryota > Metazoa > Chordata > Lepidosauria > Sphenodontia > Sphenodontidae > Sphenodon > Sphenodon punctatus. The sequence continues at coordinate 1,009,431 of QEPC01015236.1, forward strand.
CATGTTAAAAAGGGTAATCAACCCCAAACACAAACAATCCCTAAAGTGAGGGCAGGTTGGATATAGCACTCACTTCAGAATGCTAATTCAGATTTTCATCATTCATTCTCAACTAGGGCTGATGTGGCAACAGCTGTTACCGCGCCACGATTCCATTCCACCATTTCGGAATTGCCCGCGCCACACCGCAGCTTTTCTGCTGACATTCCGGCATTCTGCAAATTCGGNAACAACAACATTATGAAACCAAAACCAAACATTGAAAGGAAACTTATCAAGGAAACTATTAGTCTCTGGGCCTGTCCCCCGGGACTTGGGGGAAAGGCAAAAGGCATTGGGATGCAGCACAGAGCTGAGGGGCGGCCACCCTGTGCTCTCCCATTTCATAGCCGTGGGCAACGGCAAACTCCAGGGCCCCTTCGAAGTCTTGATGCCACCTGGAGACCGCCTGGTGATAGAGTTCCAGGCGTTCCATCTCGACAGAGACATACTGGCCATATGCCTCCACCTTCTTTTTCTCCACCTCTACTGCCTGTTCCATCAGGCGGTTCTCCAGGCAGCGTGCCCCTCATCATTTGGCAGCCAAGCATCTCAAGTTCGGCCCAAAAGGTCTTGGCCACAGCAGACTCCCGGGGCCCGGGGGACTCCACATCGGGGCTGGAGGAGGGGGAAGGGCTTACATGCCGTCACTTCCGGGTTGCCTTTCCCCCCTTCTTCTGGTGTTGTTGCTCGGGCTCCACGACCACACCAGAGTCCTCCTGCCACCTCAACGTCAGGCCGTGGAGCTTTTCAATATGGGTGATTAGCCCTGATGTGGACCCCTTTCTCTGCCTCCTTAATCTTTTGAAGCAGATCTAAAGAACATAAAAAGATAGGAACATAAGCAGTGCCATACTGCATCAGACCAATGGTCTGTGTCGAGCCCTGCCTGAATTTTATCTCCTCCACAAGTGGGTGGGTGGCCAATCTCTCTCTGCAGGGGACTTCCATTCCTAACAGGTCATAGGTGATTGGGCAAATGGGAAATCCATTCCCTGTTGTTCCAGCCCCTGTGCCTTACCTTGCAGATGGTGTATTTTTCGTGCTTCTCAAATCACCTCCAGACATCGGACCTTGTCTGCTGACTGTCTGGGGGTGGCACTGGCGAGTCCAGCCTCCACCTCGTTGTCTGCATGGTGTGGCACCAGTGCTGGGGCTGGCATCCAATTCCTCTCTGAAACAGGAACACATAAACAACATCTAAATAATATCATGCATTTATGATGATGCCTCTAGTCCTCCCTCCTTGGGGTGCTAGGGGTGGCAATGGGAGATGGTGACCCTGACTGGCACATGAAAATCCTGCCCTCCTTGGGGTGCTAGGGGATGCTAGGAATGGCAAATGGAGAGACCCTGGCTTGCACATGCAAATCCTGCCCTCCTTTGGGTTCTGCTAGGGAGGGATGGCAATGGAGAGACCCTGGCTGGCACATGAAAATCCTGCCCTCCCTGGGGCGCTAGGGATGGCAACTGGAAAGACCCTGGCTAGCACATGCAAATCCTGCCCTTATTTGGGGGTGCTAGGTAGGGATGGCAACTGGAAAGTGGAGACCCTTGATAGGGATGGCTGGCAGGCACATGTTTGGGTGGGGGTGCTGCTCGTGCTCGTGCCTGAATGCTGGAAGAGCCACACACACTATAGTACCATCTCTCTCTGTGGCAGACATCAGCTGCTACCCGTTGATGCCTGCTGTTTGTGCCTGACTGATGCCCACCACCCATGCACCCACACACACACCAGTGAGCTCGCTGTAATGGATAGAGTCTTAAGTTTCTTGTCCTCAAAGTAAAAAAAAAGTTTACAAACCTGGCAGCAGTGGCAGCAGCACCTCCTGTGCCCACCGGCTCTGACTCCTCCTCCACCACCAAAGGTCCAGCAGCAGCGGCAGGAGGAACCTCTTCCTCCACCACCGGCTCCATCACCTTGGCCTTCCCCCAGGCCCAGCGTTTAATGGTGGTCGTCACTTTCTTCTCAATTTTTTTTCTTTTTCTTTTTTTTTAAACACAGACACTCCAACAGTCACACACCAACACTCACCAAGACACCAACCAGCCAAACAACACAGCCAAACCAAACACAAACAGCCAAAATACACGAACCAAACAACCAGCCAGTCAAACACACACTCTCTCACCACACAGCTCCGCACGCACTTGAATTTCCGGTTTCCGGCACGATCACGGGCTCTCACAATACTTTTTATGAACGCCCGAACCAAACCCGACCGAACCGAACGGCCAAACCTGAACTCAGCAACTGAACCGAACGGCCAAACCAAACGGGCGAACCGAACCAAACCAAACAACCAAACTCGAACTGCGATCTTTTCGCCCATCCCTATAAATGACCCTTGAGATCCCTGTGAGTTTATGATTCTAAAGCAAGGCCATTGATTCTAAACTATCTGGGCCAGTGCCAAATGTGGCCCATGGCTTGTTTTTATTTGACCTCTTTCCAGTGCCTGGATCTGCCCCCTGGATCCAGTTCTTATCCCCAAGCACCAAAAGACTGAGCTCAGGGTAACTGAGCAGAGATGAGGGCATGCACACAAGGACAGGGGACACAGATCCATCATTTGGACCCTCCTCTTCCTGAGCACACCACTTAACCAACCACCCCCAATTGCTATGTGACCCTTGGATCTTGTTCTAATTTTCAAAATGAACCCTGAGAAGAAAAAGGTTCCACACCTCTGTTCTAAATTATCATGTTAAAAAGGGTAATCAACCCCAAACACAAACAATCCCTAAAGTGAGGGCAGGTTGGATATAGCACTCACTTCAGAATGCTAATTCAGATTTTCATCATTCATTCTCAACTAGGGCTGATGTGGCAACAGCTGTTACCGCGCCACGATTCCATTCCACCATTTCGGAATTGCCCGCGCCACACCGCAGCTTTTCTGCTGACATTCCGGCATTCTGCAAATTCGGAAGCTATCGGAAAAATTGCAGAATTGTCGGAAACTGTCGGAAAACCACTGTTCCACTACTTTGTGGCGCTGGTGGAATGGCGGAAGTAGTGGAAATGTCATGTTTCTGCTATTTTGTGAAGCCTGTGGAAGTAGCGGAATGAAATTAGCGGAACTGCGGAAGTAGTGGAATGAAACTAGCGGAATTAAAGCCTCTGCCACGCCGTACCACTAATGGCAGAAAAACTTTTTCTGGCAGAAATAGCTACCACTGTGACATTCCACTACAGCTCTTTTCTCAAACTTTCTGGTCTTTCCCATGCTTTGGAGTACTGTGGGTTTTTAGGGCTGAAACGGATTATCTGAGCAAATAACAAATTGGTCAGTTGGAATTAGTGCTGACACTCAGTCTTCTGTTTCCCTTGGGAAACAATTCCTGAGTTCCGAAGTTCCAAGGAAGTGCCCCAAGACTTCTGAACTTGAAAAATCCTTGGTCGAGTGCAGGGAAGTGGGTCAGAGTGCAGGTAAACAGGGGCCAGAGGCCAGCACTAGGCCCCTGATCCCCCTTCCCTGGCCCTTGCTGACGAGGGAGGGAATAGGCCAGTGGGGGCCAGGGAAAGGAGGGAAGGAGCCTAACAGGGGGTCAGGGGTGGGGTGGGTGATTAGGGAAAGTGGGGGGACCTAGCAGGGGGGTCAGGGTGGATTACTTACCTTCTGGAGAGGTCCCACATCGATGTATGGGCTCTTCCTGGCTGGTAACTTTGAAAGAAAGAAAAAAAAGCTACTGAGCATGCTCAGAAAGGGCCTGAGTGGCCTTTTCTGAGCATGCTAGGCCCTTTTCAAAGATGGTGCTGGCAGCGTCAGCACATCCACCCTTCTTGTTACTGACAGAAATTATAGAAAACATGAATAAATGAAACCAAAAATGAATGAAAAAGACTGAAATAACCAAAATTGGCAAATCTCGTTTGCTCAGATGCCATGACAAATGTTGTTCAAATCAACTAGTGCCTACCGCAAAACTGTGGAAAACGCCACGCAAATATTTATTTTGCTACCCATTTCAACTTTATCTGCATCATTGTGGTTTCCACCTTAAAAGACAGGGGAAAAGCAAACATTCTCAGGGAACGTTTCCTAAGTTCACACAGACAGATAATGTAATTGTTCTCTCTGTGGTACTTCTAGCACTTTTTAAAGTCCATAGAAGATGAAATATTGGAAGAAGAATTCTTTCTTCCTTTGATCCTGTGCCCCCATATCTCTGTAATATTCATTTATTTATTATTAAAATTTATATGCTGCCCCCTCCTGCTACAAGCATCTCGGGGCGGCTAACAACATTTTAAAACACATAACTAAAAATACAATTAAAACAACCTAAAACCCCCAGATTAAAATAACCCATACCCAAACCCTCCCTAATCCAACCCAGCCCCCTGCCCATCACCCATCTCCCCCACCCCTACCCACTCCCTTCCCCGAAGGCCTGGACGAACAGCCAGGTCTTACAGACCTGGTCAAAGGTCAGCAGACTTGGGGCCAGTCGAGCTTCCTCTGGGAGGGAGTTCCACAGCCGCAGTGTGACCACCGAGAATGCCCTCTCCATTGTGGCCTCCTGGCTAACCCGGGGGACCTCCAAGAAGGCACCCCCAATTGAACTCAAAGATCTTGAAAAAGAAAGGTATACCTGGGTGTCATCAGCATATTGGTGGCAACGCACACCAAACCATCTCACAACCTCCCCCAGGAGCTGTATATAGATGTTAAACAATAATGGAGACAAAATAGGACCTTGCGGTATGCTGCAAGAGAGATCCCGGGGGCTAGATGTTTCAGCCCCCAACACCACCCGCTGGCTCCTTCCTGAGATGAATGAGCGGAACCATCCAAGGGCCATCCCATCCACCACCTAGGGACTGCAATCATCTCAGCAATAACCCATGGTCCACTGTATCAAAAGCAGTCGAGAGATCTAACAGGACGAGTAATGTTGAACGCCCTGAGTCCATCTCTCGGCAGAGGTCGTCCACCAAGGTCACCAATGCAGTCTCAGTGCCATTCCCTGGGTAAAACCCCGATTGAAAAGGGTCTATAAAACTGATGCCATCCAGGTGACCCCGGAGCTGCTGGGCCACAAACCATTCGATAATCTTCCCTAAAAAGGGAAGGTTAGAGACAGGCCGGTAACTGGCCAGTGCGTCAACGTCCAAAGATGGTTTCTTTAACAAGGGTCGCACCACTGCCTCCTTGAGGCAGTCCGATACCCTGCCCTCCCAAAGGGAGGCACTGATCACCCCCGCCGGCACTGGCCTCAAGTTCTCCCTGGAGGCTTTCACCAACCAGGACGGACACTGATCTAATTCACAAAAGGTGACCCTAACAGACCCCAGAAAACCCACGGCATCAGCTGGTGTCACTTCCTGAAACTGATCCCACAAAGATGGAATAGATGGGGCATCCATAACCCCAAGCTCTCTCCTTCCTCTGCATCAATCCCAGTAGGGATGGGCGAACGCGGTTCGGAAGTTCGGAGTTCGACCCGAACTTGGCCTGTTCGGACGACTGAATCTGAACCCGAATCCAAACACGAACTGGCTGAACCAAACTCAATTCCGAACGTCGAAATGACCAAACAGTTCAGTCAGTTTGGATCACGTTCGGGTGAGTTCGGGTGGCAAAAAAAGGTTCACTGGAAGGTCGAACAGGGAGATGTAGTACTAGTCACTGAGGAGCAGACTTCCAGGCACCAGGGGTGGAGAGGCTTGCAAGAAATGAAACTATCTGCCTCCCCCCTTCCCAACACCTTCTGAGCTAGTCACTGTTCCTGAACAGCAGGCGTTGAGTAGGATTATTAGATTGCTTTAAGTTTCATTTCAGTTTTGTACTGAAATGAAACTTAAACCTTAAACTGAAACCTTGTGTTGTTTGTGATTCCCCCCATCCCAGATAGATAGATAGATAGATAGATAGATAGATAGATAGATAGATAGGTTAGGGACAGTAGACAGTTGTAGGAGTTAGCTTAGTGATAGAGATAGTGTTAGTGATTTAGTTTTAGTGTTTATAGGAGTAGGCCTGTGTACTTATTAGATAATCCATTTAGTTCATAGCATTTAGAATAGTTAATAGCATTTAGATTTAGTGTAGATAGATAGATATAATATTAGACTTTTAAAATTAAATTTAAAAACCCCATATAAAAACAAAACAAAAAAATAAATTTAAAAAAAACATATAAAACCAAATAAAAAACCAAAAAAACCATATAAAAAACAACAAAAGCACCCATAACAAAACATTTCCCAAACAGCCAAACCCGAACGGCCAAACCGAATGGCCGAACCCAAACCCGACGAACTAACCGAACGGACGAACCGAACGGACGAACCGAACGCAGCCGAACCGAACTGACAAACCCGAACCGCAATCTGTTCGCCCATCCCTAAATTCCAGCTTCAAAATCACACTGAATCTGAGCAATCTTCTCTGTAAAGTAGGTGAAAAACTCCTCACAGCAGGCCTGGGATATCTCCCCCTCCAGGCAGAGGGAGGCCGGACTGACCAGCCCCCTCACCATCCACAAGAGCTCCGCCGGGCACGATTTTGCAGCAGCAATGAGGGTGGCAAAGAATTCCTTCTTTGCCGCCCTCATGACCACAGCATAGGACCGCAAATGGGCTCAATGTTGTAGCCCATTGGACTGAGCATGAGAATGATGCCAGCGTTGTTAACTACTGTCCCTCCAGCTTCATACACCACAGCTCCTCAGTAAACCAAGGAGCCCTATGATGACAAAGCGGTGGCAGCAGATGCCTCGGAGCCACACGGTCAATGGCCCCCTCCAGTAAGATGTTCCATGCTTGGACAAGATCATCAGCCGAGCAGCCACCAAGGTCCAAGGACACCTCCCCCAGTGCATCTTGGAACCCATGCCATTCCATCAGCCTTCGGGAGCAGACCATTCTAATAGGCCCCACTCCTTTCCAGGGACTATTGTGTGCTAGGAGTCTGGCCTGCAGGAGGTAATGATCCGACCATGACAAGGGCATAGGACTAACCTCCCCCACTACCAGATCACCCGCCTCAAGGCCAAAGCAGAATACCAGGTCGAGCATATGCCCCCCCCCTCGTGCGTCGGGCCGTTGACCATTTGGGACATGCCCATGGTTGCCATGGCGGCCATGAACTCAAGCTCCGCCCCTGCAAGGCCAGTGCCGGCGTGGATGTTGAGATCCTCAAGGACCAAGGCCCTCAGGGAGCGCAACACCACCTCCGACGGGTGGTGCTGCACGGAGTACCCTGCTGGAACAAGGTTTGCCAAAATCGGGCCTGCTTCTCCGTCCAGTCAGGTCTCCAAGAAGCACGCAAGGTCTGCGGTCCGATCCAGAATTAAGTCCCGGATCACTGGTGCTTTGTTAGCCACAGACCTCATGTTCAACAGCAGCAGCTCTGAACAGAGGGACCTCAGACCTTGATCCATCCTCCCATCTGAGGGGGGGAAGGCTCTGGGAATAGGCACCAAGCACCTTGGTCCCCGGGCCACCCGTACCCTTTGCCCCCCATGACTGTACCTCCCCCACCCCAGAACGATTCCCACAGCTGCTTCACCCCCACCCTTCCACTCTAGCCCAACCCCAACCACTGGCTGCCCTGCCCAGGCCTCAGGGGAACCCATCCCCCAATAAAACTGCCCTCAATCCCCACCACCTGCTGCCACCAAGTGGTCCCCTCCAAGGTTTGTGCCGCCCCTCACACCAGGGTGCCCCACCTCAGAACCTGCCCCCTCCCTAACCCAATTCCCCCTCTCCTCCACTGGAGTTGAGGTCCCAATCCCAAAGGTCCCAATCCCCCAACCACCCCACTGTTCCCCTTAATCTAATGGACTGGGGTTCAGTTCCTAAACCAGGTAAAAAAACTAAAATTACAATAATAATAACGAAAAAGCTGCTCTTTCAAGGACTTCATTCCAGGCTGCACGTCCAATTGCCACCAGCTGCTGCAACACGTCTGAGGGTCTACTGGGGCGGGGGGCTCCCTACACCTCCTGGTCACCGACGGCCACCAATATGATCTTCCTCCCTTCATATTATTTTGAGAACCCTAAAATCAATCTCCTGTCTGGGTCCTTCCATTACTGAACTGATATCTAATCGAATTGCAAGTCTGAAACCTAACAGATTATGGCTGAGGTTATTCCCGGTGTTGAGAGCCTATGCAAGGCACCATACAATACTGGTGCCTACTTATTATGGTGGGAGAGCATTATCTGCTGGGCTTTGATCTAATTCTGCTCCCCCTAATAAGAGCAGAACAAATGTAATGCTGAGTGCTTTTGAAAACAGCACCGGATAAATAGGATTTGTGTGGTGGATAATGGTGTATCTATTAGGAGACCTTTAACCTCCCCACCCCAAACATATGTTGCGAGCCTCTTCAACCAGGCACTTGGCCATATGCTCTTTGTACAAAGTAACTAAGCACTACGCAGGCCCATTAACGCTAACTGCCTCTCCCAAGATGAGGAAACTCCCTTAGCTCTTCTTTACTACCTAGCCCAAGGACATGTGTTGAATGCATTTTCCTCCTTGCTCCCAATAGGGAAAAAACTCAATGAACTTGACCTAGCCTCACCTTCAGTCTCACACTGATAGGAAGTTGCCCCAGGGTGGGAAGATTCATCATTGCCAGACATTCTCTCCCTGTACAGTTTTATATTTAACAACAACAAAACTACTGCTACAAAGAGTAAACAAGTGTTCACAATTTAATACAAAAGAGACAAAAATTATATTTAAAGCACAATAAGCAAAGACCCAAGATGGACCCAACGTTTCGCCAGGCAATCTGGCTTCCTCAGGGGTACTCTTGTGCTTCTTATTGGTACATGGTAAATATATAATATAGAAATGCACCAGTTCAGAAAAAGTATTAATGCCAGAGGTTTTTAGGAGGGATTTGAAGGTTGGGAGGAAATAATTATATAAACTAAAGACTAGGTAAGGGTTTATATTCCTAGTCAGTCACGTCTCATTAGGAACCTGGGTCCTGACTCCTGTACAGTGTTCTAATATAAAGAGCTTTACAACACTATATTCAGCCTATCTTCTTGGCTCTGGAACCAAGAAGGCAGGGATGAAGAGGAATGCTCTCCAGAACCCCAGAACAGTGGTTCTCAAACATTTGGGAACCAATGGACCACAGACAACTTTCAAAATGACTATTGGATCGCCATGTGCCCATCACAGATGGCCCACAAGCTAATGCATGCTCATTGCAGGCTATCCACAGGTGCACGCAGACCCCTCTGGTACCATCTCTGTTGGGAGGAAGGGACCAGAGGACAAACATGTTGTGGTTGCAGCTGTCCTCCAGGCGGCATACTCACATTACAGTCCTCCCCCAGCCCACCTTCTACAGGAGACAACTGCAACATTGTCAAGGACCAAATCTTGCCTTGTTGTATCCCCAGCCAATTCTGCAGATCAGATGCAGACCACTGACCACACAGACCGGAATTTGGGAACCACTGGTGTAAAGCATCAAGTGCATTCGTAACTTGTACAGAAGGTGCGAGCTCCATGTTCGTCTCAGTGCCCAATCCACAGAGGATATATGAGTCTCGCTATAGAGGGCCTGGTTGTTTAGATCAAGCTCTACAGACTCCTGATTTTGGTCCCCAGTTCAAACCTCTCCCCCACTGGAGCCATGGCAACCCCCGATCCACACAGGGGGGTGGGGCTGTAAACACATACGCTGGTCTGCTACGGCCCACGTTGGCCCACCTGGGTGGCCCTTGGTCCGGGCTGTGGTCCTGGAATCATCTGGGAGACCACATCCAGGCCCGCCACCTACCCAGGCTGGGAAAGCAGTGGGCCCACATCTGGCAAGCCAGAAATAAACATGACAGTAGGTCTCTTGGCCAGGCGACCATAGCAGCGCGCGCGCACACACACACACACACACACACACGTCATGTTTACTATCACTGCAGGACTGCCTCACCCCCCAGGTTCTGGATCGGCCCCTGCGGTCATCCGGGGGTGCCCTGATAGAGGTCTCCTGAGTCTGCCAGGGGGCCGCACAAGGGAGGGCATTCTCGGTGGCCGCACTGCGGCTGTGGAACTCCCTTCTGGTTGAGGCCAAGTTGGGCCCAGATCTCCCCTCCTTTCGAAGAAGTTGTAAGACCTGGCTGTTCCGCCAGGCATCTGATGGGGGGAGTGGGTTAGGCTGGGGTGGGATGGGATGGGTTATTCTGGTCTCCTCCTTTTATGCTATGTTTTATAGTTTTATTATTGTTATTTTATTGAATGTAAGCCGCCCCGAGCTGCCTGTGGCAGGTGGGGTAGCAAAACTTTTAATTAATAAATAAATTAATTAATTAAATTATGTTTCTAATCTGGCCCTGAGCATGGATTGGCAAAGCAGAGATGGATGGGAACAGGGACTGGTAGAGAGGTCAAGGGCGCCATCAGTCCCTTTGAGTTCCCCCACATTTCCAGGGCTATAGGGTGAGGTGTCTGGGACAGGATGAGCCCAAGGACTTCTTCCTTTTTTTAAAAAATTACAAATTAAACTGGACTGTTGTATTCTGGCATTTCTTCTGCTGTTTTACTTCTGAGCCACAGCTCCTGATCTCCATTTATTCTCTCATTTTAGGTTCATATCAAACACTGGCATTAAGTTTTTACCTGCCGTCAACAAGATACAATCCTTCCATTCCGTTATACTGTAAGTTTCTATCAGTTCTTACCTCTTGTTTATTTGTTTACTTATTTACTTATTTTACTTATTTACTTATATATGTATTGATTTAGACTTATAGCCTGCCCCATGCTAAGGGCTCAGCAGGGTGGGTTACGAAACATAACTAAAATACAATACTTAATGTAAACCCCTAAAACAACACCCCCTGCAGCCTATCCCTGTCCACCAAGTACCTGGCCAAACAGGAAGGTCTTACACTGCCTCTAGAAAATGCTCAGACTTGGGCTTTGGCGAATTTCATGGGGAAGTTCCAGAGCTGTGGGGCAGCCATCGAGAACACTTCTTTGTTCACTCCTGCCATATGGACTTGGCACACTGATGGAACTTGCAAGAGGGCATCCCCAGCCTGGCTGACATTTGGGATCACAATGGGAGGATAGGGGAGGAGGTAGTCTAATTTATTATTATTATTAATTATTATTATTTTTATGACTAGTTTGATAGCACCCCTCCATAATAATCATAATCATAATAATAATAATAATTTGATAGCTCCCCTCCACCACCATGTGGCACTCGAACCACTTCATAGTCATAAAATAAGCAGCAGTATAAAATCCATTTAAAAGGGGACGGTAAAGAGGGACGACAGAACACATGAAGGGGGAACCTGCAATGGATCGTAAAACCACCGAGAGAATAAATAAGTCTTCAGGTGCTTTTTAAAGGGGAGGCGGGAGGAGCTAAGATGGATGTCTAGAGAGATCAAGTCCCACCACAGCAAAGGTCCGATCTCCTGCCAACTTAAGGTGCGATGGCAGGATCCCCAAAGAGTGGGTGGGGTTTCAGTGCAGATCATCATCAGGTTGAGGCTCCAGAAGCAAGTCTTGAATATACCCAGGAAGTATAGTGTTCAGCAGGGTAGATACACATGTACCCATTGGTGGTCCCATTGCACACTATTGTCCACTGACAGGGTTGTATGCACCGACACGTTCAAAACCCCCATGGACGTCGGTGTGAGATTACCAGCAAGAGCCTCAAGGTCATAGCTATAATAGACGCAGCAGGTGCAGCCACACCGGGACCGACGTGCCTGGGAGCCCCACACGCACGTAGAATGCATATACACATAAGAATGGAGGGCCCCAGCAGGGGGTCCATTCCATCTTCTGCACCAGCTTCCGTTACCACCTAACTACACCCCTGGTGATCCTCCAGCGGGACAGTGTACATGCTAGCAGTTAGCATGAGCACGCGTCGCATTCACTTCAGTGGGATTCGCACCTGCACTGACTGCTTGCACATGAGCAATTCTGCTAAGGGATCATGTCCTCCCTGTGCCAAGGGAGACCCACATTAAATACAGTAGCCATCCCATATTTTACCGTCAATATGAGAAAATATTTGGAATCAGATTTCATTGCAGCCTGTGCAAACTACTCATTATGTTTGCCTCTTGAAACAGGAGAAAAAGAGTCATCCATCCAGTCCATATAATAAGTCTCACTGTTTAAATTTGGGAAACCGCATTTCAAATGGGCCACAGAAGCCCTAGAGGACGGAGCATCTGTCTTCCTAGAATTCCTGTTGCTGCGAGTTCAACAATCAGGGGTCAGCCCTTGGCAAAAACGTAATTGAGAATGGCTTCAAAATCATGAGATTTTGGTGGGGAAAAAGCAGGGATTTTTATTTGCATTTTAGTTTATGTGCTCTAAGTGTCTACTTGAGACATATTTGGCTCTCAAGTGACCAACTCATGGGGAGCCGTCATTCCACTGCATCAAGAAGCAGCCACTCCAGCCCCAGAATCCACCCTCAGAGTTCTGGGGCCTACGTTCCAGGCAAGGAGGGCTGTCCATCCACGTCATCCAGACGTTGCCACTCTAGTCCCAGGACCCACCATCAGGGTTCTGGGTCCATCATTCTGCTCATGGGGAGCTGTCATTCCACAGCATCAAGAAGCAGCCAGCCACTCCAGCCCCAGGACCTACCCTCAGGGTTCTGGGGCCTACATTACAGGCAGGGAGGGATGTCATTCCACTTTATCCAGGAGCTGCCACTCTAGTCCCAGGACGCACCGTAAGGGTTCTTCGCCCATCATTCCGCTCACAGGTAGTCGTCATTCCACCACATCAAGAAACAGCCAGCCACTCCAGTCCCAGGACCCACCGTTCAGGATCTGGGGCCATCATTCCACTCACAGGGAGTTGGAATTCCACGACATCAAGAAGCAGCCACTCCAGCCACAGGATCCACCATCAGGGTTCTGGGGCCTATGTTACAGGCAGGGAGGGCTGTCCATCCACATAATCCAGAAGCAATAGGGGTGCTGCTGCTGCTCAGCCTGCTGCTGCTTCTGCTACTGCTAGGGCTGGGGGCAGGGATAGACCCTGCCGGCTGAAAGGGGTGGCTGCTCCCACTTCCACCATCCCCAGGGGTGTCCTGCTGCTGCTGCCATGTACTCTCAAGAGCCTGCTCTGCCTCCTGCACCCTCTCCACCAGCTCACCCTTCCAGTGCTGACAGAGCGCTGTCTGGTATGCCGCACTGGCCTTGACCCTGGGGTCTAGCATGGTTGCCAACACATATTCCTCCCGCTGCAGGAGCTCATCAAACTGCGCCTTCAACCATGACTTCAGCTGCCGCACTAGGGCAAACTCTTCAGCCACCAGCTTCTTTCCCTGAGGGCCACAATCCTGCCCCTGGATAATCTCATCCAGCCTCCTGAGGAGACTCTGAACCAGAGGGGTCACCTGGATGATGGTGGCCATGGAGGAGCTGATGGTCTCTATCACGGCCAGGAACGGTCTCTGAAAGAAGAGGGTTTGAGCCAGGATCTCCCATTCCACTCCATTGTACCCTGGAGGTGCCCCGCTGTCCATCACCAGTTGAACCTGATGCAAAGCAGCTTTCTGCTCGAGAAGCCACTTGAGCCACTTGTGCATCAGGAATGTGGAATTCCACCTGGTGGACACATCCTGCACCAGCTGGTGCACTGGGGAGCCTTGCTCTGCCTGCTTCACCCAGAGGAGGTTGCTGCCCTTCACGTTCTGGTTAAAGAAACTGGCAAGCTTCCTCCCCAGCTCAATTAGGGAGCTAAGGGTGCCTGCCCCAATCCCCTTCTCCCCCAGCCCAGAGCCTCCCTGACCATCAGGTGAAGCGTGTGTGCAGCGCAAGGGATGCTGGTGAAGCCCCCCTCATGGACTTCTCTCAATATGTTGGCTGCATTGTGCATTACCACCCACCCCTTGGTGAAGTGCACACCTGGCGTGACTCACTCCCTCACCATGGTGGTCAGGGATGCCTCGATGTTCTGAGACATGCAGAGGCCATGCATGACTTCCGCCTGAAGCAGGGCCCACCTATACCCTGCTCCAGGACCCCTCCTGCCACTCCCAAATGCTGCCTCCAGATCCTGCCACCAGTACGCCGTCACCGCCAGGTAGGCATGCAGTGCATTTCTGCTCGACCACAGGTCTGTGGTGAAGTAGACAGTGGCACCCCCAGCCCCTGCCAGCTGCTCCCTCACCCGCTCCTTTAAAGCCCAGTACAAGGCTGGCACCACCTGCCGACTCAGGGTGGTGCACGAGGGCAGCTTAAACTGGGGGGCCAGAAAGCCAATCAGGCGCCTAAACGCTATGTCCCCGACCACCGAGAAGGCTGCCCATCGAGCGCAATCATTTCCCCCAACATGCGTGTGGCTTTCAGTTGAAAACCACGCTGCCCTCCACGTCCTGCAGCTGCCAATGGACTTAGCAGCTTCGCCCACCCCAGCTCCTCCATGGTGCACTGACGCTCCTAGGGCTCATCTGGCTGCTGCTGCAACACCACTGACAGCGCTGATGGGAGGGGCAGAACATGGTGGTGACACAGGTCTCGGAGGAACATGTGGCTGGCCCTGTCCAAAGTGGCCAAGGGTCTGTTGTCCTGCCCACCAACGAGTGTCCTCAGCGAGCGGCTGTTCTCTATGACGGGGGACATTTGCTCATCGCACCATCTGAGACTGGGGGCCAAGTTGGTGGAGCAGTTGCTTTTCATCAAGGTCAACCTTCCGCTGCTGGGATTCCCCAAGCTACCCCTGGACATGGATTGATGGTGGAGTGGCACATGCCATCCCATGCCAGGGGCAGTCTTGGGATGGGGCTCCTCCTCAATCTGGGCTGCTGCTGAGGTGCTGTCCCTTCTTCCCAATGCCTGGCACCCGCCCTGCCTCTCTCTCACACTAGACGGCCTTGGCTGGCCTATCTGACTGACCTCATGATGCCGGGTGGCATTGGGAAACTGTAAGCCTTCCAGCCAGCCTCTAGCTAGGTGATCTCAGCCCGCCTATCTGACTGTCTCTCCCTCATGCATGCTGCACAGTCTTCGCCAGCCTATCTGAGTTCCCTGCCAAGGTCCCAGCCTGCCTTCCCTACTGCCTCTCATGCCACGCTGCCTGTCTGCCCGCCCTAGTTGCCAACCTTGAACCTGCCTCAGCCTGCCTTCTGCTGCTCATGCCTCGCTGCTTGTTTACTGCTGATGCTGATGCTGCTGCTGCGCCACGAGTTCTGTGCCTCGGCAATCCAATGTACATTTCTTCTGCCTCTGCTGTGCCATGGGTTCTGCTACCGAGCAATCCAATGTCTGCTGCTGCTGCTGCTACCTCTTCTGTGCCACGGGTTCTGTGCCCCGGCAATCCAATGTCTGCTTCTGCTGCCTCTGCTGTGCCATGTGTTCTGTGCCCCAGAAATCTAATGTCTGCTGCTGCTGTCACTGCTGCCTCTGTTGTGCCATGGGTTCTTTGCCCTGGCAATCCAATGTCCACTTCTGCTGCCTCTGCTGTGTCATGGGTTCTGTGCGCCAGCAATCCAATGTCCACCTCTGCCGCCTCTGCTGTGCCATGGGTCCTGTGCCCAGGAAATCCAATGGCTGCTGCTGCTGCTGCCGCTGCTGCTGCCTCTGCTGTGCCATGGGTTCTGTGTCCTGGCAATCCACTGTCTGCTTCTGCTGCCTCTGCTGTCTGTGCCATGGGTTCTGTGCCCCAGCAATCCAATGTCCACTTCTGCTGCCTCTGCTGTGCCATGGGTTCTGCTACCAGGCAATCCAATGTCTGCCACTGCTGACACTACTGCCTCTGCTGTGCCATGTGTTCTGCTACTGGGCAATCCAATGTCTGTTGCTGCTCCACCAATGCCTGGCAGCCTGCAATCAATGCCCGGCCAAGTAGGGGTGCCATGTCAGCCACCAAGCCCCAAGCCTTCCCAGCCTCTGCTGCTGCCTCTGGGTCTCAGATGGCCAGCCATGCCCCCACAGGCACCCCCAGGGGCCAAGGCCTGAGCCTGCCTGCCCAGGCAACCCGGGATGCCAAGCCTTCCCGGTCTCTGCTGCTGCTGCTGCTGTGTCTCCAATGGCCTGCCATGCCTCCACGGGCACCCCTGGAGTGCCCCAAGCCTCTGCCACAGCCAAACTTTTTGAATGTTTGGGGGGGTCCGAAGTCTGCAGGACCGAACCCACGAACCCGAACTAGGTTTTCGGACTGAACGTCCGAACATCCGAACTGCGTTCTGTTCGCACATCCCTAGTAGAGCTACCACCATTTCCCCCCGTTGCCAGACAATTTCAAATGTACATAGGAAAACAGTAGCCTCCTAGTGCTTCTGGTAGCAGTAATGTTGGCAGATGTGGTTCTACCTCCACTCAGTATTGTGTTGACTGGTTGAGCTAAAACAATTTTTCCACGAATGCTGTTTTAATTGAAAACTGATAATTCACAGATTTACCACATGATGTGGAAACTTACTGGTTTTTCACAATATTTGTTCGTTCCCATTTGAGAACACCCTTCAGTAAACTGGTATCTCGGTGACTGATTCAGTGTAGGTACTTCAGTTACACAGGCCCATTCACATTTGTCACAAGCAGCTTAGGGTTGGTTATTTGTATCATTTCTGTTCACCTGCATTCTTTGGCTCTGGACCAGAATGACAAAATGAGGAAAGCAACACCACAACACGGAAAAACAGAAAAGTCACAGAAGGTATGGAAAAGTTATGGAAATTGACAGAAAGTACCAAAAAATCAGAGTTTGAAAAAACAAAATGGTGAAAAATCTCCACCTGCAATCCTGAAAGCAACAGAATTACAAAACATATTCTATGGAATATTCAACAATGTTGTTGGTAGGACAGGATTTCCTGTTGATTCAGGACCAGCCAATTTTGATTCATCGCTATTTCCAGGTGTAGGGTTAAGTGAGTCCCACTGACACTGGGAGAAAGTGGGGCTGAACAGGGACTGAGAATGAGTGAGTGTGCATGAGGGAGAATTAAAGTGTGGGATAAAATTTATGTAAGCAAACATTAAATATAATTAGACTCACAACAAAATTCTTAAGTGTTAGCAACTCATTTATTTGTATCACAAAGTTAAAAACCCTTTACTGGGATACCTTGGATGATGTACAAATAAGCAGTGTTTAGAATGATACTGTATTTTGAATTTACAAACATGTACAAGAGCAGTACAAAAAATTATTATTATTATTATTATTATTATTATTATTAAGAAAGAAAGAAAGAAAGAAAGAAAGAAAGAAAGAAAGAAAAGGATAAGATAAAATGACGTCCTATTATTAAAATGATACATTGTATCATTTGAAATAAGTGTCCATTGTGAGCTGCTTTTGTGACTGGAATCCTTCAGAGTGAAGTTTATCTTCCACAATCCTCAGAAGGGACAACATAGCTTGTGTTCCATGTTCCTGCAAGAGTTGTCTAAAGATGGCTCCCCTTTCACAACTGCTGGCTTAATGTGATTGTTCCAAAAAGCCATCTCTGTTCGATCATTTGGAATTATTGTATCCCAGTCAAACAAAGTGATATCTCAATGAAACGGCATCAGTACCCTTGGGAAAAACTGTCCGCAGAGCTCTGTCTCATTCAAGCAGAAATCCCCATTAACAGTTTTCCGAGTGAGTGGTACCAACTGAATCAGTAAAAAAAATTATAATATTACAATAAGATTCACCAAAATGAATTGCAATTCCCTTAGACGTGCAAGAGGTCCCATAGGTTATATAAAGATTCAAAAACACTAAGATGGCAGTGAACCCCACTTCATATCCACTTCCCTAAAAGGCCCACCTTTTCTCAGGAATGGGTCACTGGGAACATATTACAACAGTGACACCAGTGCTCCAGAGTCTGCACTGGCTCTCAATAGTTTTCCAGGCACAATTCAAGGTGCTGGATTTGACCTTTGAAGCCCTAAATGGCCTGGGTCTCATCTTTCTGAAAGACCATCTCATCCCATAAGGTTGGGGGAGATTTGGAGACAAAGGATTTTTATTGGTTTATTTTTGTATTTTTATGTATTGCAATTCATCCTGAACCCTTGGGATAAGGCAAGATAAGAATGTATATAATAAATAAATAAATCAGATTTGAATATATCAATTTTTTAAACTGAGTATTCACTTCCAATATGAATTTCCACTTCAATGGGGTCTCTCTTTCCTCACTTGCAATAGCAGTGTGAGCAGTATTCCTATCAGTAAACAGTCGAGGTTCCAACCTGTCACAGGTTGGTACTCCACATTTAGCCCTGTTCCAGATGAATAGTGCAGGTCAGCATTTAACGGTTTGACACTTTTTGCACTTTGTATTTCAGAGATATCCAAGATAACATAAACATACGTAAAATTGAGAGCAATTCCTTTGCTGGCCTGAGTTTGGAAAGTGTCATTATGTAAGTATGCCATATGGAATTCTCTGCAAACGTGTGTAAAGATGAACTCATGACACGCATGGAAAAGATGCAGTCTTTTAGTTTTCTGTCTTGGGAAACCCTTGAATTATTTTACGGATCTTCAAAATTTTAAATTACCATGTAATTCTCCAGTTATTTACTGCTAGCACCGGCCCAAGTTCCATTGACTTCAAAGGCTTTTGAGTTGAATTTGCACACTTATTGACTGGGCTGTTGGTGTCGGTCACACAATGCAGGGGCAAAGGGGGGAACCTATAAACAGGGTCCCATGTTCACTGCATTTTCCTCATTGAGGGCAATGGGGAAAACCCAGTGAACGCTGGTCCTGGTCCACAAATAAAGAGACAGCGGCCGTTTTTAAACAAGACGCAACCACCCATGTCCACCCATCAACCACCCACCCAAACACCCATGTGAAGGTGGTATGTGTGGGTGCACGCTCCCATGACCCACGGAGAACCAATCAACCACTCACTGAGCACTGGCGAAAAAGCTGGAGTGTGGTGTGCGGGGGCAGCCAAAAAAGTGTGTGGGAGCTGATGCCCATGCATCCTCAGTTTGTATGAACAGTAGCAGCCAGCCATATCAGCTGTCTGGTCTGCCGTTCAGAGGCACTGTGGGTGGGTAAATAGCCTTTACAAGGCACAGGAACTGGCTGGAAGTGCTGGGGAGCCCGGGTTTCCCAGCGCTCAGCTGGGTCATGTCTGTTTCAAAGCCCAGTCTGCCATGTTTCCCCCTCCCTCATGGTCCATGGCAGGGGGAGTGCATGGGGGCTGCCACGGTACTCACCCAGGGAGCCACCCGATTTGTAACCACAGTTAAATGTTTATGAGTTTGTTTACAATGTTATACAAAATAAAAGAAAAATTTATTTAAAAAAAAAAAAAAAAACCCTCTCCAGGCATTCCAACTCAGTGGGCGCTCCACGGCTGTTACACTCAGCAGACATGCCCACCCACCCCGAACTATGCTCTCGTTTTAAAACGGCCTATGACATGAAGTAGCAAAGTAGCAAATTCCAGAGTCTCATCATAGCCACGAAATCTCAAATAGCAGAGTACCCGAAAAAGGCACTACTGAGCAACACATTAACCAAACTTGCAAATAACAAAGGTTGTTATTTGTGCCATACTCCTAGTTTGCTCCTTACTCCTACTCCTAACTACTTACGCCTTAGTCCAGAGTAAGTAGTTTGTGGATCACAGCCAGACTGATTACTGTAGGGAATCCCGCAACTCCAGAGTTAATTGTTCTGATATTTATTTTTGGAAACAGATATTTGAATTCAGTTTGTGAATTTTGGGTTGCTCATTTGTTTCCACTCTTTAAAAAAAATATAAAAAATAACACCCACGTACATTTAAAAAAAAAAAAAAGTAAAACAATGCCAGTCTCTAGACTAGATTGTGGGTGCCAATAGCCCCAGGAAACAGTAAACAGTACACAGACATCTAAATGGACAGTTCCTGAACCAAGAGACAGTTACATACACAGACAAAGGGAGCAGAAGTTCCTAGGAAGATGGTTTGATGGCTGTCTGTGCTATCAGGGACACAAATGCCCCTTCCAAGCTCTGCCAAATGCTCCATGGGGGAGTGGACAGGAACAGCATGGGAGCTGGCATCCTACTGGTTCTCCTCATTCCCCGCTTTGCCAAGCACACAACACACACACCCCCATGCAGCAGCATGCTATTATTTTCAATTTTTTTCC
The DNA here is from genome assembly GCA_003113815.1 of Sphenodon punctatus. Lineage (NCBI taxonomy): Eukaryota > Metazoa > Chordata > Lepidosauria > Sphenodontia > Sphenodontidae > Sphenodon > Sphenodon punctatus. The sequence continues at coordinate 1,029,549 of QEPC01015236.1, forward strand.
ATTTGTGCATTATCTCGTCCCATCTCTGCTCCTTCCTTGCAGTCTATCCATATTTGCTTTTCCCTCCACTTGCGCTATGTTCCATTTCTCACCTTAATTTTCCTTGGGTTGCATCTCCCCTGAGCCCTTTTGACTCCTGACATTTGCTTTTGCCTTCCCCCCACCGCAAGGAGTTGAACCCAGGACACACTTTCAAACTCACTAGGTTTTGGTGGCTTTGAAAACAAGCCAAGCTCCCACAATAACAATCCATGTCTCTCGTGTTCTAATCTTAACATTCCGTAATCTTGGCATCTTTCCCTTCCCCTCCTGTTGTTGTAGCACTGCCACATGGAGCAAGTTTAATAATTAATCACACCAAGGCTACACGCATTGCGTCCCGAGCAACAGCTTCATATCCTACAAATGGGGCTCTAAAGGACAGCAAGACTCCTACACTTTTGCAGTCAGATCCCTGATTCAAAACCAACAAACAACATGTAGATAAAGGAAAATGCAGTATGATTGCTTGCACATAATGCTAATGCATCATTACAGGCCAGTTCACAATGCAGTTTCATGCTGTGCAGAGTGAAGACTTCTTATTTTCTTGGAACAATCATGTTTCTTAATGAACCTGCAGGATTTCCAGATATGTTTTTTGTTGGGATATTGAAATCTGTACTAACAAGCTGCCTTCTCTTCTCTCCACTTATTATTTATGATGTTTTTCTATGGTATTTCCTGGATCCCTATCCAAGGTCCAGGGGACACCACGCATCGTATTGTACAAACTCAACCAAAAGACAGCCCCTCCCCCATAAGACGTACAATATCATTTATTTATTTATTTAAAGAAATTTTACCCCCGTCCCTCCTGCCAGGCAGCCCGGGGCATAATGCCAGAGACAGCAAGGGGATGCAAACAGACAGACAGACAGGGGAAAGCAAGCAAGCGTGACAATAAGTGTGAAGGCAGTAGCCTTTGCACAGCAGCTGCCTGAGGGGAAATTTTCCCTCCAAATGAAACTGCTATAGAAAATAAATATTACTTTGTGCCAAATTCACTGACATTTCAAATATTTTCAAAATTTTTGTGAAAAACTTCAAACGTTCAACCTGACATCTTTTCCATTGTCGTCGTCGATAGTGTGTCCCGGCGTTGCTGGCATTCTCTGTGAGACATGTTTAAATGAAAAGGCATTGACCAATCGGAGCGGGTTCAGAGGAGGGAAACAAGGACGATAAAGGGCTTGGAAAATAAGTCTTATGAGGAAAGATTGAAGGAACTGGGTGTGTTTTAGTCTAGTGGAGAGAAGACTCAGGGGAGACATGATAGCAGTCTTCCAATAACTAAAGGGCTGCCACTAAGAACGTGCCAAGGAACTGTCCTGCATTGCTATAAAGTAGTGCTGAAACTTAGGCCGCTTTTAGACGAGCGGGTCGCCATCGCGTGGCCCGCTCGCGCGATGTTTCAAAATCCCGCAACGCGGGATTACACGAGACGGCCGGTGGGGATCATGAACATAGAAGGCGGTCGCGCATCTTTGCTGACCGCGAATTAAATACCTCAATTGTGAGGTATTTAATTCACAGTCAGCAAAGAATGTGCGACCGCCTTCTATGAGCATGATCCCCGCTGGCCGTCTCGTGTAATCCCGCGTTGCGGGATTTTGAAACATCACGCGAGTGGGTCACGTGACAGCGACCTGCTCTTCTAAAAGCGGCCCTAGTATTCAAAATTATTCGGTTTTTACCAAGTATCTCAGTATTCAACTTGGTTTTACCGAGTAACCAAGGAATCGGCCCAGTACTCAGTATTCAGAAAATTCTCGAACAAGCAACATACGGGGCTTTTCCGGCCCCTGTATAAGGTACTCGGAAAATACTTGGTACTCGGTTTTATTTTATCAAGTACCGAGGCCAAACACTCGGAGCAGGTCCTCAGAAATACTCGCAAATAAAAATTTTACTATTCAGTTCAGCCCTACTATAAAGGACAACACTAGAAACAATGGATTCAAGTTACAGGAAGACAGTTTTCAATTAGATATTACAGTAAGAACTTTTTCAACAATGGAACAAGCAAATTAGGGAGATTGTAGGATCTCTCTTGCTGGAGGTTTTCAAAAAGAGGCTGGACAGTCATCTGTCATGGATGCTGTAGTGGTAGTCATCTTCCATCCAAGCAGGGGGTTGGACTAAATGACCTGGAAGGTCCTTCCAACTCTAAGATTGTAGAAAACCTTGACATTTTTGCAGAAATGGAGTTTCCACTAGAGTTTGATTTTAAAAATATAAAAATACCATTGTAATATTCATATAGAGATTTCAATGTTCAAAGTACTTTACAAACCTTACCTGGTTCACCCTCACAATACTTCTTTGAGGAAGGTCATTACTATTCCCATTTTACAGATGAGGAGCTGAGGCTGAGAGACTTGCCTAAGGCCACTCTGTAAGTTCATGGCTAAAATGGGATTAGATCCCTTGTCTTTCAGACCTAAGAGCAACACTTTGTCCACTAGGCTACACTGGATTGTAGAATGTAGTTAAAAATAAATTATTAAGCTGTGCTGGTCAGTTGCGATTTGAAAGTGATGGTGTCATTTCTGCCAGGGGCTGCACTCCACAATCATGATCTACATTCAGCAATGCACTGTCCGCATTTTGCCATGCTATAACCAGGGTTTAGTCAGAGAGTTTGCTGAGCACTAATAGTGTCAATTAAAAGAGTCACAGATAGCAACTAATATTAATGAGGTGACACAGTAAATGTTTTGGAGGTTATAAATAGGAAGCTTATATTTCCGGCTTGGGGCTCAGTGCCAGGAAAAGTTTCCTGAGACTCTCTGATCAGTTCTCACTTGCATTACAGACATGAAACCATGTGCATATGCCTTTCATGGTCAAAAGGGTAATCTTTCCAACCGTTCCTGTAATTGATTTTCATGTTGACCTTTGCCCTCCATAACGGGCCAAGACAAGAGTGTCGCTTGAATGCTCAGCTTTCCTATGGCTTAGAAGCCAAGGGTGTAGGTTCTCCAACAGTTTAATTGAATCACTCATTGTCAGCCCATCACTCAAGCCTGTCTCTTTGTGTTAGAGTGGCTGAGAGGGACTGAGCTACAATAGAACAGGAGAGAAAATGACACCATGTACATGATAAATATAACTGACCCAAATAAAAAATTTCAAGCAGTGTGGTGGGAGCAAGGGTGAGAGACATTAAACATTCACTAGGTGATGTGCCATGAACTATAATTGTTGTTGCTCTATCCCTCACCTTTATGTATGGCAGTCACTCAAACAGCAGGAACTCTTTTTTCCTAGTCTCCATCCAGAGTTCATAGGAACATAAGAAGTGCCATACTGAGTCAGACCAATGGTCCATCAAGTCCAGTATCCTGTCTCCAACAGTGGCCAGTTTCAGTCACAAGGGAGAAATATCAGCAGTGGGCAATCCATTCCCTGCTGATCACTCCCTGCTCCCAACAGTAAGAAGTTCCGTAATCTACTTGACTAAAATCCGCTAATGTGGACCTATTTTCCAAGAACTTATCCAGTCCCTTTTTAAACCCAGCTATACTACTGGCCTTGACAACCTCCTCTAGCAGCAAATTCCACAATTTAACTGTGCATTGAGTGAAAAAAATACTTCCTTTTATTTGTTTTAAATCTGCCACGATTTAGTTTCATTGAGTGTTCCCTGTTCCTAGTGCTATTTGAGAGGGTAAATAACCGTTCCCTATCTACTTGTTCCACTCCACTCAAGATTTTATAAACCTCTATCATATCCCCCCTCAGGCTTCTCTTCTCCAAGCTGAAGAGCCCTAACCTATCGAGTGTTTCTTTGTACAGAAGCTGTTCCAAACCCTTGATCATTTTTGTTTCCCTTCACAAAAGTGGGAGCACTTTTGTGTGGGATCCCTGGAAGTCACTCTGGTTTTGACACCAGTGCAAGCAGAATCAGAAAGTGTGGCCCAACGTGCTTAAGCCTTTGTTTGCAAACCACAATGCTTGGCATCTTATAATATCTTTAGTATTCACAGCTATGTCCATTTATTTGTTTAACTAATTTGCAGTCATTGGGTGTTTTCAGACAAAAGTGGAGCTGGCCACTCCAGGACCCACTCCGGGGGTGCACGCCCCTTGTCTTCCCACTTGCAGCCCCGAGTTTAAACAGACCTGGTAACTGCCATGACCCACGATCTGCCCACGTGGTGCCCCCCTCCTCATACACCATAGAGTTGTGGGTGGATTGCCCGATGCTCTAGGCTACCACCCACAACTCTATTGTGTTGCCCGGAGCACTCCCCAAGCAAGACCAGAGCTGCAGTGGCAGTCCGCCGAACAGACAGCCAGCAGCTCCTCTGCTCCACCTACACATCTGGCAACCAGCCTTTAGACAGACGGGCCACGGAGGAGTGAAGTGGAGCAGAGGCAGGGCTGCTGTTCTTCTGGAAAACACCCATTGTGTTTTTCAAAGGTTCATCCCATTTTTGAGTATTTTGTTTCATACTGAAGCACACTTTTTGTAAATAATTTTTTTTTTTAATTGTCTATTTATTGCAGACGGCTAAATAAAAATGGAATTCGGGAGATTGAGAACCATGCCTTTAATGGAACCTACTTGGATGAGCTGTAACTATTCTTCCTTTTCTATTATTCTGCAAAATAATTAGTTGGAAATAGCTGCTGCACCAAAAATATGTATCTCTGATACTATTAACTTTTTTACAGAAATCTCAGTGATAATTACAACCTAGAAAAATTACCTAACAACGTCTTCGAAGGAGCAAATGGGCCTCTTGTCTTGTAAGTAATAGTCCTGTACGTTGATTTTTTTCCCTGATTAACATCTATCAGAAGCAGTTACAGACACAAGACACTCAGCAATCCTGGAGAGATCAGATCTGGGCATTGGTTCAGTTCCCTGTAAACCACATGCAAAATTCAATCCTGTATCCAGCTTTGAAATCCTTACCTTCCTGTTCCAAACTTTATTATTATTTAACCCTTTGATAGCACTTTCAGTGTTCAAAGCATAACTGATAGCGCCACCTGCAGCTCAGCTTGTGCTACTCCTGTGTAGGTGCTAACTGCTTCTTAAAGGGGCTACAGCTTTCAGGGTCTCTGCCCTGTAACACCACCCATACAGACACCAACAGCGTGAGCTGGGGGAAAGCCTACCCAGTTGAAACTGGAGAGTCTAACCAAGAAGCCTGAGCCAGTTGTTGTTCTCTTTGGTGATCCCCATTCCTTAGTCACACCACTTAATGCACTATGGGAAGACGTTTGGACAATCGGAAGACAAAAGGCCTTAAAAAAATTGTATAGAATAGAACTGAAGAGTTGATCTGAAGTAGTAAGTGCTATTCTGCAGTGCTCAGCACTGTATTGTGCCAATACCTTTACTTCACTGCGTGGTACTAAAAGCAGACCCATTGTAATTTAAACATGAATCACATTATTATCCCCCCCATCCCCAATTCTTCTTCCCTCTTTCAGCACTGGATCTCTCTTCTGCCTTATCCGCGCTTCTCACCTTTGGATAAGGGTCTTATTGAAGCATCTTTTTCAGCATCAGAGCAATTGCCATTTCTTTTGGAAAACATAATTTCCTGTAGAGAAAAGGTAATGCGCTGCCTCCGCAAGCTGGAGCCAATACAATCACATTCTGATGGTTTATCAAAATGATTTGGCTATAGTTCAAATTCATTTGATAGTTCAAATTCAAACACTGAGTTATTTGTATGAGAATTATTCCATTCTATTACCAGTGTAGCCACAGTTCTATAGATGGTAAATTGCCTTTTTATCTTGACGGAGATCATGAAAGAGAGGTCTTCTAGTCATCTGTCACTGTAGTGTACACCCGAATGTGCTTTCACTTATGGAAATGATTGACCTGTAATAACATCGTTGCCTGGAAAAATAGAATTGTTCAAATCAAATTTGTACTGCAGACTGTAATATTTTATTAGGTGGTGCACCGTGGTATGTTAACTCTTGTGGCTCCTGAACCAATTCTCAGGCGGCAGTTGGCATCGCCGTGTATTTTACATCTAAATATGCAGAAAGAATATTAGCACTTTCCTACACTTTGAGGCCAGATTGATTTATTTTTTTTAAATAGCTTCACGCCACAGATCCACTTGGCATCCTCTAGATTAGAGCTGAAACACATAGTGAGCTTATTATGTGTGGGTATTACTACTTGCATTTGTGGGTTGCCCTTCAAGCTCCAACTAATATCTGTAGCAGAAACAAATGATCATGTATCTGGTGTTTGTTTTAGTAATCCATTTTGAATTTTTCAGTTTAGTTGGTTCCATTTTCCCACCATTTTGGAATCTTATTTACATCATTTCCAGCAATTGAAATAGTGCTAATAGTACTAATATTATTATTATTATTATTATTATTATTAACAAACATTTATATAGTGCCAGCAGTGTACCTGGCACTTTACAAAGTAATAAAATAGACACGGTCCCTGCCCCTAGGGCTTACAATCTGAGAGACAGGAGCTGGGGGAGAGACTTAGGAAGGGGAACAGAGGGAGAGACAAGGGGTCTAACATTCATGAAGATGCGAGGTCTCAAGTGCACGTACTTGGCTTGGTTACGATGAGAATGACAGCAGGCAGGTCCATGTTGCAAGGATAAGGGTAAACCGATCGTAGGTATAGGAATAGTGGCTCAGCAGGATAAAGAGTCAGACAGAGCAGAGCGAAAGAGGTGAGTTTTAAGGAGAGATTTGAAGGTATGAAGGGAGGGGGCAAGGCGGATGTGGACAGGGAGGGAGTTCCAGGCATGGGGGGCAGCAAGTGAGAAGGGACGAAGGCGCTTAGGGGAGCAGGGAAGGCGTGGAAGGGTGAGAGAAGGGACAGAGGAGGAGCGAAGTGCACGGGCTGGAGTATGGAGGGCGATAAGTGCAGAGAGGTAGGGGGGAGCAAGGTTGTGAAGAGCTTTATAGGTGAAGACTAGGAGCTTGTGCAGGATTCGTTCAGGAAGGGGAAGCCAGTGAAGCGAAGAGAGGAGGGGCTGCACATGGTCGAAGCGACTGGCGAGGTAGATGACCCTGGCAGCAGAGTTTTGGACAGAGATGAGGGGAGAAAGGTGAGACCGGGGAAGGCCAGTGAGAAGGAGGTTACAGTAATCGAGGCGAGAGATGACCAGAGCATGAACAAGAGTTTTGGCAGACGAGACAGAGAGAAAAGGGCGAATCTTAGCAATGTTATGGAGGGAGAAGCGACAGGATTTAGCAACAGAGTCAATGTAGGGTTTAAAAGAAAGGGGTGAGTCAAAGATGAAGCCTAGGCTACGGGCTTGGGGGACAGGCAGGATGGTGACTCCATCAATAATTATTGACAGTGAGGAAGGAGAGGAAGGATGAGGGGGGAAGATAAGGAGTTCAGTTTTAGCCATGTTGAGTTTGAGTTGACGTTGAGACATCCAGGTAGAGATGTCAGAGAGACAGTTGATGAGACAAGCTTCAACAGAGGGAGAGAGAGAAGGAGGAGAGAGAGAGAGTTGAGTGTCATCAGCATAGAGGTGGTATTTATTTCTGAAATAACATATAACTAAAATATCAAAATGACTGGGGGGGGAAAAAACACAAAACACCCCAAAAAATGAAAAGGCAGACATTCCTCAGCACCAACAATTTTCTTTTTCTAATGGGTGAGTCAGGGTGTGTCCAGCAAACACTTCTATGTTTGGAGGGAGGGTGGGGGGCCACACCGCCATTTTGTGTGAAGACTCGGCGTCCCCAAATCCAGCACTGCCTGCAGATTTTTCCTTCAGCTAGCAGCCATCTCCTTCTGTTGAAGAGAGCTGGAATCAGGAAATATGGTAGAATTTCCTCCGACCGGTTAAAGCTTTTGGAATAATGCTGAAACTAGTACCTGCAAAGATGGGTACGCTCATCAAATTTCTGATGCCCAAATTAAACCCGCAATGTCCAAGTACATGATGTCTCATCATGTCACGTTTGTGCAACTTCCGGGCCACTCCCCATGTCACCAGAAGCAGCCAGCCAGAGGATGGGGATAGCGGTGCAGGCGAGCCGGAGGTGTGTGGCAGAAGTTCTGGAGCTGGTGGAGCGGGTGTCAGCTTTCCTCCCCACCCCCCCATGGACATGGATATGGACTGGTATCCGGGGGGGTGTGCTCCATTTTGGCCGGCGATGGGCTGCAGGACATTTCTCCCTCCCCCCCCGAAGGGGCGGGGTCTGAGAAGGGCAACTTCCAGGCTGCTCCCCATGTCACCAGGGGCAGTCGGAGGCCATGCAAGAGACGCATGTAGGGGGGGCGGTCGAAGGGGCACGGTCAACAAGGTCTGCCCTTTGGCTGGGCCCTTCGGCTGGGCCAGGAGGTTGGGGTGGAGGGGTTGTTGGTTGGGTTAAACAATAGAAGTTTTCTGCTGGTGAAGGTTATGAGGAGTTCTCCCCCTGGTGAGAGAGGGATGGAGAAGAAGGATATCCCCTGGTGGCAACAGGGGAGGGAAGACAGTAATGTCTGGAGCCGATTGCCTTGTGTGAGCAGGGATCGGCAAGAGATGAGATGAGGTAGCACCAGCAGAGAGAGTGTATGGGGAGATTATTATAGATGTTTAATGTTAATGTAACTATGTTAAATGAAATTGTGGGGATAGCTCAGGGATTGTGTTTTGTTTTTTAAATTATTATATTGTATTATTGTGCTGGGTTCCCCTGTGTGGGATAGAAACCCAGGAATTGTTATTGATTGATGTTGTTGTAAGCCGCCTCGAGGCAACTTGGGTTGGGAGAGTGCGGGATATAAATAAATTGTGATGATGATAATGATTATGACGACAACTTCTGGTCCTGGAATGTCAACTTTTGGTCCCGATTTTTTGAGTTTTCATCCTGATTTTTTAGTTTATTGTCCAGATTTACCAATTATTAACTGGAAAGGATTGGTAAATAGGTAACAGAAATAAATGATGGATTCTGGGGGTATTCAGGCAACCTTTCAGGGCTTGAGTAGCCCATCAGGGACCCAACATGGTGCCTGAAAACAAGGGTATTACCTGCAGGTTATTCATTTAGATCCCCGTTTCAGTTCTATTTTGGAGGGTTGGGGAAGCCGGCTCCTATTATTTCCCCATCTGTACCAATCAGGACTCTAGGGGCAAGGCCGGCCTTCACAGCACTCCTACTGATATGGGGAAGGGATTTTGACATTTTGTATTGTTTGTTAATTGTCTGCAATTTGTTTAGAAAGATTGTGTTGATCCTCTGAACGATCGGACTTCGGAACTCCTGCCCTAGGCCACCATTGCAGCTCCTTGCTAACAGGAGAAAGATCAATCACTCTGGGGCAAATCCCATGCCCTGCATACACAGCGCAGGACACACGCACACGTGCACGCAAGCTGTGGGCGTGCCCATTGCGGGAACATTGTGCCACGCGCAAGCAACATGGGACCCCCATGGATCCCCCACGCGGGAGGTTTCTGATAGCAGCCCGTATTTCTATCCATCCCCTTTTGTGGCTGAAGGAAAAATGCAGCGTTTGCATCAAGGAATGTTTCTCCCTCCGAGTGCCTGCTCAACCCTCTCTAATACACTCATCGGAGCAGCCTCCGCCGCTGCCTTTGATAGGCTACCCCCACGCAGTAATTGCCTGCTGCAGAAACACACTTTTCCTCACATCCTGTAATGTTTTCCCGTTTCTACATTCACTATATCGGCTCTTGTTTCTGAACCTGTTATGTCCTGAAAATGCTTTGTTACTTTCCCTCCTGGCAATAAGCACATCGTCCCTGTCCACCTTTAAACTCCTTCTTTCTAATGAACATCAAACCTGCTTTCCCCAACCTCTCAGTACTAGAGCACTCTATGAAACACCTATTATCCTATTTGCTGCCTGCTGTATTTTTTTTTCTAGTGCCTCAATCATCATTTCCATAACATGAAGTCCAGGACTGTACATTACACAAGGGCTCCTGCAGAATGAAATTCAAAGGAGATGTGGGAGGTGGAATAGTCCCTTCAGACTGACCCTTTCCAATGTGACCTTGTCTCTGGGTGATATGAAGCTTGAAGGGGGCTTGCTGTGGCCCGCTATCACCGACCTGGGCCAGCAACTCTCAGTCATGTTTATTACCTGGAACCCAGATGTGGGCCTGCTACTGCCCCAGCCCAGGTAGATAGCTGGCCTGGATGTGGTCCCCGGGATGATTCCAGACCCACAGTCAGGCCAAGGGCCACCCATGTGGACCAACATGGGCCTGCACATCTGTGGCCCTATCCCCCTCTCCGCCCAGGGATCAGGGGCTGACTGTGATTGGCTGCCGTGGCTGCCCATCATAGCAGGGGGCATGGCTCTGGGGGCATGCCAAGGGTGGGGCTGCCCAGCCATGCCCCTGTTCCATTCTCCTGCTGGGGGAGTGGGTGGGGCAGGGCTTGCCGGCCAGCCCAGTCATGGGTGTGTGTGTTGGGTGCCTAACCGACCTAACCCCACTAGGACCAGGCTCCCCTCCAATACATGTAGCCAGTCCTCCATCTGCACATTTATTTTCACCCCATGTCAACGTGTTGTGGTGTAGTCACATCAGAAAAGATGGGAACCTCTTTTGCCCCACCCCTTTCTGACACGGGTGCGCTCCCTCTCCAAGCATTGTGTGACCCCAAGGGAGCATGGCTACATCAGCAAGGGAGTGAGGGAGCCCCTTTGTCTCCACCCATTTCCACTCAGAGCTGAAACGGGGAGCACATTTGCTACTCACGGATAATATCCGCATTTACGAGTGGTCTATCGGGTGCCCATTCGGTGCCGAGTACAAAACCAGACACCCAATTGCCTGAAAATACCAGGTAGAACTGTTACCAAGTCACAGATTTAAAATGGTAAATCGGTAACTCTGGTAGCCTGCCGGGTACTAAGTGGCTACTGTTTAGCACTTGATCTTACCGAGGCCGGTACCCCAATTTCAACAGGTATACCCTTTGTTACGAATACTCATTTCAGTTCTGTTTCCAACATGGCCCTGCCTGAAGGGCTCAGAAGAGGCATGACCCTGGCAGGAGCCACGGGGATGTAAACATATCCCTACCAGTGCCCATGATGTTACACCTTTTAAAGTGTGATTTCCCGATCTCTCCATATTGTACCAGAATGGTCTCCACTAGTGGTCAGCACGATCCTCTAGTGGATCATGTTGGCAATAGGAGTCAGCAGAAATGCAAGTTCCATTCATTTCAGCGGGACTCCATGGTAACAGCTAACACTGGTTATTTTCCATTTGGGGGACTGAACCCATAGTCTTTTGTTTCAGCGTTCTTTTTTTTTCTTAACTACAGTTAAGGGGTACAGTGAATATCCATGACAAATATCATATCTAACGATTTCACCCAATTCAAACCATATCCACCAGAATGGTTACTAATCTCTATTCGAGACCATCTTCATCAGACAGCCATTTGGGGTTTTCGGATATTAGATAATTCAGCGATTTAGTTAATCACTTCCTTCATTTTGCGTATTTATTTATTTATTTGCATTTATTGGCCTCCCCCTCATGCCCACATTTGTGCATGTGAAGTAATGGAAAAGAAATAGCTGAAGACCTGAATAGCCAAATAACCAAAACAACCAAATAACTGAACAGCTGAAAACCGACAAAATGGATATGTGAATATCCATTTGGGTTGCAGGTATTATTTGAATTTGGGGATGGCTATCAAAAATGCAAATAATACTCATTAATACAAATTCCATTATTCGCTTCAGCTCTACTGCAGCCTGCAGTGGCTGTAACTGTCCTACCTCCTTCACTTAGGCAGCAGTTGTTGGATCATTTGTCTTCATTTTTTATTTTGAGCTCAACCTATAACACTTGACATTTATTTGAGAATGTCAGTCAAGGGTTCTCATCTCACCAGGTGCTTTTGGACACAGCCTCTCTCGACTTTGGTACTCATCAACTTAATCAGCTCTGTGCCATCTTCAAACACGCAGCCTTTCCGTTTGTTTCTTCCACCTGTTCATTGATGTTTGTTTAGTGTAAGCAACATTGACCCTAACTCCAATCTTTCAGCTTCCCTTCTTGGCATTTTCATCCTGCCTGATTTGCAGCCATTTATTGCTACATTTCAGCTTTGGTTACTAAGGCAATTTTTTATCCAGTCTGAAATATCACCATCAATTCCCACTTGTTAATTATAAGAAGTTTCTTTCATTACGCAGTCCTGTGTTGCAAGACTTTTTGAGGTCCGAGTAGATTGCCTACTGTTTCACCCTTGTCGATTCTCATTGCCACCATCTCCAAGGAAACTAATCATATTTGTTCAGCGTGACTTCTCCCTTCGAAGGCGAGGCCATAACTGCCGGTGACGTCCCTACCTGTCCAAGTTCCACATCAGTGGCTTTAGATTCTTTGCCAGTGCAGATATCAGATTTAAGAAATGAGAAGCTACAAATTCATGCCTTGATCGTGACTGAAATATGGATGTCCAGACAGGTGTTGGGTTTTTTATGGTCATTAGTTTCAAAAAGTGCAGGAGGTCCTAAAATGTCTCCCAGTGTTAGAGGTGTAGTTAATTCATGGTTTGTAATTATTTCTTATTAATAATATTAATATTAATAATAAATAATTATATAGCATAATCAATGTACCTGGTGCTGTACAATCAATAGCTATAGAGAGTTCCCTATCTGAAGGGGCTTACAATCTAAAAAGGACTAGGAAGGGGAGAGAAGGAAGCGGGGAACATAGGGAGAGACAGGGAAATGTTCATGAGGTTGAGAAGTTGCAGGTGCACGTGCTTAACAGAGTTACAGGGAAGGATTCTGAGTGAAGGAAGGAAGACAAGGCACATGAGGAGCTAGGAAAAGGCTGATGGAAGAGGTGGATTTTCAGGAGAGAGTTGAAGTTTGAGAGGGAGCAGAACAAATGTATCCAGGGAGAGAGTTCCAGGCATGGGGGGCAGCAAGAGAAAAGGGGTGACTATGTTTTGAGGAGCAGGCGAGGGTGAGAGCAGAGGAGAAGCAAAGCTCCTGGGCGGGAATGGGGCGGGGAACAAGTACAGAAACATAAGGTGATTTAACAGAGATTATGATATTTCTTTTCAAAGGGATATTTCCAGGACAAGAATCAGTTTCTTGCCTATTTCTGGACTGGAGAACATTACAAAGCTCAGAGCAAGGTCTGCCTACAATTTAAAAAAGCTACCTGCCTTGGAGAAGTTTGTTGCGTTGATTGAGGCAAACCTCACCTATCCAAGCCACTGCTGTGCATTCGCCAACTGGAAGAGGCAAAGGTGAGTGATTCCATTTGTTTTGCATTTGGCAAATTAAGGGGCCGACCCAAGCTTCCTCTGCACATTGCACTGCACCCCGTGGGCATACAGCACTGACAGGGAACACGCACAGTGTGTGCAGTGCACAGGGGGTACGTGTGCATTGTGCACAGTGCGCACACAGTACGCATGGGGCATGCGCACCGCGCACGTAAGGTGCATATAGGGTATACAATATATTCACTGCTCGCAGTGCATATCCGTGTGCAAATGGAGTACGCGCACATTGCACACAGTGAACACACAGTACACATGGAGTATGTGTGCATTGCACACAGGGAACTCACAGTACACATGGAGTACGTGTGCATTGCACACAGTGAACTCACAGTACACATGGAGTACGTGTGCATTGCACACAGTGAACTCACAGTACACATGGAGTACGTGTGCATTGCACACAGTGAACTCACAGTACACATGGAGTACGTGTGCATTGCACACAGTGCACACACAGCGCATGTGAGGTACCACGTGCATTGCGCAAAGTGCACATATGGTACAAATGGGATATGCACCCATTGCACGCATCGCTCACAGGGCATGCATGCTGTGCACACACACCCTGGTCACAGTGTATGTGTGTACCTTGGATTGGGCCCCAAATGATTAAACTTATCCCACAGAAAACTGATATTTGAGGTACAAAGAATCCCACCAAAAAAAGAGGTATTTGAGATACAAAAAATACATTTGGTACGAAGTATGCCAGTGTGATTGTGGAGGTTACACTAAGGGGCAAATCTGGCAGAATTCACCAGCCTTTATTTAATTTAATTAATTAATTTTAATTTATACTCTGCCTTTCCCATTAAAGCTCAAGGTAGCTTAAAGCATATAAAAGCATCTAAAAAAATCCCCTTATAAGCCCCACTCCAGGGTTGAAATGAGAATGAAAATAATTCCCCCGAGAATCTCATGAGAATCTCACAGTCCTGGCGAGAACTCGCAAAATTCTCTCAAGAAACTTGAGATTCTCATGAGAAACTTGAAATTCTCACAAGAAACTCAAGAATCTCAAAAATACCCCCAAATGAACCGTGCATGCACAAATTTAAGAACTTCTATCCTATGCGTTTCATAGTTTAAATAATGGCCACAATCCTGTAGCCTGCGGATTCCCGTGCGCAAACTGTGTGTGGCCTGTAGTTTCAAAAATAGTAAAGGGCATGAAATAATATATAAGCCAGATCATAAAATGAATCAAGAGTAATTGATGGCCATTTGGCACATGTGCAGACCATTTTTTCTAGTTTGAGATCCTCAAGAATCTTGCAAGAGTCTCGAGTTTCTCGCAAGAGTCTTGCAAGAAACTCGAGAGGAGGAAATCTCGTCAGGAAGCCTATTTTCATCATGATTTTTGAGAAGGACAAAATTTCATTTCAGCCCTACCCCACCCCACTGCCCTAATCAACCCGGCATCCAAACGCAGCCAACCCTATCCCTACGGGCCAAACACAGAAAGGTCTTACATTGTTTCTGGAAGATGAGCAGGCTTGAGCTTAGATGAAACTCCCAAGGACAAGAAGTTCTGGAATTGTGAGGCAGTCACCGAGAACTCCTCTCTGCATGCCCTTTATGTAGAAATTTGGCAGGCAGTTGGTACTTGCAAGACGGCGCTCCCAGCTGACCTCCAAGGTCTTAACAGGACATGAGGGATAAGGTGGTCTTCAAGATATTGGGGGTCCATGCCATCTAGGGCTTTATAGGTCAAAACCAGCACCCTGAATTATGAATCCAGAATACTGAACTCTGTGGTAGAAATGTTCATCAGATGGTGACATTTTCACCTGCTCCCTCACATGACAAGTCCTTTATGGTTGATCAATACCTAACTGCTGTTCACACAAACAGGTGACAAAAGATCATAACCATTTAACTCCGGGGTGGGAAACCTTTTCCCTCCTGAGGGCCACCTTGAAAATTAATACAAGCTCTATTGGAAGCATAGCAGTTGCAGTCAGAAGTACTTACAGGATGCGCTCAGAAAGAGGAAAGTCCTGATCATGGTTCTGTGCTATGGATCCATCCTCTAATTTTATGTGTATGACCTCATCTCTGCTCCCTTCCCCTGAGCTCACTCCTTCAGTGCTTGGGGGTAGGAATCAGATCTAGGCACCAGAACCAGGAAATGGAAAGGGGCCAAATAAAAACTAGCAGGCCTCATTTGGATCCCTGGTCCTGAATTCCCCACCTCTGATTTAACTAGTGCTGAAATGTTTTCCTCAGAAAACACCAAGGACCGAGGCATTCAACGCAATTTACCGAGTTCCAAAGTTTCGAGGAAGGGCCCCCAGACCTTCAGAACTTGGAAAATCCTCAGCCAATTGCAGGGAAGGGGGCTGGAGGCCAGCGTTAGGCCCCTGGTCCCCCTTCCCTGGTCCCTGCTGGTCAGGGAGGGAATAGACCAGTGGGGGCAGGGAAGGAAGGGAGGGAGGGTGAGAGCCTAGCGGTAAGTCAGGGGTGCGGTGCTTAGGGAGAGCAGGACCAAGGGGGAGGAGCCTAGCAGGGGGGTCAGCAGTGGTTTACTTACCTTCCAGAGGGGTCCCGCGCTGATGCATGGCCTCTTCCTGACTGGTAAATTTGAAAATGAAAAAACCCCACTGAGCATGCTCAGAATGGCACTTTCTAACCATGCTTGGACCTTTTCAGAGATGGCACTGGCAGTATCATCCGGCCAATGCCATCTTTCAAAAAGTTTGAGCATGCACAGAAGGGTCATTCAAGCCCTTCTGAGCATGCTCAGTGGAGTTTTTTATTTTCAAACTTACCAGCCAGGAAGAGGCCACGCATTGGCATGGGGCCCCTCCAGAAGGTAAATAACCCACCCGGATACCCCTGCTAGGTCTCCCACTCCCCGTTAATTACCCCAACCTTGACCACCCCTCCAGTCTCAGAACTCAGCGAATACTCGGACCACTCCTTGGACCCTTAGAGAATGCTTGCAAGGGTTGGGTTTTTTTATTATTCAGAGCAGCCCTAGATTTAATTAGCTACCCCTTCGCTTTATCCACACAAGAAGAGGAGCTGCAGTGAGGCAAAAGGGGTGGTTATTACTAGGGATGTGCGAACAGAATGCAGTTCGGATGTTTGGACGTTTGGTCATTCGGTCCAAAACCCAAGCTTGGTTTCGGTTGTTCGGTTCGGCGGAGTTCGGTTCAGCCGAACTTGGCCGAACATTTGAAAATAGCATATTGATACCAATACAGATACCAAATTCAAAGATATCTTAGAGATACCAAATTCAAAGATATCGAAGATTCGGTATCAGTATCATTTGACCTTGAAACAACCCCTGGTGCCAGGAAATTGCTCCTCAGCTGCCTCCCCATTCCAGTCACGTTTTTCCCGCCTGAAGTCATGTTTTCCCACCCCCAAACTCATCCAAACTCACCTGAACATAACTGAACTGTTTGGCCATTTTCGAGTTCGGTTTGGACATTTGGTTCGGACGTCCAAACAAACCGAGTTCGGTCCGAACTCCGAACATCCAAACCGCGTTTGCACATCCCTAGTTATTACCTCTCCTGGCAAGCACTGGGAATTGCAGGGGAGGGGCCTCTTAACTTGCAACTGTGTTCCTCTGAACTGAAATAGCGGTGGATGGGGATTACAGCCTTGAGAATGGGACACAGTGGGTAAAGCCACATGAGACAGGGCAGGCCCGGCCCCCTGCCTGCCTACTACAGGGAGGGCATACACAGCCACCACAATATGGGCTGGAGGGTAGAGCAGGCCACACGACCTGCCCCCCCCCCCACGGGGAAACCAAGCAGTTGGGCCTTTGTCACAAGTCCCGCCACACCCTGGGGTGGGCTAAGAAGCTGTACACATTCACAGGTGCCTGGCCCTGCCCCACCCACCATCCCCCGGCCCACCCACTATCACACACCCAGCCATGATGTGGATGTATGGGAATTCCAACCTGCGCCTGCCGCTCTATGGTGCCAGCATACCCCGTCACAGGGCAGGGCTGTACGGGCCCAGCCACATGGGAGGTGGCCCATTAACACACTTTGGGTAGTGTTATCCCACTTTGGACAACATTAACACGTGATGCATCACTGGCCTTCTCCGGCAGATGCATCGCGGGTCAGCCAGTTGCTTGCCCCAGGGTGGGGCTGGGTGAATCTCTCACCCAGTGTGTGAATCTCTCACCCAGTGTGTGAATTTTGCTCTTTTCTTTCCCTGGAGTTGGCAGAAAGTTTCCATGCCAGCTACAACATCCAGTTGTAGATGCCTTTGATGCTTCCAATACAGCAGCAAGATTCCCAGCCTTGTGAGGGAGGAGATATCTTTATAGAGAAAATCTGAGGCAACAGTGCAACGTGAGAGCAGGGTGACATAAAATCCCTTCCGCTGACTTCCTGTCAGTGGTGTCACGAGACTGCATTGATCCCCGAAGGGCAAGGCGGCAGGTTGTCGGTGGGGTGGGGCTTGGCCTGGTGGGGTGAGAGCACCCATATCAGGCAGCCACCACTCAGGAGTTGGGAGCGGCCCAGTTGGGGAGCCCCACTGAAAGCCTCTGATCTACACAAATAGCCTGAACACCTCTAGGAAATTTTGAGTTTATGCAGAGGGGGGAGAGAGCCTTCACTCTGCTTTTGCCCACTCTGAAAATTTCCTAGTGGTGTTCAGACTCAGGGCTGAAACTCAATCTTGTTTTTTCTCTCGATTCTGGTCAAGTAGCTTGATTCTGAACAAGAATCGAGAGAAAAACGAGAATCAAGAAAACCTTTGTCAATATTTTTTTTCTCAATTTACTCACTGGAGTCGTGCGTGATGCGTCCCATGTCAAGTCTTCTGTCCACGTCTATCGGTCTGTCTCTCCTCTCTGTTCTCTTCTTGTCTTCTCCATGAAGGGGTAGGGGGGGAGAAGAGCTGTGCATGCGCAAAATGGCTGCCAGGCTGTTCCGTGCATACCTTGCCCTTTTCCAAAATGGCAGTGAGAATTCTGGTGCCATTTTGGAAAAGGGCTTCACATGAGCAGTTCATTTTTCTTTTTAAGTGACATTATCTCATGAGAATATAAGTAGCTGCCTCACTGAGTCTGGCCAATGATCCAGCTTAGCCCAGTATTGTCACAACCTGACACGGCAGCAGAGTTTTAAATCTGGATCGCCAACAGAGGCCTCACCCAGGCATGCTACCAGAGATTCTGAATCGGAGACACCAGAAATTGAACTTGGGACCTTACACATGCAAAGCATGAGCTCTACCAACTGAGCCATGGCCCACCCCATCTTGGTGAGATCTTGCTAAGGAGTCTTGATTCTCACAAGAATCAAGTTAATTCTCGTTTCACCTTCACAGTGATTACAACACCACCCCGCACCACCCTCAGTTCAGGGCCTGTGCTCAGCTGAGCCCCCTCACCCCACGTTAGCTATGCACCTGCTTCCTGTGGCTCTGCTGTTTCTCATGGACTAAAAGGTTTCCTTGTCAATGTTGAATTTTCCATGTCTAAAGGAAGGAATTTATTCATCAAAGAACTCTTCTCTCCCTCACCAAACAGAATCAGTGTTTTCTCTTGATTTCTCCCCCTTCACCTCCCCTCAAACAAACTCCATGGTCTGTATTCCAGCCCCAACTCTGCTCCAGAGAATTACACCTATAGGAATAAGATGGGACAGCTGGCCCTTTAAGGCTTGCTTGTCCATCATCCTGACCCTGTTCCCTTCAGGCCAGGGCTTTGGGAGCTCTGATAGTTGGTGCCTGGCTCTCACAGAGACAACAGTTCTGAAGCCCAGCTGGCTGTATTCAGGGAGCTCTCCGGGGTGCTGACCAGCTCCAAAAACCACAAGGTTTGGACACTGCGAAGGTGTTGCATCTATGTAAATACTAAAGGAGCACTGATGGGGGGACGCTGCTATGGACTGTAGTTTTGGGGCCTGGTACCGCTTTGTCACAAGGAGCTGTATGTGGCATTTCTTTTCTTGCCTTGGCCCCGACCACCATTGCAAGAGCAAAGCACTTAGCACAAAATTAATTTCTACAAACTCTCTTTGAGATATTTTTTTAAAAGCTAAGGTAAGAGCATCCTTACTGGAGAAAAACAAGGGAAACTCATCTGGCACAAATCTCTAGAGTAAAAACAGCAGAAAGGGGGAATAAAGGGTTCTTTCAAAGACACTCACTCTGAAATAACAAGCGGGACATGAAACCTCCCTGTACTACTGTGATTTAAACAGAGGTGGCTGAATGGAGGAGAGTGGCTCTATAATTGAACCTTAAAGGCATTTTGTCTGCACTTGACATTAGATGTTAGTCACAGGATGTGGTATGGACACCTGCTTCCATTCTGAAGTGTTTTCTTTGGGACTCTGCATGTTCAGGGCTTCTCAGTTATGTTGAAGCATCCTTGACGACTTGTTGAGCATGCTCACCCCTGCTTTGATGACTGCCTTATCAAGGGCAGCACTTGTTAAGAGACATCATCAGGAGAGTGTTGGTTTCACTTGACTTCATCCTACATTCTTGTAGGGCTTGTCTTGAAATTAGATCTCAGGATGTTTTGGGGTTTGGCTGGGAGCATACAAGCTCTCTACAAAATTACCTGCATAGTCTTATGTGATGGATTTAAGGTCTCCTGATTTTCACATGACAGCTGTCACGGGACACATGCAGGGAGAGGATAACCTGCCTTGGAACTGGGGGTTGGAATGGATGACCCCTACAATTCTATGATTCTACCTCTGCTAGCCAAACCATTTAGAACTCTCTTCCACTGAAGCAGCTAGGTCACGGGAAGCTACCATAAGCACTTCCTATTCCAAAGGTGGAGAATTTGTTCCATCCCAGCAGCCACTTTGAAAATTAGTACAAGCTCCAAGCACGACGTACAAATTGAGGGTGGGGGTGCTTAAGGGATATATTCAAGAAAAGGAGAAACCAGATCATGGATTTGTGGCATGGATCTGTCCCCTCTCCTTGTGTGCACGCCCTCCTCTTTGCTCCCTTATTCTGAGCTCAGTTTTCCAGTGGTTGGGGGTAGGAACTGGATCCAGGGGCCGGATTCAGGAACTGGAAAGGGGTCACATTTGGCCCTTGTGCCTGAGGTTTCCTGCCCCTGTCCTATACCATTTGCTCTTGTCTCTGTCAGTGCTGCCAGAACACCTCCTTGCTGCCTGCGAGCCAAGCATAAACAAGTACCAGTGTCAGATATTTCCCAAGTCAAACTAACACTTCAAGTCAATGTATAGAATCACAGAACCGTAGGGTGTTTTTAGACAAGTGCCTCCCCATTCATTACCCACCAATCACCCATCCATAATGCATGTTGCAGGGCTGCATAGGGCACCAATGCAGCCCTGCAACATGCATGATGGGTGCAGGGGTGTAGCTACCATTGGACAAACAGGGACATTTATCCTGGGGCCCGTACTGACTGGGGGCCCAATATCCAAGGTAGCTAAGTCACCCTTCCCCCCACCTCCTTTTTTTTCTTTTTTAAATTGCTACCTGAGCTGGCTGGGGGCCCTTCCGGCTGCTGCATGGGCCCCATCCCCATCCCTGCCCGTAGTTGCAACATTGTGTCTGATACAACGTTGCAACCACAGGCAGGGAGGGGCCCTATGCAGCAGTCTGTGTCAGGCCAGGTCTCACACACAACCCTCACGGCTCAGCTCACCCCCCTGGCACCGTGGAGGAGTTCTCCCCACCAGTCCAGACCCCGTCCGGGTAGAGCTGGCTCAAGGGAGGCCCAGCCCCCGAGCGGGAAGGTGCCCGGTGGCAGCTCCACTCAGTAACTGAATGGAACCACAGCCGGGCACCTTCCCGCTCTGGCACTCCCTGCATCGAGTCGGCCGAGCCTGCCCTGGCCCGCCTGACCAGCCTCTGGCCTCCAGATCTGGTCGGGGCAGCAGTGGCACTGCTGCTGGCTGCGCCTGGTCCCAGCATGTGGGCAGTGAGCCGCGAGGGACTGAGTGCACCGTGGGACCAGCTCGCCACCGGCCCAGAAGACGGATGGGCCCAGCAGCAGGCCAACAGCAAAACACCGCCGACTCTGCAGAGAGCAAGTAAGTCCTGAGCACCAGCAGCCCAGCGCCCATAGGCCAGCCGAGCTGGGAGACGCCCCTAGGACGGATGGCGGCTTAAGCACCAACAGGAAAAAGGGAGGGGGGGGGAACAGAGATTTCTTGTCCCTGGGCCCATCCCAAGTTAGCTACGCCCATGTAGCTAACCCATAATGGGTGGGTGATGGGTGGGGAGGCACTTGTTTCAAAACACCCTTAGAGTTGGAAGGGACCTCGAGGGTCATGTAGTTCAACCCCCTCCTCGGATGCAGGAGGACCACAGCTACAACATCCCCAGTAAATGGCTGCCAAGCCTCTCTTTGAAAGCCTCCAGTGATGGAGAGCCTACAACCCTCATAGGCAACTTGTTCCATTGCTGCACGGTTCTTACCATTAGGAAGTTTTTCCTGATAATTAAATGAAAATTACCTTACCTTAATTTGAGCCCATTATTTCTAGCCCGGCCCTCCCCGCCAATGCAGAACAGTTCTTTGTCATCTTCTCAGTGGCAGCTCTTTAGATATTTGAAGACTGCCCATCATGTCTCCCCTTAGTCTTCGCTTCGCTAAGCTAAACATATCCAGTTCCTTCATCCTTTCCTCATAAGACTTGCTTTCCAGATCCTTTGTCTTTGTCACCCTCCTCTGAACCTGCTCCAATTTGTCAATGTCCTTAAAATGAGGTACCTCAGACTGGACACAATATTCCAGGTGACATCTGACCAGTGCCAAATAGTCATAGGAGTTATTGCTTCTGCTGACTTGGAGACAATTCTTCTGTTAATGCAGCATTTACCGCTCCATTCCTCACCTGGGGGAGAATCTGTCCCTAAAAACTTTGGGCAATGAGCCACAGAAAAGTACTCACACCACACACACACACACACACACAACTGGACTTGCCAAGCTAGTTCAACCCTTTCCAGTTCACCTGATTTGGGGGAGCTTATGTTTCCATTACGATAACATTGGCGTACAGATTGGAAGGTTTGATGTCAGCTGGACGAACAGGACATCACAGTCGTACAACTCTCATGTGCATTTTGCACGGAAGGCAGCATTGGAGTTCCCACTTCATCTGTGTGTGGTTGAGAAAGTAATTTTCTCCTGTCCTTATGTCTGATGAGGTACAGGCTGGATGTTAAAACCCTGGACTTGAAGGAGCCCATTAGGAACTTCAGCCGGCTTTTTGTTTCATTTGATATAAAGATCAGCTTGTGTCTAGAAGAATCATGTTGCTCTGACTTTCTCCCTACATTTATCATTGTTCCTGGAGCAGCTGTAATGAAACCCATTCTATAACAGTCAGAGCAGCATCAGTAGGCATACTCAGGTCCTGCCTCATGAGGTTTTAAGGGCAGCAGTTTGAGACTCTCTCTCTTTTCGGTAAGCATAACTGCTTAAAGAATAAGATAGAGCCTCATAAAGATTTTGCCTATTTATTCTGCTGCATCCACTTAAGAGCTAAAAGTCCAATTATTCCCCTTCCATCCTGTCTGCCTTACAATAACTTTGGATTTCATTTCTTCAGCTGCGTTGCATGGTTTTGGGCAGCTTGTACCTTGTGTGTTACAGGGAGACAAGACACAAATATTATTTTCCTCTCCTTCACTAGGCTATTTTTCTGAATTGTTTTTCTCCATTAATTGGGCTTTCAGGGAGATGGTGTAAATGAGTTGATTGAGAATCAGGTTACATATAATCAGAGGCAACATTTGAACCTTGAAATATGGGGGATAGAGCAAAGGAGGTTTGAGGGTGCATGCCAGGTGTCTGAGAGGGCTCTCTGGCAAGGTAGTCCAAACCCAGCCCAAAGTCACATCAGGATCAGGGCCCAAACTCACTTTTTTTACTTCCCAGCTTCTATGACTCCAGAGGCTGCTATGCTGGGCCCCACCTTAACCCCATAACTGTTGGATCCACTTTAACGGTGCTTGTCCACGTTACCACGCCGGAGGAATCGAACAAGAAGCAACAAATCTAATGAAAGTAAGGGTTGGATTTTGCGCCATGCCTTTCATGATTGAAAACACAGGAGATGAGTTAAATGACACTTTTAACCACGTACCCATGTTCAAAGCCTCATGTTACCTTTCCCCCATGGGGGTTTGCTTCTTGTTAGATTCCCCTGGTGTGGAAACATGGGCAAGCACCCTAGGTCGCCACTTGTGCTGTTTAACCTAGGTTGTTGGCTCTGTTGCCCCCCTGTAACCTCTCCAGGCACTGGTGACTTAGTGATTGTGTGCAGAGCATGCTTGGTCCTTATCCTGCAAAGACCTACCCAAGCACACTGTTACAGGGAATCTACCAAGGTCTGCTGGAAATCTGGGATTGTTCCCCTACCCCCATGTTGCTCCTGGATACCATGTTTCTTGATTTCTGAGAGATGGGCCGAGCTCCTCTGACCATTCAGCAGCTGCTTAACCTCATCCCCAACTATCAGAGCCTGCTGTCAGCTTTTGAGTAAGGCAGCTTGCACATGAGACAGGAGCAGGGGGACTGCCATGTGCCTAAATCATGTCAGGGGAATCACGTGAAATTCCGCTTGTGTGCGTGGGGGTTTTCATATGATTAGCCCATTCTCACCATGATTTCAGTTAAAATCCAGCTCTGTCTCCTGTCACTGAAATTATGGTGTAAACGGGCTAAATGCTGCTGCGCATGAGCGGAACTTCATGTGACCCCGACCTGATTTCAGCTCATGGCAGTCTCCCTCCCCGGATCTGTCCTCATGTCCCAGTCATGGCCACCCCTAAGAGCAAGGGGGCAGGGCTTATCTATGAAGGCAGCGCCACCCCAGTGCTAAGCAGGCCCCCTCCTTGCAGCGGCAGCAACCTCTCCCCAGGAAGGAAGTTTTAAGAGAAGGTGGGGCGTGGGGCCAGAAATCCACCCCTGCCCGCTCTAAACACTTTATTCTTGGCAGGGCCCTTCACAAGCAGCTTCAGTGCCAGTAGGAAATTTTCAGAGGGCTGGCCCTGCTCTCTCCCCCCCTCTGAAAATTTCCTAGCATCATTCAGGTCAATGGCAAAGGGCCCCCCCTCAGAATCTAGGACCCAGGCACAAGTGAGCCTTCTTGTTCCATGTTAGTTCCAGCCCTGCCAGGAAGTTCAGTATAGATATTTGGAGTTAGTCCGGTAACTCAAGGAGCAGCAGTTTGAAACATTGGACCGTTACACCAATACAGTTGGGTAGGGTAGGACACAGTGAGTTCCACAAAACAGGTTCCAGTTTTTTTATTTTAAAAAGGAAACTAACAATTACATTAGAATCATACTAGAAGGACATTGTTTTGGTTGCAAAGTCCAGCACTTTAAGAATCAAATGGGATTGATCAAGCGGGATGGAGTATTCCCTTCAGCAAATGAAAGCAAGTTTCCTAAAGGAAGGAGGGATAATGTCAATTGAACGTTAAGAACTTTTCAGCTACAAATGGGACAATGGCTCCCCCTCCCCCAAGTGCACCTATTGTTATGGAGTGTTGGGTCCCTACTTATTTATTTATTTATTTATTCATTCATTCACATTTTTATCCCACCCATTCCATTAAGGCTCAGAGTGGATTACATTACATAAAAATACACACAAAGTAAACCCAAATACTAAAATGCTCAAATAAAACCAGGTAAAACCCCCAAGCCACAACACCCCAACCCTACCCCCACCTACTAAATGCCTGGCCAAACAAGAAGGTCTTACATTGTTTCTGGAAAATGAGCTGGCTCTGGCTTAGATGAATCTCCAAGGGACGAGAGTTTCATGATGGTGGTGCAGCCACTAAGGATCTCTCTTTTCATGCTCTTGTTGTATGAACTTGAAGGGCAGATCGTATCTGCAAGAGGGTGCTCCCAGCTGTAAGGGTTTCAGGGTGAGGGGCATCTGGAGCATGGGCAGATGTGTGTGTGTGAGAGGGGGGATTTGAGGATCAGGGCACTAGAACAGGAAAAGTACGGAGCAAGACTAAGTAGACAAGAGCAGGGCACTGAAAAGAAAGGCACTAAGACTGGGGCTAGAAAGAGAGGCAATTCCTAACCCCAGTGAGAAGACTGGGAGCAAGAGCAAGGGGAGCAAGGAGCAAGACAGGAGGCAATGAAGCAGAGAGAGGGAGTTGTTCCACCCAGCTTCCTTGGACTAGGAAGCTAGGAGGCATGACAGAAACAGAGGACAGATTTGGGGGAGGGGGGGGTATGGCCAGGACAGAGTAGAGGGGAG
>QEPC01015236.1:1056842-1076854 GCA_003113815.1 Sphenodon punctatus
CTCAAAACCCACCTCTTCCGCTCCGCCCTTCCTAACTCCTGCTAACCATCCCCACCCAGATTACCCCCCACCTGCTATCTGTAAACTCCCAATTTACTGTAACCAAGCCAAGAACGTGTACCTGAGTCCTCGCATCTTTATGAATGTCGCATCCCTGTCTCTCCCTCTGTTCCCCCTTCCCTGTCTCCTCTCCCCCTGTCTTTAGATTCTAAGCTCTCGGGCAGGGACCGTGTCTATCTTGTTTTTTGTAAAGCGCCAGGTACATTGCTGGCGCTATATAAATGCTTATAATAAATAATAGTAAAATAATAATAATAAATAATAAATAATAATAATAATGGCTGCTCGAGCAGCAAAGAAAAGGTTCTTTGCTGCTCTTATAGCATCCACTTAATCTTGCCCAGCGGAGCTGTTCCGGGTGGTGAAGGGTCTAGTCAGTCCGGCCTCTCTCCGCCTGGGACTGAATTCATCCAAGGTCCACTCTGACATGTTTTTAATGTACTTTGTGGATAAAATAACTTGCATTGAGCACTTTTAGGCTCTCCCATTTTGGAAGTAGTAGCAGAGCCAGGGGTTAGGAATGCCCTGTCTGTTTTGTGATTATGGGATGATTTTCAATTGGTGACGGCCGCTGAGGCAGTGGATGTGCTGGGATCTGTTCGGGCCCCAACTTGTGAATTAGATCCTTGCCCATCCTGGTTGGTGAAAGTCACCTGGGAGACCTTGGGGCTGATGTTGCCTGGGATTATCAATGCCTCCTTGCCAGGAGGGGAGGGTGCCAGACTGCCTCAAGGATGTGGTGGTCCAGCCGCTCCTCACGAAACCATTACTTGATGCTGGTGCCCCAGTGAGCTACCGACCTGTCTCTAACCTTCCCTTTTTAGGGAAGGTTATTAAATGGGTAGTGGCCCATCAGCTGCAGGCACATTTGGACTGCACCAGTTTCCTTCATCCTACGTAGTCTGGTTTTCGTCCGGGTTACAGCACAGAGACTGCGCTTGTAACTTTGGTCAATGACCAAGCAATGTAAAACCTGGCTCTTCCATCAGGCATTTGGTGAGGGGAGTGGGGATGGGTTATTGGGTATGGGTGGGAGATGCATTTTTGCACAGAACTAGTTTTTTAATATTGTTTAAGATATATATTTGTATGATTACTTTTGTATTTTATAGTTTATTGTTTTATATGTGATGGAAGCCACTCTGAGTCGCCATCAGGTGAGAGGGGCAGGGTATTAAATGTAAATAATAAATAAATATAAATGGGGCCCAGGACATTTAGGGCTTTATTGGTCAAAACCAGCACTTTGAACTGTTGAGAGTTTCAGCCGCGCTACCAAATTTGATTGGAACCATCCTGTGGGATCAAAAGTTATTCAGAGGACAGACACGTACACAGAGTGGTTGCATAAGACCCTTTCCTTAGGAAACCATGCTAAAAATGCCAGATTTGGGATTGCCCAGCGCCGAAGGACGTAGAACAGGATGGAGTTGGCCACCTGACACCACAGCCCAGCACTTTCTGTTGAACTCTGCCAATCACAGAGAAAAGCTTTGCCCTCATCTCACCTGTCAATCATTCAAGCCCAACACTCCCACACATAGCTCTGCCCCTTGTACTCAGAGCCTCACCCTACTCATATCCATAGTTACTCCCACTGGTATCCTTGTGCACCACCTACCCACCCCAGCCAGCTATGCCTGTCTTTCTTTCTGGGACACGAGCCAGTACTGTGCTGGCTGCATGGTGTCTCATTCACACAAATACAAACTCTGAAGTCATACCTCAAGTGCCTACAACTCTACTCTTGTTTGCACAGACAATGTATTGAAAAATAATACATACGAGAGCAGTTACCCCTGGGTGTATGTATTGCTGATTAAAGAGTACATACTGTGGAGTAGTTTACTTGCAAGTGTGTGATTGTATGAACAGGGGAAAGGTGTTAATTATAAAAGTTATGGTCTCTAACACCCACATTTCCACATAGGCAATAACACCTTGCTGAGTTCATTCAAATATTCTTTTCCCAGTTTGGAGATAAGGGTGTACATGGAAAGTAGCCTGTTCTGCCTTCAGCAGGGTGTTTATGTGAAGCTGGTTTATGAGGCAAGGAAACCCTATGCATCCCTGACAGTTCCCCTACCAGGGGAGAGGAGAAAGAAGG
Source organism: Sphenodon punctatus (assembly GCA_003113815.1). NCBI lineage: Eukaryota > Metazoa > Chordata > Lepidosauria > Sphenodontia > Sphenodontidae > Sphenodon > Sphenodon punctatus. Next base: position 1,059,010 of record QEPC01015236.1, read on the forward strand.
GAGGGATACTGCCCTTTGTGTTTGTGTGAACATTTGTAAAGTAGATTATCACTGAAGTATGCACCACATTCGTCTGTCCATGTTATTACTCATTTATAAAGCTCTTTTAATGTCAAAATGCTTTACAGTCATAGAGCTCAATCCCAAACCATGTGCACTGCGAATGGAGCGTGCATGCAACCCCCCACGCAGACCACACGCACACCTGTGCGGGTGGGACTATGGCCCATTTGCAAGTCGCGTGCAATCACAGGAGTTTGGGATCGAGCCCATAGAATTTTATGGTTGAGCAAAAGGTCATCACACACCGTTTTCCAAGCACTGTGACACTTATAAAGGATCATTGTCAGTCAGAAAGGGGTGAGTTTACAGGGTTCTCCCACCCCTTGTCCACCCCTCAAGTATATTCCGCCAGTGCAGAATGAATGAAATGGGACCTGGATTAATATTGCATAGGTAATTACTAAATTATTTATTTATTTTGTTTATTTATTCTAAAATTGATATGCTGCCCCCTCCTGCCCCAGGCATCTCGGGGCGGCTCACAGCATTTTAAAACATATTAGAACAAACAATTGTAAAACTACAATTAAAACAATATAAAACCCACCCACCCCATCTCCATCAGGAAAGGCCTGGCGGAACAGTCAGGTCTTACACTGCCTACGGAAAGAGGGGGGTCGGTAATCAAGCGGACCTCCAACGGGAGGGAGTTCCACAACCACGGCGTAGCCACAGGGAACTCCCTTCCCCCAGAGGCCCATCAGGTCCCCAGCTTGAGCATATTCCAGATGTGGTGCAAAACATTTCTTTTTGGCAAAGCATTTGGCAGGTGGGGATAGGGGTTAAGGTAGGTGGGTGTAGGGGGTGAGGGTGGTTTTTAAAGAATTTGTATAGGGAGTTTTAGTGACACGTATATGTGTGTGTGTGTGTGTGTGTGTGTGTTTATGTTTTAAGTCACCCTGACTTTTGGGGAAGGGTGGGGTAGCAATCTAAATAATTTTTCTTTTTAATTAAAATTGTGAATATAACTTTTGAGTATTTGATGCTGCAACATTCTTCGACTATAGTTTTCATTTGTTATTTGCATTTATATTATTGACAAAATACCAGGTATGTGATTTAGTAGCAGACAAATAGATCTAAGATCTGCTGTCTTAGACAGACAGAAGAAGAAACGTACCTGTAATAAGACAATCTTACATCAACTGAGGGAAAGACTGCAGCGCCACGAACTGGCTTTTTTCAAGCATTATCCTCTCTATTTTGGGCACCCACTTCTGTGCAGTTATTGCACTGTTCCTTTCTTTCCATATGTGTGGCATGTTTACTGAGGCACCCATCAAATTCGAGGAAGAGAGTATATATGTCAGGCCATTTGTGCAGAAAGGTTCTGCTGAAGCTGTTGACTGAAAAACAAAAAGATTTCCCCAAAATTGCAGTCTTCTCATATTTTCCCACCAGATGTGCATTTTGTAGGGATGTTTGGGCCATGATCTACAAACCACTTCCTCATAGAGTCACAAGGCTGGACGGGACCACAAAGGTCATCCAGTCCCTCCAGCCCCCCGCACCACTGCAGGACCTGCCATACCCCAACCATCCGCATAGAGAAATCCCACCAATAGCTACAAGCAGAGACTGGGACCAACCAGAGCACACCGATGCCTGAAATAACAGGAAATAATTTCAGAAAAAGCAGACTCCAGATGTCACAAACAGGCGAACAGCACCCATGCTGCAGGGGAAGGCAAAAAGCCCTCAGAGTCAACTGACAATCTTCCCAGAGGGAAAATTCCTTCCCAACCCCAAATATGGCAATCAGTTAGACCCTGAGCATGCATGCAAGCCCCACCAGGCAGGCACCTGATATGCAATATAGTACCCAGGCTTCAGAATGCCCAAACAGTCCCATCTCCAGCCGCAGACAACTTTAGTGCTACAGGAAGAAAGGAGTGGGGGGACCCCAATGTGTATTGCTGGACGGGGGAAGACTTAGGACTGCAGCATCAAATAATAAAAACTCCTCACAAGATATATGCCATTAGTTTATCCAACTCCATTTTTAAGCATGGGCGTGGGGCCAACTGGCTGCACATCACTCCCTGCTCCCCTCCCTCCTCCAACCAGATCAGGTCAGGAAACATTTATTTCATTCCCGACCTTTCCCAGCCGGGAGAGGCCCCTCCCTTCCCGGGACATGCAGCCAGCATGCCACCTGCATGTTTGTTGTCACCCAACTATTCTAGTCCCATTGGAGCCACAGTGGTTTTTAACATTTCAATATGAGAACCCTGAAGCCTCTGAATTCTTACATTGATGCTCAACCATATCCCTGAAGCCAACAAGTCTATTTACATGCATAACGATAAGCAAGTACCTAAACTTTAGTAGGGTCTAATTATAATGCTTGATAGCAAATTAATTAAAACCATTCAAAATTATTGTAAGGTGGATCTACAAGCATCAGCAGTCAAATCCGCAGGGCTTAGTGGATATAACCGGGACCTGGGAAACCATAGTTCAAACCCTGCTTTAGTCATGAATTCAACTGTGTGGCCTTGGGCAAGTCTCTCAGCATCAGTTCGCCATCTGTCAAATAGGAATGATAGCGGCCTAAAGGATCTTCTAGAGATGTTCAAATGTAGATGCTGTGTTGATACCAAGAATGAGAGAAATAAACACAAAGAATGCAGTCCTAATCCGAATGAGGTCAATGTGGACTTCTATTGACTTTAGTGGGATTAGAACAATAGCTAATGAGATAGGAACCATTGGAGCCAGCTGGAGAAAGGGGGCATTTAAAACTGGAGTACTAAAGGGCCACCTCCCTTTTTATGTCCCTCCTCAGTCTCTAAGGTCAACCAGGGGCACCCTCTTGCAAGTTCCATCATTGCATTGCACCCATACATCAAAGGTGCGGAGAAAGGAATTCTTTCTCGGTGACTGCTCCTCAGCTCTGGAATTCCCTTCTCCTGGAAGTTCACCAAAGCCTGAGCCTGAGGGTGTTTTTAAATGAGCAAGGTGATGTGGGGGGAGAGAGTCTGTGGCCACTGAGTGGCATTGCTGCAGAGCACCCACTCAGGTGGAGTGTGTGGGGAGCAATTCAAACGGGTGTCTCTCAGAGTGGCCACTATGGCCACCGAGGCAACCCCCACACCTTCCCCCTGCCATGGACAATGGAGAAAGGGAAAGTGCATTGGGCTAGCCTTTGCAAGTGACATGTCCCCAGTGTGAGTGCTGGGGAACCTGGGCTCCCCCGCACTCCCAGCCAGTTCTTGGGACTTGCAAAGGACACTTCCCCTGCCCACAATGCCTCTAAGCAGCAGCCAGATGTTGGCCCAGGATTATCCTAGGTGGTGTTGGGAGCTAGCCCAGGCTAAGGCCTAGCCAACCATGCCAAAGTGGGCCAGAACATCTGTGAAGCTGTGGCTTTGCCAGCCTGGGCTAAGAGCCACCTTGGCTGACAGCCATGGCTGTGCCTCATTAGCCACCATGGCTGCCCATCATGGCAGGGAGTAGGGATGGGCGAACAGAACGCAGTTCAGATGGTCAGACGTTCAGTCCGAAATCAGAGTTCGGGTTCGGCTGTTCGGTTCGGTCGAACTTGGCCGAACAACCGAAAATAGCGCTATCAATACCGAAACTGAATTCTAAATATATAATTTTTTTGACCCTGAAACCACCCCTGTCTCCACCCCTGGTGCCAGGAAGTCTGCTCCTCAGCTGCCTCCCACTTCCAGTCACATTTTTCCTGCCTTCCAGTTACGTTTTTCCCACCCCCGAACTCATCCGAACTTTTCCGAACTGTTCGGCAGTTCGAGCGTTCGGTTCAGACGTTCAGTTCGGTCATCCAAACAGGCCGAGATCGGCCCGAACTCCGAACTTCTGAACCGCGTTCGCCCATCGCGTTCGTTTTTAAATGGTTTTATATGTATTTTATTATTTTTTTTTGTTGGAAGCTGCCCCGAGCTGTTCTCAGGAGGGACAGGGTATAAATCTAGAAATAAAATAAATAAAATAAAATCCCTAGCAGGGAGCAGGGCACTGGGAGCACAGTGTGGGAAAGGTCAACTGCCCACACATTTGTTGTGCTTCTGGCGGTACCTGGACTATGCATCCTGCATGACGGCTCTCGGGCCATGGTCACGTCGGGTCGGGGCACGGATCTGATCAAAGCTGGATTTTCCACCCCGAGGCAGCCCAGGGAGCGGTCCCACCAGCCACACGACTGTTTTTACCCATCATCTCTTACAGAGACAGATATTTTTGCCATATCCTCAATTAAATATTCTTCAGTTCACACTTTCTGTTGTTCATTTTTCCAGGATTCCCTGGAGCAGGATCAGATTACACAGTATTAAGAGGGTTACAGGTGGCCTGAAGAAATGAATTAGATTGTGATACAGACATTTTCAAAAGGCTGTAGAAATATATCTCCCCACTGCAGAGGTTCATTTCCTTGCTGGTGCCCAAACCTCTGTCATGGAAGATATTCATTTTTCATACATACTTAGGATTTACCAGTATAGGTGAACTCTAATCCACTATGCAGTGTCCCAAAGAGCCCACCAAAAACTAATTTGCTCAGGAAACAAATTTAATCAGAATCCCAAATAAATAAATAATAATAATAATTAATAATTGCAAAGCTTTTTAGTATGGAAGATGGCAATTTTTCAATGGAAAGTCTTTAAATCCAAAATGATTTCAATCGACTCTTCTTAAAACTTCTTACAAGGTGAGTTACTAGAGCTAAAATGAATATCTGAGGCAAATATCGTATCCAACAATTTTGCCCAATTTGAACCATTCCAGCCAAACCTCCTTTAATCAACAAGCCAGAGACTGGGGAGATTGCAGCTGGTCATACTTTCTCCATTTTGGCAGGAATGGTTCAAATTGGGCAAAATTGTTAGATGCTCGCCTGCAGGCTTCTCCCAGGAGCCTCAGCTGACAAGGCCTGAGGATACCATGAGCTCTCTTGCAAGCAGCAGGCTGTCCCAGACTCAACCCACCCATAGCATATTCCAGCAACATTGTATAAATACCACTTTCTTCCTCTGTCTTTCTCCTCCATGGCACCACTACTCTTCCTAGTCCTGATTTTTCCAAATGTTATTCCTGACCGTAATCCGCTCCAAACATCTACCCCACTGTCTCCTCCTTGTCTACATTCTGTTTCCCCATTCATTCTCTCTTCTGTCCTATCCACTGTTCGCCAGCTTCAAAGGATTCTGCCTCTCATCCAGCCATCATCATCACTGTTCTCTCTTAGAGTACCTCACCCTCGTTGCCATTGTCACCCCTCCTCTCCGCCTCCCTCATGCCCACTTCCTCCTCACAGCTGGAGATATCCATCCTAATCCCAGACCCTTACGGCACTTTTCACCCCGTCCCAGTGCATTTACTCATAACCCCCTCCAACCTTATACCTACTAGGGATGTGCGAACGCGGTTCGGAAGTTCAGACCGAACTCACCTAGTTCGATCGACCGAACCGAACTTCCAAACTGAACTCAAATTCGACTGAACTGTTTGGTCGAATCCGAACCAGTTTGGAAGGCCAAAAACATCTTAAAACACCAGTTTTGAATGTACGAACTCAGTTCAGAAGTTTGGAATTTGACTGAACTCAACTAGTTCGGTCGACCGAACCGAACTTCCGAACCAAACTCGATTTTTTAACCGAACCAAACCGAATTTCCAAACTCGGTTCTGTTCACACACACCTAATTCCTACCCTCCTTCTCCCTTCCTCAGCTCTCCCTTTTTCCTGCTACCTGTGGAATTCTCACTCTCTCTCTAGCAAAACTGACCTTCATTCATGACCTCTATCACTCGCTCCCTCCATCTTCTCTCTCTGACTTAGACATGGATGTCACCTGAGGACTCCACTTCAGCTGCTGCTCTCTCTCATGGAGGTTCTCTTCTACACACACCTTGCTCTGTAGGACATGGTGTAGGCATTGGGCTGCTTCTCTCCCCCTCCTGCAGTTTTCAACCCATATTACCTCCTCCCTTCCACTTCTCCTCCTTCACAGTCCACTCCATCCACCTGTTCATCCCTCTACTTCTCTGGGTAGCTGTCATTTATAAACTCACTGATAAGTCTCCTTCTCCTTACTCCTCCCCTCCTCTTTCCTCACTGACTTTGATTCCTGGCTTTCCTTCTTCCCTGCTCATTCCATTATTCTCACTTGCTGCCCCCCATGCCTGGAACTCCCTCCCTGTCCACATCCGCCTTGCCCCCTCCCTTCATACCTTCAAATCTCTCCTTAAAACTCACCTCTTTCGCTCTGCTCTGTCTGACTCTTTATCCTGCTGAGCCACTATTCCTATACCTACGATCTGTTTACCCTTTTCCTTGCAACATGGACCTGCCTGCTGTCATTCTCATCGTAACCAAGCCAAGCACGTGCACTTGAGACCTCGCATCTTCATGAATGTTAGACCCCTTGTCTCTCCCTCTGTTCCCCTTCCTACATCTCTCCCCCAGCTCCTGTCTCTCAGATTGTAAGCCCTAGGGGCAGGGACCCTGTCTATTTTATTACTTTGTAAAGTGCCAGGTACACTGCTGGCGCTATATAAATGTTTGTTAATAATTATTATTATTATTATTCTTGTAGACTTTAACTTCCATGTCAGTGACTCCTCTGACTCCCACATCTCCAAATTTCTTGCCCCAACCTCCTTAAAGAGGCAGCAGTGCAACCCCTGCTCAAGAAACCATTGCTTGTCATTGACTCCCTTGCTAGTTATCGGACAGTCTCTAACCTTCCCTTTTTAGGGAGGTTATTGAGTGGGTGGTGGCCCAGCAGTTGCAGGAGCATCTGGATCGTGTCCATTTTATTGATCCCTCACAGTCGGGGTTTCACCTGGGATATGGCAACGAGACTGCACTTGTGGCATTGGTTGACGATCTTCACCAAGAATTAGACCAGGACCATTTGGCCCTGTTGATTCTATTAGATCTGTCAGCAGCATTTGATACCGTTGATCATGAGATGTTGGTGGTATGCCTGCAGGACCATGCAGGGATGGGCTGTATGGTTCTTCACTGGTTCCGCTCCTTCCTGGCTGGAAGAACTCAGCGAGTGGTACTCGGTGATTATTTTTCATCACACTGAGACCTCTTGTGTGGAGTCCCGCTGGGTACTGTTTTGCCCCCTCTCCTGTTCAACGTGTATATGCAGCCGCTTGATGAGGTGGTCAGAAGGTTTGGTGTGCGGTGTCATCAATATGCTGATGACACCCAGCTCTACCTCTCTTTTTCATCAGACCCAGGCCTGGCAGTCTCGGTGCTCAACGGGTGCCTTGTGGCTATGGGGGATTGGACTGAAACTGACTGAAGCTGAATCCCAACAAGTTGGAAGTGATGCTGGTGGGTAAGGCGGCAGGGGTAACAGCCCCCATCATTGATGGGGTCTGCCCTCCACTGGTTCCCCAGGTACGGAGTCTGGGGGTGCTCTTTGACTAGCAACTCTGCTTGGATGCTCAGATGGAGGCTGTGGCAAGGCGTGCCTTCCGCCAATTACATCTGGTGCATCGGCTTTGGCCGTATGTTTTGGACTCTGACTTGGCCACCATCATCCATGCCTTCATCACCTCTAGGCTAGACTACTGTAACGTGCTCTACATGGGGCTATTACCTTTGGTGATGATACAGAGACTGCAGCTGGTGCAGAACGCGGCAGCCCGTCTCCTGGTGGGATTCGGCCACCAGGAACATATTACACTGGTTCTTCGGTCTCTGCATTGGCTGCCTGTAGTCTTCCAGGTCCAATTCAGGGTGTTGGTGCTCACCTATAAAGCCCTACACGGCTTCAGCCCAACCTATTTGTGGGACCACCTCACCCCCCAGGTTCTGGATCGACCCCTGTGGTTATCAGGGGGGTGCTCTCCTGGAGGTCCTCCGAGTCTGCTGGGGGGCCACGATGGAGAGGGCCCTCTCGTTGGCCGCCCCATGGCTGTGGAACTCCCTGACAGTGGAGGCCCGTTTGACCCTGGATCTCCCCTTGTTTCAATGCTGTTGTAAGACGTGGCTTTTCCGACTGGCTTTTTGGGGTGGGAGGATGGGGGTGGGAATGGGTTAGGGTGAGGGGTGGTTGGGAATATTTCTATTCCTCCCATTTGATAATATTTTAAAGTTGTTTTTAATGTTATAATTTGAAATGTTGTTCGCTGCCCAGAGCTGCCTGTGGCAGGATAGGCAGGCTATAAATGTTTTAAATAAATAAATAAATTTGGTTTCCAACTATGCTCTGCCTCCCCTACTCACCAGCACGGCCATTGCCGTGACCTGGTCTTTTCATCCAACTGCTCTCTCAACCCTCTCTGCCTCTATTCTTCCCCTCTCTGACTACCATCTGCTAACGTTTACACTTTGCCACCCTCCCGCGCCGCCTCATCCAACCACCATCAGCATCACCAGCCTATTGACCCTTCCATCTTCTCCACTACTGCCTCCTCTCTCCCACAACTCCCCAGCCTATCAGCCATGCCAAACACCACCCTTGGCTCATCCCCCAAGTTCACTCCCTATGCTGTTGTGTCTGCTCTGCAGAGCGTCTCTGGCTAAAATTCCGCTCCTGTGCTGACTTCCTGCACCTCAAATTCATGTCGTAAACCGCCCCGAGCTGCTCTGTGAGCAGGAGGGGGCGGGGTAGAAAAATAGTAAAATAAATAAATAAATGTTCATCTCTTTCAACTCGGCTATTGCCCTTGCGCAGCAGGCCTGCTACATCCAACTGACTGACTTCTGTGTCTCCAGCCCCTGCTGTGACTGTCTCTTTGCCACACTCACCTCCCTCCTCAAACTGCCTCCCCCCGCCATCCCCTGCCGCCTCTTCATTCTCTAACCAGGCAGGCTCTAGCTAACTTCTTCCATAACAAGATTCACAAGATTGACCTCAAACTCTCTGAAAAGCCCTCCACCCTATCTCCTCAGTTCCAGCTCCGCTTCTGTTACCCCCTGCCAGCCTCTCTTCTTTCTCTGCAGTAAGAGAAGAGGAACTTGCCCACCTTCTCTCTTCCTCCAAACTTACCAGTTGTTCCTCTGACCCAATCCCCACCTTCCTCTGCAGTCATCACAGCCATCCATCACATCCTCAGTTAATCACTTTTCAGTGCAACCATTCCTGCAGCCTTCATACATGCTGTGGTCACACCACTAAAAACCTTCACTGGGCTCTACTTGCCATACTAGTTATCATCCCATCTCCCTCCTGCCCTTTGCCTCCAAACTGCTTGAGTGTGCCATTTGTGTCTGCTGCCTTGACTTTCTGGCAACTCAGGCCATTTTTGATCCTCTCCAATCTGGCATCCGTCCTCTTCACTCCGCAGACACAGCCCTTTTAAAAGTCTCAAATGACCTCTTCATGGCCAACGCCAGGGGCCATTATTTTGTTCTCATCCTCCTTGACCTACCTGCTGCTTTTGACACTGTTGATCACCATCTGCTCCTTGACACTCATGTCTCCCTTTGGATTTCGGAACTCTGCCCTATCTTCGTTCTCTTTTTACCTCTCCCACTGTACATTTAGTGTATCCTTTGGTGTATCCTCCACCACTCTCCCACTATCAGTTGGTGTCCCCTGGAGTCTGCCCTAGGCCCTCTTCTCTTCTCCCTCTACACTCATTTTCTTGGTAAGCTGATCTCCTCCCATGGCTTCCAGTACCATCTTTATGCTGATGAGTCACAGATCTACCTCTCCGCACCAGAAATCTCACCCAGAATCTAGTCCCAAATCTCAACTTGTCTGTCTGACATTGCTGTCTGGATGTCTCACTGCCACCTTAAACTTAATATGACCAAGAGGGAAGTTCTTATCTTTCCTCCTAAATCTACTTCTCCCCTCTATCTCTTCGGAGAACACTGTCATCCTTCCTGTCCCCTCTGCTCACAACCATGGGATCATCTTAGATTCCTGTCTCTCTTTCTCTGCTTACATCTAAAACACTGCCTAAATTTGTTTTCTTTCTTTATAAAATTGCCAAAATCCATCCCTTCCTTTTTACACACTCAACCAAAACCCATATCCATTCTCTCATCACCTCCCACTTAAACTACTGTAACCTGCTTTTTACAGGTCTCCCACTGCACCATCTATCTCCACTAACAGTTTATTCAAAATTTAGCTGCAATACTCACCCACCTTGCACGTTGCTATGACCATGTAACCCCTCTCCTCAAGTCACCACACTGGCTCCCCATTCACTTCCACATACAGTTCAAACTTCCGCTCACCTATAAATGTCTTCAATCTGCAGCCCCCCAGTAGCTCTCCTCCTTTACCTCTCCCTACAACTCTTCTTGTGACCTCCATCCAGTGGACAAGATGCTCTTATCTTCGCCCTTCTCCTCCATTGCCAACTCCCGACTCTGTGCCTTTCACCTCACTGCACCGTATGTCTGGAAAACTCTTTCTGAGATTGATATATATATATATATATAGCCTTGTAGCTTAAATGTGAACATGTAACCTAAATGTCTTCAGTCTGCAGCCCCTCACTACCTCGTCTCTCTTATCTCCAACTACACCTCCGTTTATTGGGTAAGATGCTCTATTTTTGTGCCGTTCTCCTCCATTGCCAACTCCCGACTCTGTGCCTTTCACCTCACTGCACCGTAAGCCTGGAACAATCTTCCTGAGATTGTTATATATATGGCCTTGTTGTATATATATCCTTGCTATATATGTAGCCTTGTAGATTTTAACTAAAATATCTTAGTTGGAATAAATTAATTACTGAATAAACTGCATCCTGTAGCCCATGATTCATATAAGGCCCCTTATTTTTAACTGTCTGTGTCTTAACTAGATTGTAAGCTCCTTGGAGCAGGGACTGTCCTTGATGTTATATGATCTGTACAGCACTGTGTATGACTGGTAGCACTATAAAATGATACAAAGTAGTAGTAACAGGTAATAATCAGCATTTGGTTTAATCTTTGTGGGATATTCATTTGAGCTTTTTTGGGTCATTGGTCTGGTCGTTATTGAGTTATTTTGGTACTGTTGCACATGGAAAGTTGCTGAAATGAAGTAACCAAATAACCAAATTACTGAATAACCAAACAGACACACAAACGATAAAAGGAATATGTGACTATCTATTTTGATTGCAAATGTTATTCAAATTTTCAGATAGCTATCTGAAAATGTGAATAATTTCTGTGAACAGAGGTATAGCTACCATGGAGCGTGGGGGGTGGGGAGCAGTTCTGAGGGGACTTTTTGCAAGCAACCTGAGTGCCACTAGGAAATTTTCAGAGGGGGAGGAAGCAGGACCAGCACACCACCCCCACCCACTCTGAACATTTTTTAGCAGTTCTTGGGCCCCTTCCAAAAGGGCCCTGCCTGGAAGGAAGTTTTCAGATTGGGCAGCATAAGTGTGCTGGCCCGATCCCCACTCACTCATAAAACTTCCTTCCTGGCAGAGTTGCTGCCACTCCAGGGCGTGGGGAGGGGGTACTCAGAGTGGAGGCAGAGACCCTACTTCCTTGCCCTTAGGGAAGCCCATAATTGGGACATGCGCCCAGACCCACCACAGTCTTGCTACACCACTGTCCATAAATACAAAATCCAGTATCTGCTTCAGTCCTCCTATGGCAGAATCATTGTGGCTGTTTCTAAGCAAATCCCTGGCCTCTCATTTTCCTTTGCATTATATATTGCATTCAAGTATATTTACATGCTCATATTGCTTTACTTTTATAAACCAGCACACGGTGGCATTAATTTCAAGTTCTGACATGGGAGAAACAATCAATTAATGAGAGGGGCACAGCTCTTAATGGATACAGAATGATTTCTATTATTCTGCACATGGCATTTTCCCCACTGTATTTCTTAGGCACTAACTATGTTATATTCTTTTTCTTTTTCCCCATTCCAGTTCTGAATTGCATCCAATATGTAATAAATCTGTTGTCACGCAAGATCCTGATGAGCTGTTTGTGGACAGGGTACAGAGAAGGTCTGTAGCCGAAGATTACTTTTCTAACGATGGGATAGGATTTGACCTGATAGAAAATGAATTTGACTATGGCTTATGTAACTAAGTGGTTCATGTGGCTTGTTCTCCCAAACCTGATGCCTTCAACCCATGTGAAGACATCATGGGATACAATTTTCTTCGAGTTCTGATATGGTTCATCAACATCCTTGCTATCACTGGGAACATCGTTGTGCTATTTATTTTAACAACCAGTCAGTATAAACTTACAGTCCCTCGGTTCCTAATGTGCAACCTTGCATGTGCCGATCTTTGCATAGGCATCTATCTCTTGCTGATTGCCATAGAAGATATCAAGACCAAAAGTCAGTATTACAACCATGCCATAGACTGGCAGACAGGTTCTAGGTGCAATACAGCTGGATTTCTCACAGTATTTGCAAGTGAGCTTTCGGTCTACACGCTGACCGTGATCACTCTAGAACGATGGTACACAATTGCCTATGCCATGCAACTGGACCGTAAGGTTCGCTTCCGTCACGCCATGGTGATTATGATATTTGGTTGGGTATTTGCCTTCACCATGGCCCTTCTTCCCATCTTTGGAGTCAGCAGCTTCACCAAAGTGAGCATCTGTTTGCCCATGGATATTGAAACCCCCATTTCCCAGGCTTATATCATCTTCCTTTTGGTGCTGAACGTCCTTGCATTTGTGATCATCTGTGCCTGCTATATCCGAATCTACTTCACGGTGAGAAACCCCAATGTTATCTCCTCAAACAGCGACACCAAGATTGCCAAACGCATGGCCATCCTGATCTTCACCGATTTCCTCTGCATGGCCCCAATATCCTTTTTTGCGATATCAGCATCGCTCAAGGTCCCTCTCATCACCGTGTCCAATTCAAAGATTCTCCTGGTTTTGTTCTACCCCATCAACTCGTGTGCCAACCCCTTCCTGTACGCCATCTTCACAAAGAATTTCCGTCGGGATTTCTTCATTTTGCTGAGCAAGTTTGGTTGCTGTGAAATGCAAGCCCAGATTTACAGAACTGAAACCTCTTCCTCCGTCCATAACTCCCATGTGAGGAACGGCCATTATGCTCCAGCCCCAAAAATCAGTGATGGAACTCTTTATTCTCTGGTCCCTCTGAATCATTCAAACTGAAAGACTTTGAGAATGTGGCGACATGAAGAGTTACCTTCAGCTGTGAATTTCTAAAATGAAACTTTTTATTTTTTTTATGGAAAGACATTTTTTGTTTTCTGCTGTAATTTTTATTTTCTTAAATGGCCAGCATACATGTCACATCATTATCATCACCATCATTATCTTCATCAGAATTTCAGCTTGCACTATATCCATCCATACAGAATTGCCTCAGAGTTTGACGTAAGTCTGGGTAATGTCTCCTCTGCTACACTGAGAGATGTTCATTTCAATTCCTAGAGTTCTGCTAAGCCACTTACTGATTTGTGATGGAGAGCTAAATGTTTGCTATGAATGGCTGAAAGAAAGAAAAAATAGAGAATTAAAATGCTTCACTGTGAAATGCATTTGAGATCTTGTTAATATTAGAATCATTTAGTGAAGGCGTAATAGAATTACTCAAGTTATACTTGTATTCTTTCATCAAAGCTAACCACACATTCAGTCGGCAAGAGAGAAAAGGCCAAACTATAAAAGTTACATTGGCACTAAAGAAAAATTTGGGGTAACATTGGGGACAATCCTAAACCCCACATGCACACCATAGTTCAATGCTTCAGCTACAATTCTGCAGGAGTAACATGGCATGGGGAAAGAATCTGGAAAAAGAGTGGGCTAATTGATGAAAGGCTCCAGATCATGGCTTCGTCCTCTAAGGGCGTTTATAGACGATCCCGCTTACAAGCGGGATCGCTAAACGCCGTGTTTTCCCGCCGTGGCGTCTCTGCATGCCGTGTCTGATGTTCAGACACGGCGCAGAGTGCGAGAGCGCATGCGCGCCCTTCTGCGCATGCGCACTCGCGCACGGGACCAGGAAGTGCGGCGTAAAGCCGGCACTCCGGGAATCCGCGTCGGAGGGGGCAGGATCGCCTGCCCCCTCCGACGCGGATTAAAAAGCAGGCTACGCATGTAGACGAGCGGCAAGAAAGGCGGCTGATCAAAGGATCAGCCGCCTTTTTTGTCTCGTCTATAAACGCCCTAAGATAAGAACATAAGACGTTCTGTAATTACAGCAATGCAGTATTAATAACAATGCAGTGATTGCTAGAACTCAGCATGGATTTGTGAAAAATAAGTCATGCCAGACTAATCTTATCTCCTTTTTTGATCGAGTTACTAGTTTAGTGGATCACTAGAATGCTGTGGATGTAATATATTGATTGCAGCAAAGCATTTGACAAAATCTCCCATGATATCCTTGTTGACAAGCTGGTAAAATGTAGGCTAGATGATACCACTAGCTGGATTTACGGCTGGGTAAAGAACCGTACTCAAAGTAGGACTGATGTGGCAGCAGCTGTTACCGCGCCGCGATTCCATTCCGCTATTTCGGAATTGCCCGCGCCACACCACGGCTTTTCTGTGGACATTCCGCTAATTCCGCCGGCATTCTGCAAATTGCGGAATTGTGGAAAAATTGCGGAAACTTTCGGAAAACCGCTGTTCCGCTATTTTGTGGCACTGGCGGAATGGCGGAAGTAGTGAAAATGTCATGTTTCCACTATTTTGCAAAGCCTGTGGAAGTAGCGGAATGAAATTAGTGGAACTGCAGAAGTAGCGGAATGAAACTAGTGGAATGAAAGCCTCTGCCACGCCGTACCACTAATTGCGGAAACGCTGTTTCCGGCGGAAATAGCTACCACTGCAACATTCCGCTACAGCCCTATCAACACCTATCAAAGAGTGTTCATCAATGGCTCCTCAAGTCCTCATCAGTCTAGAGGGAGGTATCGCATGGGGTACCACAGGGTCTGTCCTGGGCCTGGTACTGTTCAAGAAAGATCCTTATTAATGACTTGGATGAAGGAGGAGAGGGAATGCTTATCAAATCTGAAGATTACACAAAACTGGGAAGGATAGAAGACAGGAATAAAATTCAAAATGATCTTGATAGATTGGAAACCTGGGCCAAAACTAACAAAATTAAATTCAACAGAGATAAATATAAAGTTCTGCATTTAGGTTAAGAAAATCAAATGCACAAGTATAGGATGGGTGATACCTGGCTTGGCAGCAGTACATGTGAAAAGGATCTAGGGATTAATTGATCACAAACTGAACATGAGTCGCAGTGTGATGCAGCTGCAAGAAAGGCTGATACAGTTTTATGCTACATTAACAGAGGCATTTCCAAGTCATGAGAAGTAATGGATATACTCTATTCTGCACTGGTCAGACGTCATCTGGAGTACTGTGTCCAGTTCTGGGCACTGCACTTTGAGAAAGACTGACAAATTGGAATGGGTTCAGAGAAGGACAATTCGGGGGACTGGAATCCAAGTCCTATGAGGAAAGGTTGAAGGAACTGGGTATGTTTAGCCTAGAGAAGAGAAGACTAAGAGGAGACATGATAGCAGTCTTCAAATACCCAAAGAGCTGTCACACAGAAACAAAGACTTGTTCTCTGTTGCCTCTGAAGGCAGGCCTAGAAATAATGAGCTCAAATTACAAGAAAGCAGGTTTCAGTTAAATATTAGGAAGAACCTCCTAACGGTAAGAGCTGTTCGACAGAGGGGGGAATTGTCTAGGGCGGTGGTGGGCTCTCCTTCACTGAAGGTTTTCATGCAGAGTCTGGATGGCCATCTGTCAGGGACGCTGTAGGTGCAGATTTCCTACAATGAGTATGGAGTCGACTAGATGACCTCTGTGGTCCCTTCCGACTCTGATTCTATGAAGTGCCATTACTAGGTCAGTCCAATGGGTCATCTAGCCCAGCATTCTGTCTCCAACAACAGACAACCTTGGATGCCTCGAGGAGGGACGCAGCAGGTGACAATGGAGTAATCCATTTTCTGCCATACTCCCCCTGCTCCTAACAGTCTAGATCTCTGTAGCAGGGTAGCCTCTTTGGGGTTGAGTCTTGCCCAGATTCAGCCCCTCAAGAAGCCAACCCATAGCAGGAATCAGCTCCACCACATTTTTTTAATTGTATATTCTCCACCATGAGTCTGGGATAGTCCATACCATATGCAGCCACTGGGCAAGGTCATGAGGAGCTCTGGAGTTCATTGTCATCAATATGCTGACGACACTCAACTCTATCTCTCTTTTTCATCCAACCCAGACCCTGCAGTCTCAGTGCTTACACGATGTCTGGCAGCTGTGGGGGACTGGATGAGGGCGAGCTGACCAGGGCCGGCCTTAGTGGAAGAGGGGCCCTGGGCAGGGAAAGAATGTGGGGCCCCCCAGTAACTTAAGGCGCTGCTGGTGGTTGTTCTGCCGGCGGCCGCTAGGCCTAGCAACACTCCCCGGCTCAGGGGGTCACTCCCCACCGAGCTCGGGGTGTTACCGGGCCTGGGCTCAGGGATGGGTGGAGGGGCACTCCCCTCCCCCATCCCCAAGCCCGAGCGGCTGTTCGGATCACATACCTGATCCGCTGTCACTGCTCTCATGCCATCCATCGCCAGTCCTCTTTCCGCCGGGCCCGGGCCGCTGCCACCAACTCCAGCCTGAGGCCAGAGGTGGCCTGGGCCCTGACCAGGCTGTGGAGGGCACCAGCAGTGTGAGGGAGAGGCGGGGCCTCTGCTTCTCCCTCACTTCCACTGGAAGTGAGGGAGAAAGGAGAGGCCCCACCTCTCCCTCACGTCGCAATGCTGGTTGGCTGGGCTCCCTTCGCTGCCTGGCTCAATCTGTTACAGACTGAGCCAGGCAGCCGAGGGGACAGTTTACTTTCAGCCAGGGGAAATGAGGAGGAGGCCGGACCTCTGCCACTCTCTTCTTCATTTTCCCTGACCAACTGTGACAGGCAGCAGAAGGGGGGGGCCCAGAGTGTGAGAGAGGCAGAGCCTCCACTTCTCCCTCACTCCTGCTGGCCCCCTCCTCCACTGCCTGTCAGACATGCGAGCTGGCTCCTGAGGGCCCCGTACTCAGGGCCGGCCTTACCGTGGGGTTCGGGCTGGGAGCTGGGTGTGCCCCCCCCTCAGGAGCAGGGTCCTGGACGGCTGCCCCTAACTGTCCTGCAGTAAGGCCGGCCCTGGAGCTGACTGTAGTTGAATCCCAACAAGACGGAGGTGATGCTAGTGGGGAAGGTGGTGGGTGTGACGTCCCCCGTCACTGAGTGCACTTTCCGCCACTTACATCATATATCTCAGACTCCAACCTGGAGTGGCCACTATCATTCATGCTTTCATCACCTCAGGACTGGACTATTGCAAGGCGCTCTACGTGGGGCTGCCCATGGTGACGGTTCTGAGACTGCAGCTGGTGCACAATGTGGCGGCAGGTCTCCTTATGGAAATGGGCCTCTGGGAGCATACTACACTGGTGCGTCATTCTCTGCACTGGCTGCCTATAGTCTTCCGGGCCCAATTCAAGGTGTTGGTTCTTACCTATAAAGGCTTAGGCAGCTTGGGACCCATGTATCTGTGGGATCACCTCACTCCCCATGCTCTGGGTCAGCCCCTGAGGTCGACCGGGAGCACCTTCCTCAAAGCCCCCCAGGTATCCCAGAGGGCCACTATGGAGAGGGCATTCTCGATGGCCGCACCGAGGCTGTGGAACTCCCTCCCTGCAGAGGTCTGTGTGGCCCCAGACCTCTCCTCTTTTTGACATCAGTGCAAGACCTGGCTATTCTGCCAGGCCTTTGGTGAGGGAGATGGGGAAGGGGGAGGGGTCATTGTTATGGGGGGTGGTAAGGGTGGGGTATTTTTTTTCTCCCTCCTTTTCCCGGGGGGG
>QEPC01015236.1:1084495-1132102 GCA_003113815.1 Sphenodon punctatus
GGGGGGGGGGGAGGGTGTTTTTTTGGGCGGCTGTGGGGAGAGGGAGGGTTTGTTGAGGGATGTGGGGAGAAGGGATGGGTTTATTGGGGCTGTGGGGGGAGGGTGGGTTTATTGGGGGCTGTGGGGAGAAGGGGTGGGTTTGTTGGGGGCTGTGGGGGGAGGGTGGGTGTCAAATTCTGGGCCCCAGTCACCCACCTTGCGGCTCAGCACCAGGCGGGACTGGCGCTGCTTCTCCGACGTCTCAGGGGCCAGGCAGAGTCAGACGCCACCGCTTCAGCTCCACTCTCAGTCTGAGTCAGGGGCCAGGGCTTGCTTGGAGGCTCGCAGTGCCCTTGCTGCTGGGGCTGGCTGGCGGCGCAGGGACCGATCGCTCCCCTCGGCTCTCCAATGCTGCGGGATCGTCGGATCGAGCTTCGAGCAGCTCAGCATGCAGCAGCGTGGCGCACACCCACCCAGCCAGCGATTGAGGTGGAGACAGGGAGGAAGCACACATGTGCGCTGCTCCCCCCCTTCCTCTGTCCCCCGAGCCAAGCTATCTCGCCAGGGCTGTCAGCGCGACCGCCCTGGCGAGATCTTCCATTGCACCCATTGAGCACAATGGAAGGCTGTAGCCCCTCCCTCCACAGCACGTCCCATATGTGCTGTGGACGGAGGAGTTCAGCTGCCCAAATCGCGTTTTCCATAGGAAAACGCTTGGGCGGCTGAACAGCTGAACCTTTTTGTCCCTTCGGGGACCCAGTCCCTCTCCCAGTGGCATGGGTGGGTCCCCGAAGGGAGAACGGGTTCAGTGACAGCTACAGCAGTCTCTGCAGCAGCTCAGAGGCTGCTGTAGCTGTCAAACAGCAGCACGGTTTTTGTTTTTTGTTTTTAAAAACTTCTAAAGCTGCGGCAGTGGCCCCGCAGGGCTTTGGGGGGGCACCGCCCATAACACCCTGCAGTGGGAGCCGTGCCTGAGCTTATGCTTAGTTTCCTCCCCCTGCTTGGTACGAGCTGCTGCTCAGTTCCTTCTCCCCGCTCTGTATGAGCTTATGCTTTGTTTCTTTCCTCCAGCTCGGTAAGAGAGTATGCTTAGTTCCGTCCCCTTGCTCCGTGTGAGCTTAGGCTTAGTTTCCCCCTGGTTTCTAGGGTACTGGGTAACCCCCCACTCCCCGGCGGGGGGTTCTTTCCCAGGCTCCGGATCCTGACCTCGATGATGAGTCACGTACCTTCTTAGACCAGCGTGCCTGGTAGCAATGCAGAGTACATAATCTCTCGGGTACGAGAGAGCGACTGAGAGGTGTGGGAGGTTCGCCTTGGGCTCACCCTTCCCCCCCTGTGTCTAGGCTTTGATTCTCCCCACCTTGTTTCCCTCTCCCTAGATCTGACCCTTGGAGTCTGATAACCCCGGCCTTCCTTCCCCCTCCTTGTTTCCCCCACGGCTCCGTACCCCGGAGCCTGACACCTGGTCACTAATTGGTATCCCATTATGCTGAGTTTTTTTGTTGTGCATTCTTTTTCTTTCTTTTTTTTGAGGGGGGGAAATCAACAATTTGTTTTCCCGATGACACAAGTCGTGGGGGATTCATCCCCTAAGGGGGAAATCAATCACCTCTATCCTATCCTGTAGCAAAGAAGGTAAACTGATCAACAGATTAATCCCCTTGCACATTACAAGGAATGTGTGTCATTGATTTAAAACAAGTGTGAAACTTTGCTTTCTGGCTTAACTTTTGGGGAGTTGATACATATTACTGTAATTACACCTAGTGAATCCAGAGACCACATTAAAAAAGTGGGGGAAAGGGTTTTTCTGGTACTGTGTGTCTCATGTGAATGCAGCCTTACATCATCACCTTTCAATCACTTATTCTGCAGTAGAATCCATAACTCTGGAGTACATAGAATTGACAATAATGGGGGAAACACAGTGAACACGGGTCCCTGATCCTGATTCCTGATCCATGGGTCCTTTATCAATAGTCCCACTTTCTCATATTGTTTCTTTGACTTACTGACCTTCATTAGAGGGCAATTTAGACTCCTCCAAAATGGCCAACTCAACTCTGCCCCTGCCGGAAGGCTTGTGCTGCGGTGGCCAGGAATGCTTTCTACCAACTCCATCTGGTGAGAAGGCTGTGACCCTTCCTCTCAGATTTGGGCAGATTTCGTAACCTCATGGATAGACTACAGCAATGTGCTCTAGGCAGGGTTGCCCTTAGCGACTGTTCGGGAGCTGCAGCTGGTGCAGAATCTGGCAGTCCCTCTTCTGTTGGAGGTCGGTTCCTTGGAGCACATTAAACCAGTGCTCCAGAGTCTGCCAATAGCTTTCCAGTCACAATTCGGGATACTGATTTTGACCCATGAAGCCCTAAACAGCCCAGACCCTATATATCTGAAAGACTGGCCCCTTCCTTACGTCCCATCTTGGCCACTGAGGAGCGCTCTCCTGCATGTACCATCTGCCCATCCAGTTCACACAAATAGGGCACACAGAGACTCTCTCATTGGCTGCTTCACAAGGAGCTCCCTCTCTCCTTGGAGGTTCGTCTGAGCCTGAAGGTGTTTTTAAATGAGCAAGGCTTGGCGGCGGGTCCATGGCCACTGAGTGGCTCAGCTGCGGAGTAGTCACTCGGGTGGGGTGAGCAAAGAGGGATTCTAACATCTGGCTCCCAGGGTAGCTACAGTGGCAGCCACCTTGCACTCCCCCTGCAATGGACCATGGGGGAGGGGGAAGCGGCGCTCCAGGCTGGCCTTCAAATTGACGTCTCTTGGCATGAGCAGAGCACAGGGGATCCCAGGCTCCCTAGTGCTCACGGCCAGTTCTCGGCACTTGAAAAGGCCTTGTCCCCAGTGCCTATGAGTGGCAGACCGGTCTGCTGGTGTGACTGGCCACCCCAGTTCATACAGGCAGGGGATGCGTGGGCGCTCCTTGCCATGCACTTTTTTGGCTTGTCCCGCACGGCGCGCTCCAGATTTTTCAGCAGTGCCCCGTGAATGAGTGCTGCGTGACTCATGGGAGCATGCATTCTCCATCACCACCTTCAGACGGGCAGCCAAACGAGTGGCTCCTGGATGGCCCTGCGTGTGGTACTGTCTACACATCTTTCGGAGACAAGATGGCATTTGGCAAGCAGGGACAGAATTTGAGGAAGCTTGGGATAGGGGGATTTAAACTTGGGGCTTATGTCTATTTATGTTTTTGTCATCCTGAGTCCTCAGAATAGAGTGGAATAATAGATTTAAATAAATAAACTCTCTATAGAACTGTGGCAACAGAACACCGTGTCAGTATCTCACCTGCAGCTGCAGCCATCTTTGATGCTTTGTAATAAAGAAGGGGAAAACAGTCTTAGAGCTCAGTCCGGCAAAGACACACACACATTTATGCCCTGTAAAAAGTCCCATTGACCTAAACTGTACCTACTAATGCCAGAAATGCCATTTGCCAGGGGGGGTGCTATCTAAATAAAATCATTGTTATTATTAAGAATAATAAAAGTGCTTCAAGGACTTATACCTGCACATAAGACTATGCAGTGTGATTTGTTATAGTGTGACTTGTTCGGCTGTTGTTGGTGAAACTCCAGCGCTATCCACAGCTTGATCTGAGCAAAGACTAGGAAGCAGCAGGGCTCACATTTATACTTGGAATCAGGGGGGCTTTGAGCCTTCTTGCCTTCATGTTTAAGCACAGGAGCAAGATTTTACAGCTGTCATGCAGATAATTAAATTCTTCATTAGCCATTTTTTCAAAAGCCAGTAGGTGACCTTTAATTAGGGATGGAAGCTCTCAGAGAAGGTTTTAAGCTTGACAAAATTACAGAGAATGTTTTTAATATATATAAAAACTCACTTCAGAATTCTTTCAGAAAATATTGAGGGTTTCCCCCTCCCCTCCAGGGAAATTACTCAGAATTTGATACTCAGAATGTGATAAAAGAAATACATTTTCTTAGCTAAAGTCAGATGAAAGTTTAGCATTTTCCTAGCTAAAAAGTCAGAGGAAGACAACGTTTTCCTAGCTGATGCGTCGGTTGCTCTGGGGGCTGTTAGAACCACCTCTTACAAACTTGACCCATGCCCATCCTGGATGGTTACGGTCAGCCAGGAGACGTTGGGGCTGCTGCTGGCGATGGTGGTCAATGCCTCCCTTCAGGAGGGAAGAGCACTGAGCTGCCTTAAAGAGCCAGTGGTTTGGCCTCTGCTCAAGAAACCATCACTTGACATTGACTCCCTCACCAGCTACCGACCAGTCTCTAACCTTTCCATTTTAGGGAAGGTTATTGAACAGGTAGTGACTCAGCAGCTTCAGGAGCATCTCGACGGCGTCAGTTTTCTGGATCCCTCGCAGTCCGGCTTTTGTCCGTGTTATAGCACTGAGACTGTGCTTGTGGCTTTGGTCGACGACCTTCGCTATGAATTAGATCAGGGTCATTCAACCCTGTGGATTTTGTTAGATCGGTCAGCTGCCTTTGATACCGTTGACCATGAGATGTTGGTGACTCACTTGCGGGGCCGAGCCAGGGTGGTCGGGACTGTTCTTGAATGGTTCTGTTCTTTCCTGGCTGGAAGAACTCAGCGAGTGGTGCTTGAGGATTGTTTTTAATCGCCCCGGGAACTCTCCTCTGGAGTCCCGCAAGGTTCCATTCTGTCCCCTCTCCTGTTCAATGTCTACATGCAGCCACTGGGTGAGGTTGTAAGATGGTTTGCTGTTCAGTGTCATAAATAGGCTAATGACACCCAACTCTACTCTCCTTTTCATCGGACCCAGACTCAGTAGTCTCGGTGCTGACTCGATGTCTGGAAGCTGTGGGGGACTGGATGAGGGTGAGCTGACTGAGGCTGAATCCCGACAAGCGGAAGTGATGTGAGTGGGGAAGGTGGTGGAGCTGGCGTCTCCCATCATTGATGGGGTTTGCCCCCCACTGGTTTCTCAGGTCCATAGTCTGGGGATGCTTCTCGATTCCCAGATCCACCTGGATGTCCAGGTGTAGGCTGTGGTGCGGAGTGCGTTTCACATCTGGCGCAGCAGCTTCGGACATACATTTCAGACACTGACCTTGCCACTATCATCCATGCTTTCATCACCTCAAGTCTGGACTATTGTAACGCACTCTTCATGGGGCTACCATGGTGACAGTTTGGAGACTGCAGCTGGTCCTTATGGGAATGGATCACCGGGAGCACACTACACCGGTTCTCCATTCTCTGCACTGGCTGCCTATAGTTTTCTGGGCCCGATTCAGGGTGTTGGTGCTTACCTATAAAGCACTATACGGCCTAGGCCCCACCTACCTGTGAGACCAACTCATCTCTGGGCTCTAGATCAACCCCTGAGGTCGACCGGGAGTGCTCTTCTCAAAGTCCCGTGGGTATCAGGGGGGCGACTATGGAGAGGGCATTCTTGGTGGCCACACCAAGGCTGTGGAACTCCGTCCCAGCAGAGGCCTGGCTGGCCCTGGACTTCCCCTCCTTTCAAAGAAAATGTAAAACCTGGCTTTTCCATCAGGCTTTTGGCAAGGGAGATGGCGGTGGGGGTGGAGGGTTAGGGAGGGTTTAATATAATGTATTTTTTATATTTTTAACATCCCCCGGATTGTGATATGTTTTAATATGTATTTATATTTATTTAAATCGTATTTGTATTTATTTTTATCGTGTGTATATATATTATTATTGAATCGTTAACCACCCTGAGCTGCTTTGCAGGAGGGGCAGGGTATAAAATAAATACATTACTTAATCAATTAAATAATTGATGAAGTCAGATGAAGGCTTAGCATTTTCCTAGTTAAAAAGTCATAGGAAGACTTAGTTTTTCCTAGCTGAAGTCAGATGAAGTCAGATAAAGATGCAGGGTGGCATTGGGAAACTGTAAGCTTGCCAGCCAGCCTCTAGCTAGATGAACTCGACCCGCCTATCTGACTGACTCTTTCTCGCTGCACAGTCTTCACCAGCCTATCTGAGTGCCCTGCCAAGGTCCCAGCCTGCCTTCCCTACTGCCTCTCATGCCACGTAGGGATGTGTGAACGCGGTTCAGAGTTCGGACCGAACTCGAATAGTTCAGTCGACCAAACCAAACTTTCTAACCGAACTCGAATTCAACCGAACCTGTTTGGTTGAATCCAAACCAGTTCGGAAGGCCAAAAAGACCGGGTTTGAATGTACAAACTCGGTTCGGAAGTTTGGAATTCAACCAAACTCAAATAGTTCGATCGACCAAACCGACCTGGAGCAAAAACTGTGGACTCCTCCACAGAATGATCTTTGCCAAAGACTCCTCCTGGAGGAGGAGCGAATACGACATTGCACAGTCTTTGCCAGCCTATCTGAGTGCCAAAGCTCAGTCTGCCTGTCTCAGTCTGCCTACCTTCTGCACATTCCACGCTGCCTGTCTGCCCGCCCTGTTGGTAAAGCTCAAAGCCTGCCTCAGTCTGCCTGCCTTCCGCTCATGCCAAAGTGCCTGTCTGCCCGCCCTGTGGGCAAAGCTGATGCCCTGCCCCAGCCTGCCTGCCTCTCATGACACGGTGCCTGTCTGCCTGTCCTGGCAACCCTGGGTGATGTGCCCCACTGGCCTGGTAATCCCACAGTTGCTGTCTGCTGGTCCATGCGTGCTCTGCCCTGGCAAATCCAAATGTGCCCACGCAATGCTGCTGCTGCTGCTGTCTGCTACTGTATGGAAGCTCTTCCCTGGCACATCCTACCATCCTGGCTCCTACCATCCATAGGTGCTGCACCCAGGCAAATCCTGCTGCTGCTGTCTGCTGTGCCACGGGTACTGTGCCCTGGAAATCCAATGTCTGCCGCTGCTGCCAATGCCGCCTCTGCTGTCTGTGCCATGGGTTCTGCTACCGGGCAATCCAATGTCTGCTGCTGCTGCCAATACTGCCTCTGCTGTGCCACAGGTTCTGAGACCGGGCAATCCAATGTCTGCTACTGGGTGTCCATGTGATTCACCACCGGGCAAGGCTTGACCAATTGGCAGTAGAGCTTCTTGAGTTGTGTTGAGTACGATCCAAGCCTACAACACCCGGCCAAGTGGGAATACTGCCAGCCACCAAGCCCTGGCCGGGCCTCTGCCGCTGCTCCACCCATGCCAGCCAGCCTGCAAGCAAGCTCCTCTTGGCTATTTTCTCACCTGCCTCAGTGATGATGCTGGATAATACCTCCTCTAAAACAGCTGTCTATGTCCAATAGGAGCAGAGCTGGCTGTCCCTGAGCCATGCTGTAAGTGAATAAGGACCCTTCACATGGGAGCTGTCATTCCAATTCATCCAGAAGCTGCCACTCTAGCCCCAGGACCCACCATCAAGGTTCTGGGGCCATCATTCCGCTCACGGGGAGTTATCATTCCACCACATCAAGAAGCAACCACTCCAGCCCCAGGACCCACCATCAGGGGCCTACATTCCAGGCAGGGGCCTACATTCCAGGCAGGGAGGGATGTCCATCCACATCATCCAGAAGCTGCCACTCTAGTCCCAGAACCCACACTCAGGGTTCTGGGGTCATCATTCCACTCACAGGGAGTTGTCATTCCACCGTATCAAGAAGCAGCAGCAGCCACTCCAGCCTCAGGACCGACCATCAGGGTTCTGGGGCCTACGTTACAGGCAGGGAGGACTGTCATACCGCTGCATCCGGAAGCTGCCACTCCAGCCCCAGGACCCACCGTCAGGGTTCTGGGGCCTACGTTACAGGGCAGGGAGGGATGTCCATCCACTTTGAGAAGCTACCACTCTAGCAGGGGCAGAACATGGTGGTGACACTGCTCTCAGAAGGACATGTGGCCGGCCCTGTTAAAAGTGGCCACGGGTCTGTTGTCCTGCCCACTAACGAGTGTCCTCAGCGAGCGGGTGTTCTCTATGGCGGGAGACATTTGCCCGCTGAATCTCCTGAGACTGGGGGCCAAGTTGGTGGAGCAGTTGCTTTTCACCAAGGTGTCTGTCTGCTGCTGCTGCCACTTCTGCCATCGGTTCTGCTACCGGGCAATCCAATGTCTGCCACTGCTCCACTGATGCCTGGCAGCCTGCAGTGCCCAACCAAGTAGAAGTGCCAGGCCAGCCACCGAGCCCCAAGCCTTCCTGGCCTCTGCTGCTGCTGCTACTGCTGGGTCTCAGATGGCCAGCCCTGGTGCCACAGGCACCCCCAGGGGCCAAGCGCCGAGCGTGCCTGCCTAGGCAATCCGGGGTGCTAAGCACCAAGCCTTCCTGGTCTCTGCTGCTTCTGCTGCTTCTGGGTCTCTGACGGCCTGCCATATCGCCTCAGGCCCCCCTGGAGGTCCCTGGAGTGCCCCAAGCCTCCTGGCAGATTCAAACTCCGCCGAATGTTCAGGGGGACCGAATCCTGCCGAACCGAACCCGAACTTGGTTTTCGGACCGAATGGCCGAGCATCCGAACCCCGTTCTGTTTGCACATCCCTAGAGAAGAGCATTTGAGGGATGTCCCTGATTTGTTGGACAGGACCTCTCACTTGATTGACACTTCAAGCTATGTAATTTCCTGGGTCACTGTTAGTTCTCATCTCTGAGAAACCAGATGGCTATTTGCCTGCTGCACACTATACCAAACTCTGCTACCTCACCTTGTCAGTCTTCCCACCCAGCTCTGCTACCCCCTCCCCACCATTTCCACCCTCTGTCCTACCTCTCCTCATTCCACTCCTTACACTCATACCCCCTACTCCAAAGAGACACCTGGCTGTATGACACTGGCGCACTTCAGCTCACACAACCCAGCTGTATAATCCAGGTGCGCTTCAGACCACTCAACCCAACTAGCCCTCTGGGCATGACACCGCTCTCCTCACCCAACATTTCACTTGATTCCGTCACAGGGGCAAGTCCTCTATGCTACATAATAGTCTGAGCTGAAAGCCACAGTTCAAAGCTAGCCAGAGCACATGAGCTAACCACACTGCTCAGAAACCCACTCTGGTTTTTATGAGAGGACCAGAGAGAATGAGGCAACGTGGGTCATGAGAACAGTTACAGAATTCACTATTCCATCTTCCAGCCTCTGCAATTAAGCCTCAACTCTCAACATCTGAATCAGAGTGCAGGGAAGCAGCCAGGTAATTTGACTGTGAAAGAGGCATTCTGTAACGAGAACATTACCAATAGAGAGACCAAACTGAATATGAAATTCCAAGGCTGTTGTTGCCACGTTAACCAGAAAGCAGATTTAACCTATTCATTATTTTTGACAAGGCAATTATAGATGCGTCTGCCAAAAAAGCAAACATGAAAATGAGCTTGATTTCCTGAGTGAGAGGCAGAGGGACTGGCACAGAAAGAACATCAGTTTAATGCTGGGAATGTAGCCTGAGTTTAACAACTTTGGGAAATGGTGCCACTGAACTTTGAATTCCCAGAGTTCAGGGTGCGGTTAGCTGCTTTCTGTGAGGAGAATATAAGAAATACATATCCTTCCCGAAAGGGTCAGGGGCAGAGCTGAAACAAAAACAGCCATACCCATTGAATTTCTGGTACCCAAATTGAACCAAATATTTCTGATACTTCTTGGTACCTGAACCAATTTTCAATCAGGATTCAGGAACCTGAAATACCACAGTGCTGACAACTGGTATACCGATTTTTGTCCTGATTTCAGAAAATTGGGGGATATTTTGGCTTTTGGGGTAATTTGGGGTACTTGAAAAACCAGTAACCAAAATTTTGGGGAGGGGTGTTGTTGTTTTTTTGAGTACTCGAATGGGTATTTGGGTACCAATGTGGATACTCAAAATGGTACCCAAAATGTGGGTATTGCCTGCAGGTACCAGATCAAGTACCTGTTTCAGCTCTAGTCAGGGGACATGGGTGGACCTGGGGCCAAGAGTGAGGATTGGGATTAGGGAGTCAGGATCGGGGCCACAACTGAACTACAGGGTTGAGGACAGAGCCAGAGTGGGGCATGCTGGAGTCAGGACAGAGCATAGGTGACTGGTAACTGTCGTTAGTTGTGGGGCACAGGAGGAGTAGGGGGCTGGGCAGTGGTTCCATAAGGTTCCCTCAACAAGTCGCCCCCCCACAACAAGTCATCTATGGGGCAGTGAACATGAACAGAGCAGGTTGGAGTCAGGACAGACAACAGGGACAGAGCAGGCAAGAGTCAGAAAAAGAGCGGTGCTCAGTCAGGAACTGAAAATGGATTATTGGTACCCAAATACCCATTTTCAGCTTCCTGCTGCTTCTAACCAGCTTTATGTACTGGCAGGCAGCCAATCAGGAAGTTGTGAGAGGGCGTGACAAGGGCTGAAATCAAAGTCCTGACAGACAGGTAAAGGGACATGGCCTGGCCACTGTGAAGGCCCTTTGGGGCATTTATTTGCCAACGCACCCCCCAGAAATGAGACACAGAGACAAATCTTGGAATCAAATGGCCGCACTTTTTAATGAAAGGAGCAAGTACGTTGGTGAAATTGCAACTAAGCAATTCAAGGGTCCAGTATTTTCAGGGAGAACTGAAACTTATCCTAGTTTTAACAGGGGACCAGCTCAGATGTGCCCTCCAAGGCCAGTCCCAAGCTTTATTAACAATTCCCCTTCGAACAGCTCACTGGCCAGGGCCGAAGGGGAGAAAACATCCTTGCGGGGCACGAGTAAGGAGTATGGGTGCCATTAGGGTTGAGGGGCTTGCATGCCCCTACCCCCCCCCGTCTGACACCTCTCCTCGGGTGACAACCCCCAGCGTGAGTCATGCCCGGCTTATACACCAGGTGTTGCTTACCCCATCTCTTATTGAGATGACTCTGTTCACTTACCTAACTGTCTAACAACCTACTAACCATACTGGACCCCCGCATTAGGGATGGGCAAACGCAGTTCGGAAGTTCAGAGTTTGGCCCAAACTCGGCCTGTTCGGACAACCGAACCCGAATCCGAACCCGAACTGACTGAACCAAACTCAATTCTGAACGTCGAAATGACCGAACAGTTCAGTCACTTCGGATCGCATTCGGGTGGCAAAAAAAGGGTCACTGGAAGGTCAAACGTGACAGGGAGGGGTAGTCAGCTGAGGAGCAGACTTCCAGGCACCAGGGGTGGAGAGGCTTGCAAGAAACAAAACTATCTGCCTCCCCCACTTCCCAACACCTTCTGAGCTAGTCACTGTTCCTGAACAGCAGGCATTTCAGAAGGCTCCCTCTCCCAGCTCCCCAATCCATTGCAATCCTCCTCCCATTTCACCCATCCAGCCCATCTACCCCCATATTCTCATTACTTTATTTAGTTTAGCTTAGATAGATTTAGTGGTTATTTTTTGTTTTTACCCCTCGCTGTGTTTCCTGTGTTCAATCTTCCTCCCTCCCCCCTCCATTGAATCCTTTCCCTCTTCCATATATTCCATCCCCTGTTTTTTCATTTAGAGTAGGATTATTAGATTGCTTTAAGTTTCATTTCAGTTTTGTTCATTTCAGTTTTCCCCCCATCCCATATATCTAGATATAGATATAGATCTAGATATAGATCTAGATAGATAGATGATATCTATCATCTATAGATGATATAGATATCTAGATGATATCTATATCTATATCATCTAGATATTGATATAGATGATATAGATATAGATCTATCGATAGATAGAGATGGGTTAGAGATAGTAGACAGTTGTAGGAGTTAACTGTGTACTAATTAGATAATGTACTTATTAGATAATCCATTTAGTTCGTAGCATTTAGAATAGTTAATAGCAGCTAGATTTAGTGTAGCTAGATAGATATATTAGATTAAAAAATTAAATTAAAAAACCCATATAAAAAAAAACAAATAAAAAACCAAAATATATATATAAAAAAAAAAAAACCCGTAACAAAGCATTTCCCAAACAGCTGAACCCAAACCAAATGGCCGAACCCGAACCCAGAGAACTAACCGAACGGATGAACCGAACGGACGAACCCGAACCGTGATCTGTTCGCCCATCCCTACCCTGCGTAGAGTGCAACAATAATAATAATAATAAAACAATGCAACATGGCAATTATATTTGTCCAATTGGATCAGATCTCATAAGACCATTATACCAAATCGACCATTAAGCTATTTAAAATTAACTGCCAATTAAAGGATCCAATTTCAAATCCGTTCTAATTAAGATCGCCAAACTTATTTAACCTATTCTAACACTGTGAAGAAGGTAAAAAACACAGACATCTCATAAATAGCTGAGTTGCCTGTCAAAATCCCTTCTCAGTCCCCTAAAGGCAACCAGTTGTTTACCCACAGTATTAGAGGGACGGGTGGGAGGGTGCTGTCTCTGAGAAATCCAGGCGTGAATGTGCCTGGTGAAGGACACACGCGCGCGCTTGGGCAGCAAGCTTCCAGCCCCTCCTACAAAGGGAGGAGCCTGCTCCCGCGCTGACCAATCATGGGCGCTCCTTAGCGCTCATGATGCCTGGGCAGCCAATCCGATGGCCCCCAGGCCGAGACAGGGATTTCTTCTTTTCCCCTTCCCAGCAAGCGGCCCCTCCATGCTCCCCCTGGGAAATTGGGGCACGGCAATCCCCCCCCACCTCTAATGCACAGCGGAGGGCCTTTTTCAAAGTTGCCAAGCGTTGAGGCAATGGTCACCAATTAAAACTGATAAAAAAATATTGTGGATTTGCTACACCTGGATTTCAAACGCAGTTTTAGGAAAGTCTACTCATTATGCAGAGAAACCTTTAACCCAGAGGCACCTTTATGAACTGTAAATATCAACGGGATCCTTTTCCATAGCAACCTGCCTCTCCTGTGAGGCCTACCAACAAACTATGGCTCAAAACCTATTGTGCCGCACAGAGTAACATGCAGTAATATGGTCCTTGGGGATCCTGTGATTGATTCTACACGTGAACTGATGAAAATGGCTCACTCACAGGTGCGCTTCCCCCGTCTCTTTAATCCGGTTCAGGCCATCACCTCCTAGAAGAATTTATGGTGATTACTTCTCACAGCAGTCATTTCCCTAATAGTAAAACAATAATAATGATAAATTCCAGGCTTACTTTGTGGCAGCACAACAGGCTTTCATGTTGAAAATTGAGGCTGAGAGAAGGACTTGAAAACTAAGGCTATGATGGCAGTTGGTGAGAAAAGTTTCTGAGTTTGGAAAACTTTGAACTACTTTGAACTTACTAAAATAATTCCCGCCCCCCACAAGCCAAATTATTCAGAAGCTAATCAAAGGCTTCTCCTCTGGAAACTCAGAAGAGTTTATGGCAAGGAAAATTTGATTGTAAACAGAGCTCGATCCCTCAACCCCTCCAAAGAACACAGTGGGCCAGCTATGTAAGACCGAGTGTAGCCTAGTGCAGGGGGTGAGGGAACCTCAGGCCCAGGTGCCAAATGTGTCCTACAGCTAGTTTTTATGCAGCTGCTTTCCAGTTCCTGGATCTGGACCCTGGATCCAGTTCCCAAGCACTGGAAAAATGAATTCAGGGTAAGGGAGCAGAGTTGAGGGCATGCACACAAGGATAGGGAATGGATCCATGAAATGGGTACTAACTATCATTGGTAATACCTGTTTTTCAAGTACTGCAGGGAGTACTCTACAGGACCCGATGGGTTAGCCAGGTTTCCAATCAGTAGATCAGTATACCAATCAGTGTACAACAACCCTACGATTGTTGTGAGGGTAAATTATATAACAGTTGTAAATAACTTTGTTTGAACACTTTTGAGGGTGCTTTTACACATTGCCGAGGGTTCATGAATTTAAATAATCTGCCATTAGAAAAGTCACACAGGAGGGACTTAGACGCCGTCACCATTTAAAACCACCGCTCGCCCATACTTTATAAATCACATCGGTAAAACCCAGGCGTGGCTCCCCCCCAGAGAATTTGGGGCACTGCCCCCCTAGCGCCCTGGGGGACCCCTGCCGTGCCATCTCTGTGTAAAAACAAAAACAAAAACCACCGCCGCTTCTGACAGCCGCAGCAGCCTCTGACTGGCTTCAGAGGCTGCTGCGGCTGTCAGACTCTAGTCTATCTCCCTTTTGGGACCCACTCTCAGAGCGGCTCTGAGAGTGCGTCCCGGAAGGGACAAAAAGGCTGAGCTGGCTCAGCCGCCCAAACCGCGTTTTCTATTGAAAACGCGATTTGGGTGGCTGAGTCCCTCAGTCCACAGCACGCCCTAGGAGGGGCTAGCTGTTCCATTGTGCCTAATGGGCGCAATGGAGCTTCTTGCCTGGGCACTTGTTACAAACGCTCGGACGAGAAGCTTTGGGCTGGGCAGCTGAGGCAGGGAGCAGCGCGCATCCGTGCTGCTCCCTGCCTCAGCCGCACGTGGGGGGACAACTTAGGAGGCTGGCTGGCAGCGCGCTCTCAACAGTGCACCACCAGCCAGCCCGCTTCCTGGACCTGGACCCTGCTGCTCTCCCCTCCCAATCTGCCGCTCAGAGCAGGGGGAGGGGTGGAGCAGCAAGGCAGGGAACTTTTTTTTGTTCTGTTTTGTTTTAAATTGCCCCCACATCCTGGCTCCGGAGGAGAAAGACACGTGGGCAATTTAAAGAAAGTAACGTGTTCCCCCACCACCACCACCTCTGCCTGCAGCTCGGGCTGCCAGGGACCTCCAGAGCAGCAGCCAGGTAAGTGATCCCTCCCCCCATCCTGCTCCCTTCCCCCACCCCCCCGAGGGTCCCCCCACCCTGCCCCCCACCTAAAGATCTGGTGATCTTTAGGTGTGTTCACAATGCTGGAAATGGGATGCTTTTTAAATCCTAAGATGTAACTGTGAGTCTGGAGATCTTTAGGTGTGTTCACAATGCTAGAAATAGGATGGTTTTGAGATCCTGAGATGTAACTGTGAGTCTGGAGATCTTTATGTGTGTTCACAATGCTGGAAATGGGATGCTTTTGAGATCCCGAGATGTAGCTGTGAGTCTGGCGAGCTTTAGCTGTGTGTTCACAATGCTGGAAATGGGATGCTTTTTAAATCCCAAGATGTACCTGTGAGTCTGGAGAGCTTTAGCTGTGTGTTCACAATGCTGGAAATTGGATGCTTTTGAGATCCCGAGATGTAGCTGTGAGTCTGGCGATCTTTAGCTGTGTGTTCACAATGATGGAAATGGGATGCTTTTGAGATCCCGAGATGTAACTGTGAGTCTGGTGATTCATGGGTCTTGAAATTCCCCCCTTCCCCCCCTCCCACACACACGTAGCAGAGGGCAAGAATACTGCTTCAGAAGGGACTTCTGAAGCAGGGATTGGGGTCCCTCCAACATACATGCAGCAAGTCCCTACTTTCTGAAGCAGCATTCTTAACGTCTGCGGCGTGTGTGTGTGTCTTTGCTAAAACTGCTTGTAAGTGAGGTTTAAGGTTGTCTGCCTGCTTTTAAACCTAGCAGAGGAGATGATTATAACCTGCCTAACCTAACTGAAATTGCTTGATTAAGTAATGTAATGGCCATCCAACATTAACCCTTGGAACTCCTTTCTGCTGGGTTATGCCGCCCACCATTACCCTGGCTCCGCCCACCATTGCCCTGGCTCCACCCACCGTTGCCCACTGGCCTTACTGCCCCTCCAACCTCAACACCCACCAGCCGCCCTTGGTACAACCTCGATATCAAGGTTTTACCAATGTAGCTTCAAAGGATTGTGTGAGTGGCGGTTTTCAATGGTGGTGGCGTGTCTAAACGCCGCCTGCACAACTTTTCTAATGGCGGATTATTTAAATCCACAAGCTCGATGCAACATCTAAAAATGTGCTGAAACTGCTATAGAAACCATTAATAATTTCCCATCACACAGGACAGCCTCGAGGAGGAGACAGTGAGGTGGCCTCACAGATTATATACAGAAGGAGATCCCCAGAAATGTCATCAAAGTCATGTCACTGTCCTCTTTCAAATGTTTCCTTAGAGTTCTCCTTTACTGTGATCTACCCACAAGCACTTGAGGACAACTCGTAGCTGGAGTAGAGCGGTATATCACACTAACCAATATAACCAGGCCATTCCCCCAGCTATGCCCATGGCATAGCTTCCCAACATTTTGAACAGCCAAAGAGGGACAAGCCCCATCCCCTTTGCCAATAAAATCCACCTCTCAGCAAATAAGCTCCGCCCCCTCGTGCACTTAAATGCATGCATACACCTCCCAACATCCCGAGTGTATAAAGAGGCACAGATGATCTCCTGCTTATTGTTCCACTGTTAGTTTGTCAGCGCATCCAGAATGAGGCAAGGACACAATTCTTGGGTTTTAACGGTCACACTCTTTATTCAAAATAGAATTAACCTGGTGGGGGAAATTGCCTTTAGCAATTCAGGGTCCAGTACTCACAAACTTTGAACTATTAAAAATCCAGGGGTTATGACTTGGATTTACCCTCCAATTCCATTCCCCAGCATCATCCTTCGTCTCCCCTTCGGCCCTCAGCCTCCAGTCTTGGCCCAAAGGGGACAGTGTCCTGTTCGGACAGGAGTAAGGATTTTGGGTGCTGCTAGCTTGGGGACCGTGCATGTCCCGGCCCACCATCACTGAACACCCCTCCTCGGGATGCTAACCCTGGCGCTAGTCGTGCCCTGCCTATGTGCCTGGTGTTGCTTCCCCATCTCTTAAGGAGATGACTCCACTGCTAATGAATTTCTACTTAAAACTCTATACCAGTACTGGACCCCCGTCACTAAGGGGCCGCCAATGATTATGTCGGACGGGCCCATCCCCCACCTTTGCTCTGCTCACTTTCCAGAAAAACCATCAACTCTGCCTTCAACATGGTGAGATAACTGTCATTTCCAGCTAGGGACAAATGCACCCCGTTGTCTCTGAACAGTTCAGGAGTGCGGTATGTAATACCCGCATGGCTCACCCTGAATCCCCCTCTACTGGTGACCCACTTCCCAACATCCCTGGTGACGTTCCGTCTGGATTTATCCACCTTCCTGGGTTGTGCAGCCCCTGCCCACTTTAGTCTGCCCACAAGGTCGGTCCACATAATTACCACCCCAAGAAACAACTTTTCAATTTCCAGTATGTCTCCTTTGATATCAGTTATGAAACAAGCCCCTTTTACTGTCATCAAATCATTTTTCCCCAAGTGAATGACTAACACATCTGGTGGATGCCCCCTAGCTTCCACCCTGAGGCAAGGTAGTAGTTGGTGCCACCACATCCCACTGCGACCCTTCCAATAGATAACGGCTCTGGTGGAAAGACCTAACTGGGTCCCCCAGCAGGTCTGCCTGGCTGCCTTCCCAGCCCAGTGCACCAGACTGTGTCTGACTATCCAGATCGTGTCTCTCTGGGGGAACCTTGCTGTACCTGGGCGCACGAATACAAGAAAGGATTTAATTACTGAGGGAGGCTTCGAATATAACTCCTGTAGGCCCTGGATCTCCACCGTCCTAATGCCCTGATCTCATGTTTCAGAAGACCTTATGCAGCGGCAGAGCTTGCCGCTCTATCCGAAATGAATGGGACCCATATTCCCCAGAAGGGAGGCTGAGATATCCCAAAGCCCTTCTCAGAACAGTGGTGAACTGATACCGGGTCAGCAGAGAGCCCGAGAAGTGGCAAAACAATGGGCCAGCAATGGTTGGGCGGGCTCGCAGGTACCCCTCGAGAGCTAGTACTGGGCACAGCTCACTGGCTCCACCCCCTGCCTAGCAAAATAATCTGTCCCCTGCCTCTCTGATCTGTCTTTGACCATCGCAACCTAATCTGCAGGGTATGTTGCCCAATTTGTATGTCCCCCACAGTAAGTGCCCTGCCCGAATTATCATGGACCAACTTGGCCACCAGTTCACTAACTCAGAAAGCCCCCCAAAAAGCTATTCTAAATGCTGCCCCAAACAGCACAGCTTCGTAGTGATCGCTGCACAGCTGGGGGAGGACACTACAGATCCTCACCAGAAGGTGGGGAGTGATGGGGGACCGGGTATCTGGGTGTCTGGGGCCCTCTTGGGACCATCCCTCTAGCATCCTACGGACAAAGAAACCTCCATCAGGGGGCGGGGGGGCGGCTAGGCAGCTCGTGAAACTAAGGGCGGACAGCTTACTTGCAATGGTCCCCACTGCCGCCCCCTTATGTCTTAAATACAGGGCAAATTGGGGTATTTGTGCTTCCAGAATTGGGAAAGTTCCCGCCCAGCCCATATTTGCCCAAAATTGCTGGAATTCTCTCAATGCCCGATCATAAGTGGCCTGGGTTTGTACAGCCAGGAATCCCTGTATGATGCTGAATACTTCTACGATCCAAGGCTCCACACTGACTGCGGCAGAGGCTCCGGTGTTGGGCAGGCTCCAGGTGCCAGGGAGCAAAAGCGCTCCATCTGGAAACAAGAAAGGATCTGCTATGCCGTTGCTCGTACCTGGCACGTGTCTGGTGACAAACAAGATGTTGTGCCGCAGGCACATTAATACGAATGCCCTCACCAGCCCCATTACCCTGGGGGATTTAGATGACATAGAGTTAATTACATGCACCACCGCCATGTTGTCGCACCAGAAAAGGACGGAACGATCCGAAAACTGGGCCGCCCAAAGATGGATAGCCACTACAATTGGGAAAAATTCCAGGAATGTCAGAGTCCGGTTTATCCCTTGTTCCATCCACTCCTGGGGCCACACACCATCTCCCCCTAAAGTACACCCCAAAGCCAATGCTGCCGGCTGCGTCTGAGTGGACTTGCAACTCGGCCTCTAACTTCAGATCTTCCCTCCAGAAACTCACCCCATTGAATTCTGAAAGGAAAGCCGCCCAGGTCCCCAGGTCATCATTCGTTTCCCTGGTGACTCATATGTGGTGACGTGCGTGCGGATTACCCTGGAGCTTCCTGTAAAGGCGGGACAAAAAGGCCCGTCAGGGGGCTACCACCTTGCAGGTTAAATTAAGGCTCCCGACTAGGGATTGCAGCTCCTTGACCGTCACCTTTACTGCAGAGTGACATGCTTCCAACTTGGCCTTTAACCCATCTAATTTCTCTGCCGGGAGGCATGAGATAGACCTTACTGTGTCTAGTTCAATACCCAAGTACATGAGTGTCATTGCAGGTCCCTCCATTTTCTCGGGGGCTAGGGGGATATCTAAATCCTCCGTCACTTTTTGGAAAGTCTCCATCAGTATAGCGCAGTCCCAAGTCCCTGTTTTGCCAATGAAGAGGAAATCATCGAGATATTTTGTGATTTCGCCTCTTTGAAACTGCTGGCGGACCACCCACTGCACCATAGAGCTGAACCGCTCAAAAGCAGAGCATGAAATGGAGCAGTCCATGGGCATCGCTCGGTCAAAAAAGAAACGACCTTGAAAATGAAAACCCAACAGGTGAAAACTGTCTGGGTGGACCGGCAGCAGGCGGAAGGCCAAAATCACATTTGGCCAAAAGCGCGCCTGGGCCTGCTGACCTCACTAGCTGGACTGTCGTGTTAAATGGCACATACTGCACTGATCATTTCCCTGGGAATGGCATTGTTTACCTATCGCCCTTGGGGATGGGATAGGTGGTGTATTAACCTGAATTCCCCATGGGCTTTTTTGGGGACCACCCCTAAAGTGGATATGATCATGCCCGGTAATGGTGGTGACAGAAAAGGGCCGGCCACTCTCCCTTCCCTGATTTCCTTAATCAGCTTGGTTTCCACCACATATTCTAATCCCTTTACTGACTTATGGTCAGGGGCTATTCTTCCCTGCTGCACTTCCCCCGCTGGAATCCTAAAACCGCAATGAAAACCGTCAACTATATACAACACTCCGCTTCTGTCTGGGTGGGCAGCCAGGGCCCGAGCCAGCCGTTCAACCCTGACTGGGGTTGGGGCCCTTTTCCACACCCCCTCCTGATGGGTTACCCTGGCCCCCTTTTCCGGGGGGTCCCTGCCCATACCTTCCTTTCCCCCAGACCTGTTGCCCCCTGTTACAAGCTTCTGTGGCATGATTTCCCCCACAGATGGGGCAAGCGTGTCAGAATCTGCAGCCCGCACGCCCACACCTGCCTGATCAGACGAACTCCAAGCCTATACTCCCACCTGGTGTCTGGGCCTTCCAGCCCTCGAACCAAAAGGGGTCATTGGAAGGTGCCACCCCTCCACAGTTTAACATGTCGCCACTGTCCGTTCTTGGTGCGTTAGCCGCGTCGTTCATAGAGTCTAGCCATAGATCCAGGGCGTGTGTATCCCATCTCAGCCCCAGGGTATATGAAGTCCTATAGAGGAAAGCTTCGTCGTACCTCATCCAGATGCCAGATGGACCTGTATCATAGCCGCGACGGACAATGTCCGCATATTTCATGAGCACATAGGCTTGCTCAGGGTAAGCCTGCACTATCACGCCCTGCTATATGGAATAGGCCAGTGTCCAGTTTGCCCAATTCCTATCTACTTTGAGGCGCTTAAAGCGCTCCTTCTCCTTACTGTCCCCTTTTTTCATTCGGATCTGGTATAGGGTCCGTAAATAACAGGGAGAAGATGTCTAAATACTCCCCTTTCCATATCTTCTCCCGGGGGTGGGCTGTAACAGGTGGGCCCCAATGGGGGCTGAAACGTCTGCATAGCCCACACCCAATGAGGGCAGAGGCCTCTCAACCCCGGCCCAAGGTGCAAAGGTATTCATTTGAATACCTGGGTGGCCATCCAGGCCTGGGGTGGGCACCCATGCCCTGTTCCACCATAGGTGGGGGGTCTCGGCACTCCCCACCGTGGGCCACCCTGGACCCACAGTCAGGGGCGCAGACGGGGGAACCACTGAAGGCCCCGCTCCGGTCCCCCATTGGTGGAGTAACCCCACACCCCCACCCCTGGCCCGGCAGGCCCCAGGGCAGTTGAAAACAGGCGCCACTCCAGCCCCCCATGGGGCAGTGTATCCCGGCCAGAGACTCTGGCTGCTTCCCCCCAAGGTCCAACCCACAGCCCCCGCTGACATCTGACCTCCCATGACAGGCAGCATGGTTTTTGCCATCCCTACCCCAGGGCTACCTGTGCTGGATTCCCCCATACCTCCATATCCCGGAGGGTGACTCCTTGGATCCTGTCCATGCATCTGAGGGTGGTAGTCTTGCACCATCGACTGGAGACCCCTTTTGAGCACTGCAATCCTTTGAAGGGCCTCTGCCACACCCGGTGCCATTCCTTCTTTTTCTCCCAGTCCTGTCTGATAGCCACCTTCCCCGTGGGGAACAAAAACGGCATCACCTCTTCTTCTCCCCCCCCATTTTTTTGGGGGTAGGGGCTGACCAGGTGCCCTGTCCTCAGCTCCTAGTCTGGGGGGGGGGGGGCTGTGGAGCCATCCCCCCCCTCCAATACCCCTCTACAGGCACCAGACTGGGCCTTGGCCCTCCTGGTTGGGGGGGTGTCATCCACCCGGGGCACCCCTTGGCTCAGCCCCATCCCCTGTGGCTCTGTATCTGGCCAGGGGAACCACCATTCTTCCACCCCTCCATGGCACAGTTGCTATGCTGACCGGGATGGAAATTCCTTGTCCTTGCGTTGGGGAACCCCCCAGCAGTGAATCCCCAAATCCCATATTGTAGCCCCCTTGGGGGCACCCCCATGAAAGTGGGCCCTACGAAGCCACCCCTTGGCTGGAGGGTGGAAGTCCCGCTGTGGCAATCCCCATATTATAGCCCCCTTGGGGGCAACCCATCAAAAGTGGACCCTGTGAACACACACACACACACACACATCTTGACTGGAGGGTGGAAACCCCGCTGTGGCAATTCCTTGCCAGCCCTCAGGACCAGTTCCCACTGCAGATGGCGCGGAAGGGGAGGCTGACCTGAGGGCACCTCAGCCAGCCCCTGTTGACCAGCTGGGAAAGGGAATTCCCCTAGGCCCTACTGGGCCTCGTATGCAAAGGGGGCCTGGCCACGAGCAGAGGCCATGCGGCCCATTAGGGCCTCACAACCCACGAGCCTGTCCTGAAGGACTCCAAGCACCTCCGATGCCCCGCCTGCGCTGGGCACTACCGCCTGCATTCTGCTCTGCTGGTCAGCTCCTCAGGGGCCCCAATCCCTGGTTCAGATCCTTTCCTTTCCCTCCCTTCTGGCTTCCTAACCCTTTTCACCTTCCCTTTTGCCTTTCCCATGGTGCGACTGGTAGGCGCGCTACAGGAGGGGCCGCACTGAGTGGATCATTTCCAGTACCGAAGTAGGCATGCTCCATTGCAGTAGGCTTGCTCTGTCGCCTTGCCGCCTCGAATGGCACTCTGAGGCGAAGGTGCGCTGGGTGAAGGAAAACCCCACCCCAAAATTGGGCAGGGCTTCCGAGCTTGTGCTCAGCCTATTGGAGGCGCCCCAGTTGCCGGGGCAACGTTGGCCGGGACGTGCTCTTGCAGCCCCGTCCCGGCCACATCCACGGCAACTCTCCCCGCTGCAGCATGGAGAGGTGCAGCCACTCTTCCCTCCTTGCCCCATTCCTAAAAGGAGCACGGCAAACCCCCCTGTGGCTGCCAGGGGGCCTTCTTGTCATCCCATCACCTCCTCATTGTCCTCTCAGGTGCTTTTCCTGGGAGGAGGCAAGCAGGAAGAAGGTGCCTGAGGCTTGAATACTGGTGTCTTTGTCTCTCCCTACTGAAAGAGGGACTTTGACCCTGAAAGAGGGACAGTGGGATTCGGCACCCAAAGAGGGGCTGTCTCTCCTAAATCGGGTCTTTGGGGAGGTATGCACCAGGCATACAATTTCATGAGGAATAATCCACAGTGAAGCTGAGGCTCTGAGTTTGTGCTACAACCAGAAGTGGGATGAGTGGTGGGCTGGCTCCTGCAAAATCTTACTCTCTGGAAAACCCCTTCATTACTATTTAGCATTTCTATAGCAATGTTCAGAGTGCTTTACAATCCTTATTTAGTTTACCATACCTCCCCTTTAAAAGAGGACGCTTATGAAAAATGCATGTTGCAGGGCTGCACTGGAACCAATGCTACCCTGCAACATGTATTTTTCATAAGTATCCTCTTTTAAAGGAGAGGTTAGGTAACCCTCCCCTTTAAAACAATGTTTAGTTCATCCGGACAACACCCCTGTAAAGTGGATCACTATTATTTCCATTTTACAAATTGGAATAGGACATCCAGTAAGTTCATGGCTAAAACAGAATTTGAACCCTGGTCTTCTAGGTGCAAGAGCAGTACCTTACCCACTAGGCCACACTGGCTTTGTCTCTGGGCTCAGTTTGCACAGTACCTAGCAGGAGACAGTGAGGGACATGGTCCATGACTAGAGCTCCCTGCCATTACCACAGTACACATGGTAAATGGGAATAATCTGGAACTATACATGAAGGAATATAATTAGAGAGCTGAAGCAGGTGCCCCAGAATACAGGAATTCACCTCAAATTCCACGGTACCTGACCCCTCAGGGGCACTTTGGGTTCATTCGTGGGGGACTGTGTATGCGCTGGGACTCAAGCCAGGCCTCTACACAGGCCTCCAGGGCCCCCACAACTGCCCCTCTTGCTGCCAAGTCGCTTTTCCCCATCAGCACCCTGAAAGATCACTCCACTCCAGACCCCTCTGGGGCCGTCTGCAAGCCACTGCCCCTGCGGCCCCCAGAACCCAGGGAACTCAAGGAGGGTGGAAGATTTGCTAACCGTTGAGGACTCTCCAAGGTATGTGGGAACCCAATGTATTCCTGAAGGGGTTTCCACATACCTGGGAGAGTACCCATGAGTAGCAAACCCACTACCCATTCCAGCCCCAAGTATAATGCAGTAAATAATATGGCCTGGCCAGACATGCTACTGGGGCCACCCACAATGCAGTGGGTTCTGAGTTACCATCTTGTCAAGTGGGAGCTGGTAGTAGGGTGTAGGGTTCCCAACTTGCCAACTATGCAGATTTTTAAGGAACATGTATGAAAAATGCATGTTGCAGGGCCAATGCAGGCCCTGCAACCTGTATTTTTTATACGTGTTCCTTAAAAAATTGCATAGGTGGCAACCCTAGCTGGCAGCCATTCTGCAGGGAGTCAGACTGACTCATCCTTTGAGGATTGCCGTCCGTAGCGTTACTTCCCAGAACCCTTTGTCCAAGATGGAATGGGCTCAGCGTCCTTTGGTACCAGGCACTCCCTTTGTGATTCAGAGCTCTGTGGTCTGGGCCCGCATCAGTGCTGGGTTAATGTCACGCTGCCAACAGACTCTTCTTCACACGAGTAATAAGTGAAATTTCCTCCTGGTTGCAGTTTCCTGACAAACCCAAAGAGGAGTTGTTCAAACAACGAATTCCAAGCTGCTCGCTCCCCCGCACAGCTGCCAAGTTAGTCGAGCTGCTTGGCTGCATGAATACTAGAAGAGGAGAAATTTTAAGTCCCTGTTACTGCTGGGTGTAAAATTCAGGATTATAGCATGTGCACACAGGCAAGCTTGCTTAGGGAAGGGCCAGAAACATGGAGCATTGAACATGGAAGGTTGTAGGGTGGCCAGATTTTAGAGGACACTTATGCTAAATACAGGTTTACAGGGGTGCATTGGCACCAATGCAGCCCTGCAACCTGAATTTCTCACAAGTGTCCTCTAGAATTTGCACATCTGGCCATGACCCAAAAGGGTTGGTTCTTACCTCCACAAGAAGCTGAGTGTTGCTTACACCTCTGATGAGGATGGAGACAGTTTCACTGGCTGCTGCCCTGTCTCACACTTTTGCATACTGCACCATACTCAGTGCTAAACCAAACCCACTTATCCCTGTGGCTCTGGTTACCGATGCCTCGCCAAACATCACCCAAGCTCAAAGAGACAAAAAAAGTCTTGCTGATATGTCTTTGTGTCCATGGGCCCTATTCAAATCACCATGAACTCCACAGCAAACTCTCACTGAGCATAGCTGGACTTAAATCAGACCATATTTCTCCTAAAGGCACCCCGCTCCCCACTGGAGACAAATGTGCACCTGGGACTCAGGCACCCCAGAGATGCCCCCATGCCCAGCCCTATGATCCTACAGGACAATGGGGAGGAGGACAGGGTGCCAGGATATACACACACCCCACTACGCCCATGCCCAGCCA
This sequence comes from Sphenodon punctatus, assembly GCA_003113815.1. Classification (NCBI taxonomy): domain Eukaryota; kingdom Metazoa; phylum Chordata; class Lepidosauria; order Sphenodontia; family Sphenodontidae; genus Sphenodon; species Sphenodon punctatus. The sequence continues at coordinate 1,109,408 of QEPC01015236.1, forward strand.
ATAGGCAATATCCCCATGTCACACACCCCAACTCTTCCCACCCTGCCTGCAGCCTCCTGGGCATGCCCAAGCAAGTGCAGGGAGTGAGCAAACCAAGCTAGCGCAGTTTGAAAGCGCTGAGAAGTCAGCGGGGATAACGGTGCCACTGGCCTGGGATTGGGGCTCCAAAATGGGGTGGGGGAACTCTGTGAATTTCACACACACACTCCCCAAAAGGGCATTTGGGTTTTTGGAAGACCCAAAATGCACACCCCTACCAGCCAGCTCTCTGGAAGCAGAATGAGAAATTGTTGCAAATGAAAGCCCTGCTCTCCCCTGCCCCTCCCTCTTTCACGTTTTGGAAACCGTTCTGGCCCATCACAAGGGGGTGGGGGGGAGAATATCACCGTGTTCTTGGAACTATTAATGGTAAGGTTATCTATTCCTTTTGATGGGAAATCTTGAGGAGGGAGTGTAGGCAAGCTCCCTGTTCAGCACAAAGCAGAAACATTTCCCACATTGCTAGATTAAGTGGAACAGGACATCCAGAGAGAGAGCGAGAAGCATCAATGTAACCCTGAGAGCCGCAGCAAAATATTTGTATCCTTTTGGCAGTCCAAGTGGAAATGGTCTCTGTAACGGAGCTGTTCCCACTACAAAACAGACCAGAGCTGCAGCAAGGCCAGTAGTCACAGGCAAGTGAACGCACAGAGCAAGGGTGGCTACACCTCTTCCAGTTTGTCCCTGAGGCTTCCCTAGGCCAAACTGGGAGTCTCACCGGGTCAAACCGCAAGCAGTGACAGTCCGACATGAGGTCCCTTGTTTGTGGGAAAGGGGCGGGGTGCAAAGTTGCCCAAGACATGGGGTGCATGAAATGACAATGTGAGTGAGAAACATCTGAGTGCCAAATCCGGGCAGTCAAAGGGAGGGGGAGCCCCAGCCTGTGGAGAACCCCCAATATATGGGGTCAATGAGTAAGCTAGAAATAATACCATCTGCATGACATATGGGCCACAATGCAGGGAGCCACTGAAGGCAATGCTATATTTTAACTAACCATCAACAATACTCTATGGTAGTAGTTTTCCTTTTTCTAATGGGTGAGTCAATGTGCGTCTGTCAAACATTCCTAGGTTAGGAAGAATCCCACACCACCATTTCTCATGAGGTCCCATCATTTATTTATTTTAGAATTTTTTACCCCGCTCATCCTGCCACAGGCAACTCTGGGCAGCTTACAGTCAACACTTATATCCCTGAATCTGGCACTGTTGCAAGTAAGGTTGCCACCTTTTGCAATTTGACTGTGAGACTCCCATTTTGGCCTACGGCCATACATTTCGGCCGTACAAAAGGTATGTTTAGCCTGGAGAAGAGAAGACTAAAGGGAGACATGATAGCCCTCTTCAGATATCTGAAGAGGTGTCACAGAGAAGATGGAGCAGACTTGTTCTCTGTTGCCCCTGAGGGCAGGACTAGAACCAATGGGATCATATTACAAGGAAGCAGATTTTGGCTAAACATTGGGATGAACTTCCTCACGGTAAGAGCTGTTCGACAGTGGAACAGACACTGCGTAGGGCAGTGGTGGGCTCTCCTTTGCTGGAGGTTTTCAAACAGAGGCTGGGAGGCTATCTGTCAGGGATGCTGTAGCTGTGGGTTTCCTGCGTTGAGCATGGGGCTGGACTAGATGACCTCAGAGGTACCTTCCAACTCTAAGATTCTATAATTCTATTATTTTAAATTGCAAAAGGTGGCAACCGTAGCTGTAAGGTGACTGGTCAATTACCCCTGGCTCCATATTGTCAGTCTTAAGCAGAGATATGGGATGCAGGGAACAGTTTCCGCCTTAGTTCTGAGAAATGGATGGGGGGGGGACAGAATTCTGGAGAGGACTGACCTCCTCCCCAAACTTGGAGTGGGGAGACATGTCCCCTACAGCTCCCACCCCAGGTTCTGTTTTTAGATAAGAGGCCGGGGGAGCAGGACTGCGCCCCTTTACACTGGGCTGCCATTACTGTATTGTCCCAAAGTGTTTAAAAATCATGTCGAGCCCACAAAATCTGAAGACCGGCTTGAAAAGCAGGATATTTTCTTCTTTTTTTAAACTGCTACTATGTGTGCCGGCTATTTCTGAGTTGTGTTTTTATGCTTTTCTCCACAAACATGAGGGCTAAAAAGTTCTACTTTTTTCTCTCTTCCCAAAGAAAGTTGAACTTCACCCAAAAATCACACGACTCCAAGACCTGGAGCTTCAAACATCCCAATGTGATAGGGTTGCCACCTATGCACATTTTTAAGGAACACTTATGAAAAATACATGTTGGAGGGTCTGTGTTGTCTCTTGAGATGACAGTCATTTACAATAAAATTACAAGAAGTGGCAACACAACCCCCCCACACACACTTTTTTTGCCAAATTGCAGAAAGTCCTGTCCATCAGCAGCAGCAGTGCCACAGGAAACCATTCATCCAGTCTCTGCTGTCTAAGGTAGCCAAGTGTTCTGACTTGACTTCTGAGCACGCTGAGAAGAAGACCAGGCCAGCAAGAGAGCTGCAACAATTATCCTCAGAGAATATAGTATCTGACAGTTTCACCTGCTTCTAAAAAGAATCTGATACAAACAACTGTTGTTCAATTTCCATTTTATTTGCAAAAACAAATATCTGGGTATTTTGGTACTCCATAAAAGAGCCTAGATTAGAACATTGTAGTGCAACAGTTTCAGAAGTGTTGGCTGCTTGTGACTACAAATAGAGTCACTGCATATGAGGTTGTGGCAGGTCTGGCTTCAGGTGCTGTTGATGCTGATGCTGCTATGACACTCTGGATCTGACCATGGCAGGGACAGCAGAAGATTAGGAGCGTTCCTGTTGTGAATGAAGCCACATTCCTTTCCCCTGCTGGCATCTGAGTTTCCATACTTGGGAAAAGGGCAGAGCTACCCTCAATCTCCCCAGAGCTGGGAAACTCCAGTGGCGGCTGCTACCTCATTCTGCATACATCAGTTTTGGGGGCTGAGAGAGGACCACGTGGGATCAGAAGGTGCAGTGGCCAGGAGGGGGAAAGGGAAAACATGTCAAGTCAATAGGAAAGTGTGGGGTGGGGAGCAGAATGTGATGGGGAGGGGAGAGGAGGGCAGAGCTGGGGCACGTGAAGAGCATGGGGAAGGAGAAGCAAGACAGGGAGAGAGAGAGAAGGGAGCTCAGAGATAAGGGGACAGAGGGTATTTTCACATGGACGCGGGGGTGGACAACTGCAGAGCAAGTCCGGGGATGCGCCCCCATGTCTGCCTGCTTGCAGTCACTCCTTGATCCATTTTAAAGGGACCCGGTAGCTGCCGAGGCCCAGTCTGCCTGCACAGTGCCCCTCCTCCATTAGGCTGGCCAGATATGCAAACCCCGCAGACATTGGAGTTTTGAAGTGTTACATGTGAGTTCACTTAGAAGTTCTACCTGGAGCTCTTTATTTCTCACAAAGTCTCACTTCTGTGAGTTATGGTATTTTATATTAATCTCAGCTTTCATTTAACGAAAAGTTTCTACTTTCCCTCCAGGTTGTGGAGGAAAAGCTTGAAAGTATGACCCTGGTGTACCCTTGAGGCTCAGCAGGGAAATAGAGAGAACTCAACATTTGTAATTAAAAACAAATAATAAAAAAGCTCATGACTGTTGGAGAGGCTTGACTGGAAAAAGAAATGTTTGCTTGGAGTTTGTAATAACGTTTCGCACCCATCTTAGTAGTGTGAGGTTAGAAACTTCTCACTTCTTTTACCCAATAGCCTATTGAAGATAATTAAAAGAAGGAGTCACTGCAAAAATATTAAACTTTATATTTTAAAAAAAGCAAAAGCAAAATCCTTACATAACCCCAATATTCAGCACAAGCCTCCTGTGGCTAGTCTACATCATCAGACCAGGAGTACAGCTCTCTGTCCTTAGAACAACAACAGTCCTTGTCATGCTAATGCATCATTAATGTAGCTCCTTTTCACCCAGTCCTCCTGCAGGGGTTTCTCGACGCACCCCCAAAAACGAGACAAGACGCCATTAATGGATTTAACATGACCGCACCCTTTATTGATCCAAATTTATTAAATTGAATAGGTGAGGGGGGTGACATCGCCTATTGCGACTCAGGGTCCAGTATCAACCATAAAACATTGAAACATTAAACATCAGGGGAGGTCTCGATATACCTTCGATAACCTCCCCACAAACAAACGTCTCCCCATCGTCCAGTGCTTGCGTCGGCCAATGGGGACTTAGTCATTTAAACTTGAGTAAGGATTAGGGTGCCTAACGGTGGGGGGCCATACAATGACCTACCTCCACTCCAGGTCACCCACTTCCCAGGGAAAATGACACCACGTATGCCAAACCCTGCAATCACGTTAAGCGTGTCCTCCCCATCTCCGAAGGAGATGACTCCTATTCCTTTTCCCTAACAAAAATGATACTGGACCCCCGCCAAGGGTGTGACAATTATAACACAAACATCATTAACCATCGAGCAAGCACCACCATCTAGTGGCCAGCCAAATTACCCATACTGTAAGGAAGGCGAAAACGAACAAGAAGGTCATCTGACCAACTTTCTTGTCAAAAATTCCTTTCTGGCCCATATAATGCAACCAGTCGTAACCACAGTATAGGGGAGGGAGGGTGGATGCTGCTCCATTCCCTGATCGTCCTAGACCGAGCGGGGAACGCGGACTACGCTGCTGGCCACTCACGTGGCTCCCACAGTCAACCAGGATCGTTGATTTTTCCTGCGGTCGGGAGGGTTGCCGGGGCAACTCTCGCCGACCGCTCTGAGTGTGCCACGCCTCTCCGAGCGCTGCAAAGTGCAGCGCTTGCTTTCAGATGTCCCTGCTCGCTTTCTTGAGGCAGGGGCATGACAACCGCCCCACCGCCGCTTATACGGCGGAGGGCACTTGTCGACGCCCCCCCAAAAAGAGACAGGATGCCATTAATGGATTTAACATGGCCGCATCCTTTATTGATCCAAATTTATTAAATTGAAAAGGTGAGGGGGTGACATGCCTATTGTGATTCAGGGTCCAGTATCAACCATAAAACATTGAAATGTTAAACATCAGGGGCGGTCTCAATATACCCTCAATAACCTCCCCACAAACAAACGTCTCCCCATCGTCCAGCACTTGCGCGTGGTCAACGGGGACTTAGTCCTTTAAACTTGAGTAAGGACTAGGGTGCCTAATGGTGGGGGGCCATACAATGCCCTACCACCACTCCAGGTCACCCACTTCCCAGGGAAAACGACGCCACGTATGCCATACCCTGCAATCACGTTAAGCATGTCCTCCCCATCTCTCAAGGAGATGACTCCTATTCCTTTTCCCTAATAAAAACGATACTGTACCCCCGCCACTCAGGAGCCGCCGATGTCTATCAGATGGGTCCGGCCCCCACACACCTATTCCAGGCAACTCAGTAACTTAGCATGCAACACTTGTAGGTATATCTCATTACCAGCCGAGGACAGGTGAACACCGTCTTTCCTAAATAATTCTAGCTTCCTATGGGTTATCCCGTTATGCCCTACTGTCTCCCCCCCAATCCCAACCAACCATTTCCTAACTTCCCTATTGATTGTTTTCCTTGCTTTGTCAATCTTTTTTGCAGGTACGCCTACTCCCCAACTAGCCCTTTCCACTAATTCGGTCCAAATTATCCTAACTCCTGGTAATATACATTTTACTTCCCATAAATCCCTCTTGATGTTCTTCACTAATTGCACCCCTTTCAATTTTGGTAAATCATTTTCCCCAAGGTGTTTCACCAAAATGTCTGGTTTGCTGGCCCGAGCCCAACGAGTGAGTTCTGGAAGCAATTGATACCACTTCATCCCACTTCTTCTGAGCCAGCAAACCTCCACTGTGTCAGACAGCCCCAGCTGATTTCCCCATTTAGTATTCTTCGCCGCCGTGGCAGCCCACTGAACCAAGCTATGGCCGCAGATCCAGATCTTCACACTCCTCCATCTGGCGTACTCTGCCAATGGAACATGATAATCATTAACGTAAGTTGTGTGTCGGTTGCATTCGCACATACGTGCGGTAAGCACGTGACCACCAACGACCAAAGGCTTGGCTATCCCTACCAGACATGCCCATTTGGGCTGCAAACGTAGCTGCCCCTATACTAAAGGAATGGGACCCATATTCCATATATGGGAGCTGGAGCAAAGACAGTGCCAGCCGTAGCACTGCCATGAACTGGCGCCTGGTGACCGGCACCCCGTTCTTATGACAGAATAATGTTCCCCTGGCAGGTGGCCTTACTTTCCAGTAATCTTGCATCGCTAAGATTGGGCATAACCTGGGATCCCCCGACTTGGCTAATTTAACCGTGTGTCCCCTCCCACACTGATCGGTTTTTGATTTTCTTATGCACAGGATCATCTCCTGTATGCCAAATTCCATATGCTTGACTGCTAATGCCCTACCTGACGTGTCCCTGGCTGACTCCACTACCAATTCGCTAACTCGAAAAGCCCCGAAAAATGCTAACTTGAACAAAGCCCCAAACAAACATTCTTCAAATGCATCATAACAAACTTGGTGCAACACGCCAACAATTTTTTCTAAAAGAGGAGGGGTGATGGGTAACCTGCCATCATCAGCGACAGGCTGTTCTTTCATCCAGGACTCTAGCATTCAGCAGGCGAAGAAACCCCCGTCCGGAGCCAGTGACCCGCCAACTGGCTCATAAACCCCAATGTCGACAACTTTCCAGCAACGGTCCTTGCTGCCAACCCTTCCCTTCTTAATGACATAGCAAACTGCAACTCCTGCACCTCCTGGATCGGGAAACCAAGGGTCCATCCCCTCTGCGCACGAAAACTCTGAAATGCTTGAAAGGCGCTGGCATAGGCAGCTCGGGTCCGCGCAGCCAAGGAGCCCTGTACCATGGAGCAGAGCTCTACAATCCAAGGTTCCACATGGCTGCTGGCATGGAGTCAGGAATCTGGTTGGCCTGTGGTGCCAGTTTTCGTTTGAAATCTGGAAATCTGGAATCGAGAAAGAGCATCCGCAATCTCATTCTCGAGTCCCGGAACGTGCTTGGCATGAAATAGAATGTTGTGTCGGAGGCAAGTCAACACCAAAACCCAGACCAGGCCCATGACCCATTGGGAATGAGAGGACAGTGTGTTGATAATGTGTACTACTGCTTGGTTGTCATTCCAAAACAGGACAACTCTATCAGCCATGCCACAATTGCACCGCCACTACAATGGGAAATAATTCAAGGAATGTGAGGTCCCTCTTAATCCCAGTGGCAATCCAATCATGAGGCCACCTGGCTGCACAGCACCGCTGCCTAAAGTATATACCAAAACCCTGAGAGCCTGCAACATCTGAATGAACTTGAAGCTCGGCTTTGAGCAAGAGGCGCTCCCTCCACACACTAATCCCGTTGAATTCTTCTAAGAATTTGCACCATACCCCCAGGTCCTCCCTCATCTCTTTCATTACCCTTCTGTGGTAATGGGGGGAGGTCTCACCAGCAAGTTTTCTGTACAGTCGGGTCATGAATGCCCTACCCGGAGCTATGACCCTGCAGGCAAAGTTCAAACTTCCTATCAGTAACTGAAGTTGTCTAACCGTGATTTTGACTGCGGTCCTACAATCATTCAGTTTAGTGATCAGTGCTTTGACCTTATCTGCGGGTAGGCGTGATACCCCTGCTAGAGTATCCAGTTCTATTCCCAAATATGTAAGAACTGTACTGGGTCCTTCGGTCTTCTCTTCTGCCAATGGGATGCCCAAATACTCTGCCTGCTTCTGAAACGTGTCCACTAACTGAGAGCACTCGTTCGTGCCGGCTCACCCCACGAAGAGGAAGTCATCAAGATATTTCGTGATGCCACCGCCCTCGGCCGCTCGCCGCACCACCCATTCTATCAGGGAACTAAAGTGCTCAAAAGCTGAGCATGAAATGGAGCAACCCATTGGCATGGCTTTATCGTAGTAAAATCCTCCCTGAAAATGAAAGCCTAAAAGCGGGAAACTATCCGAGTGTACTGGAAAAAGGCGGGATACTGAGTTCACGTCGTATTTTGCCAGCAATGCCCCGCTCCCAAAATCCCTTACCAAGGCCACTGCTGCATCGAATGACGCATAATGTACAGATGTTAGATCCTTGAGAACACTATCATTAACTGAGTGGCCTCGTGGGAAAGACAGGTGGTGGATCAAACAATACTGCCCGGGGGCCTTTTTTGGAACCACGCCCAAAGGAAAGAAAACCTATATCGGGGAGCAGTGGTATGGAAAACGGCCCGGCAACTCTGCCCTCCCCTACTTCCTTCCTGATTTTTTGTGCTACCACCTCCTCCATACCCACGACCGACCTCAAGTTGGGAGCTATTCTACCCTGCTATACTTCCCCCGCTGGTATCCAAAAACCGTCCCTAAAACCCTTCACCACATAATTGACCTCTTGCCTGTTGGGGTGTGCACAGAGGGTCGTTTCCAAGTTGTCCACCTTAATTGGTGTTGGGGCCCTTTCCGGCCCCTCCTGTGCCAACACTCGTTTGACTGCCTTTCCCGCTGCCACTGGACCCACCTTTTGCCTTAAAACCAGACTTGGATCTGGGGCAGGCAGATGCCACATGGAATCCACTGCAGGTGGAGCAGGTATGAAGAAACCTGCACGATGGGCGGGGGCATCTGCCAGTGCAGGAAAATGCCCAGCATTGCCCAGCAGTTCCCTCAGAACTTTGCTTCCCCCAAGCCCTGGCTGGGTCGTTAACCGGGGCCACTCCCCCCTTTACTAAAAGATGTCCACTGTCTGCTCTAGGTGCTCCCGTGGCATCACTCATGCAATTTAACCATAAGTCGTGTGCATGAGTGTCCCACCTTTAACTGGGGGTGAACGAAGACCGATGCCTGAAAGCCTCGTCATATCTAAGCCATGCCCCAGGGGGGGCCGGTTCATAAGCCCTGTGGATAATCTCCCCATATTTGAGGAGAACTGCCCCTCTCTCCGGGAACATGTCAAGCTGCACTCCTTGGTAAATTGCATAGGCCGCTGTCCAATTGGCCCAATTCCTATCCGCTTTGGGTCTCTTGTACCTCTCTTTCTCTTTCTTCTCCTCTTCTTCCCCAGGATACACTACGGGATCACTGAAGAGGAGGGCAAACAAGTCCATGTAATCCCCTCTCTAAATCTTCTCTCTAATGGCTGGTAGTAAGTACTCACCTATTGGGGCCGATAGGCCGGCATAAACTCCTCCTAATGGAGCTGGCTGGTGGGGGGTCCCCCCCGATTGCCCTGCCTGCCACAAAGGTCCCTGGGTCCAAACCTGGAGGGCCTGCTGTGATTGTGATGTACCTAGTGCTGCGCCCCCATTTGCGGCCCCTATTCCACTTTGTCCCACCGTGTGTGTCGTGCCTACTCCCGTGACAACTGGGTTGGTCACCTGGACCCAGTTCCCATTCCACCACAAGTACTGTGGGGGCCTGTTTACGGGCGGGGGTCTAAACCCTGTGCCACCCAAATTTCCTGCTTGTGTGCCAACCCTGGCGCCCCCCTGCCACGTCTCCTGCGAATTAGGGGTCCCCCTTGTCGAGGCGTGCTGGGGGACAAGGGGCATGTTGCCCCCCATGCACCCTGTATCACTTCACGGCCAGGCAGTGCCTTGTCTCCCACTGTCCACGTACCTGCTGTTTCCACGGGGTTTCACCCTAATGCCACTCCGCTCCTGGTCCTGGCCACCAGCGCCTGCTCCACTGTTGCAATCTGTGCCAGGATATCTGGATCCTCCAATCTTGTTCCCCTTGCAGCATCCCTTGTGGGCTGCCTGTAATTCGACTAGGGTGGGGGAAGACCCCCCTGCTGGGTCCGGGCAATCTCCCTCTCACCTCTGCCTACCCCTTGACCCCCGGCCCCCACCTTGCTGTGGAGGGGGTCCGTGGGCACTTGTTGGAGGCCGTCAGCCACCTCACCCCTGCGCCTGCATGCTGGGGGTGGCTCTTCAGCAAAGCACGCGGGTGTGACAATGGGCCTGGTTCCCCGTCTAAGGGGAGCAGCTCCTGTCTCCTCACCACCACCAGCACTCAGCCCTCCCGTCCCATCCCCTGCAACTGCAGGGGAGAAAGCCCTGTCCAGGACCTGTATTATCGGGGTTGGGGTGGGCAGCCCTGCCCAGACTCCTCCCAAACCCCGCTTCACTTACCCATTTCAGGCCAAGCTTGGGGTTCAACTTCCCCCTGTGGGGGTGGGGCCCCCATTGCAGCACTGGGCCCCTCTCCAAAGAGCAAGGCCTCACAGGCCGCCAACTGCTCGAGAGCAGTCCTTACCTCTGGGGGGGACTGAGCTACCCCTCTTTTTGCCCCTTTTTCTTGTCTTCTCCCTACTGTCCGGGTTGAGTGGTTCCCCACCAACTGGGCCCTGATCCACTTCCCCCTTCCACCTCTGGCTGGGCCTCACTCCCAGCTCTACTTGCCATTCCCAGCATGGGGCCACGCTTCCTCGTTCACCCCATGGCGACACTCTCTCGCCTGAGGACAACAAAGGGGGACCTCCACACACCAAAAGGGTCGGACTGTGTGCGAGGTCACTGCTGCTCTGTTCCCCGCTCATCCTAGACTGAGCGGGGAACGCGGACTATGCTGCTGGCCACTCACGTGGCTCCCGCAGCCAACCAGGATCATTGATTTTTCGTGCGGTCGGGAGGGTTTCCAGGGCAACTCTTGCCGACCGCTCTGGGTGCGCCACGCCTCTCCAAGCACTGCAAAGTGCAGCACTTGCTTTCAGCTGCCCCTGCTCGTTTTCTTGGAGCAGGGACGTGACAACCGCCCCGCCGCCGCTTATACGGCGGAGGGCACTTGACAGCAATGACTCTGACTGCTTTTCTGAGATCTCCCCCTATCTCTGCAAAAAACAGGCCTCTCTCAGAGAGAGGCCTGTTTTTTGCAGAGATAGGGGGAGATGGGAGGGATGATGCCCAAGACTGTTCCAAAATAAGGTTATGAGGGTGGTAGAGATGACATAAGGTGGTGGGGTCAAGTAGAGAAGGAGAAAAGACCCAGATGAAATGTGTTTCAAATAGTGAATTCCTCCCTATTACTGTATATTTACATCCCTTTTAAAAATTTTGTCATGTCCCATTAGTAGCAAATATCCTGTCCAGAAATGTAGCAGGCCAGTTTCTTGTTCGGTAAAAAGCATTGCGCTGGTACAGGACCCACGGTGGTAAGGTGAAGAAAGATTGGGGGTTGGGGCAGAGGCGGAGCAGGTGTCCATGCAAAGACACCCTTTGACCTTACAATAAGGGACGCTCAGCAACCCCAGTTACAGCAGACTCTACTCAGGGGTTGCGAATGCGAAGTCAACAGCAAAGGGCTTTCTCTCATCTGCGATGCTCTACACTGAGCTGCCCTCTCATGGCAGCTTTCTACAGAATACAGGAAGCCATGCTAAATGTCTCACAAACCATTTAAGGGATGGGTTGGTCCAATGGAGGAAGAAGCATACTGTGGATTTGTGAAATTTTTCAAGCTCTATCCAGATTTTTATTCCGTACTGCAGGGAAATTCCTTCTCCTGCAAGAGAGATGTGTGTGTTCCTCTCTGTGGGTATTACTAGACATAACACTAGCCACTTGTTATCAGAGCTAAACACACCTTGGGCATTACATCTGGTTGTACAAAACACGAATCCCACAATGCACTCTGTTTCAAAAAACTATGGGGGCAGACATCTCATTAGCCATTTGCTGGCACGTAACCACTGCTACATATTGTTAGGCACACTGCCCCTCTTCTCGTGTAAGGTAATCCAAACACTCATAGAAACGTAGTATCATCCGGACACCAATTGGTGGCAGAAGGGAGGTGCTGACTGTCCAGCAGCCACTGGAACACAGAGCAGCAGGAACATCTGTAGAAGCAGCTACCAGATCAGAATATTTCAATGCACAATGGATTGCCATTTGCCACATATTTATCAATACATCTGGGAACGCCCTATGGCTCTTCCACTGCAGTGCCCCACCCAGTCTTGCAGTCCTAACTGGGTGCATGGAGCCACCAGTGAAGCAGGCTGAAAATCACCAAATATTTTGCCAAATGAATGAAATGCTGTGCATTCCAAATAGATTTATTTCCTTGATTATTTTTTTTTTTTTTGCTGAAAAACTCCAGCCAGGATCTAATTTAAAAAAACAATACCTTGTACTTTATTTTTTCACAGTTTTTTGGGGGGTGGGAGTTCATGAAAGCAGCTTTTTAAAAAAAATCATTTCCTGTTGAAACATGTCCCTGTCTCCCCTGGGGGAGTGGGGTTGCTGTTCCAAGCCATCAGCTGCTTGTCAGGCAGCCAGAGAGAGTCTGGTTCTGAGGCTTAGGCTGTGGGATGAAGTTTATAGCTGTTCCCAAGGACTTTCTTTCATGGGGTCGGAGTCACTTTGGTGATTTTTGCATCTCTCCTCTGCAGCAATATGGGTTTATATGGCACCTTATTTCTCTGCACTTCCATTTCTCCCCACTCTAAAACTCCTTTGGAGTGTCTTTCTCATGTGGACACTGGCGCCGCCTCATCCCTGGGCAGGCTGTCTGTTTAAAGGGGCCATTTAGCCCAAAGTGGAGGTGGAGCAGAGCATCTGTCCCTGCTTTGGGGCTGCCCTGCCGGAGGTGCTCTGGAACATCCTGCAGCACCGCCAGCAGAGTGGTCAGCACAACCCTGGGGCCCAGGCCGGAGGCACGGCTGCCGTGCATCTGCTTGGTGGACAACCACTGCCGCCCCGGTCTCAGCCAGGGGTTGTGTCCCAGGGTGATCCGCCTGCAATGCTATGGTGTGGGGGGATAAGGTAGCCAGATAGGCACTGGTGCAAGTGCAGCCCTGCAACATGTATTTTTGATAAGGGGCTGGTAAAAATGGTTTGTGAGATATTTATTCTGATATCTGACTAATTGATCAGATCTAAATGTCAGATCTGAGATTAAAGTAGGGCTGGAAATCGTAGTGTCTCACTCACATGCAACAGCGATCATGGGATCATCCGGGGCTGATCATACACCTTCGGGGGCCCCACGGACACCGGAGTTTAAAAGAGTTACGTGTGAGTTCATCCTCTGTCTCGTCACCCAAGTCCTGGAGTGTCTCACTCTGACTCATAATACAAAAGGGAAGCTTGTTTTTATACAAAATGAGAGGCTAGTAGCAAGCAACCGATTAAAAGTGACTGATTAAGTAGCAATTTTTCTATCCGTCCTCCTTTAGTAGCAAGTGGCCTCGCTGTAGCCAAGCCCACCAGCCACTTTGCACGGGGCAAATACTTTTAATGACCTCCAAACAGCGCTGAAATTCATATTTGCAATGAACAGCATAGCCAGCGAATTCACCTGTTTTGATTCAATTCCAACAACAGGGATATTCGAGCCCGCATCACTGGGATATCTGCTTTGGAAATATCCGTTCAGTCATTTTGGTATTTTGGTTACTATTTTGCATACACAATAATAATAATAATAATAATAATAATAATAATAATAATCAGGGTACTTTACAATAATAAAATATAGTAGCAATATAAAATCAATTTCAAACCATTTTAAAGGGGAGGGTAAAAAGGAAGCACAGAATTCATTGAGGGGAAAGCAGCAGTGGATGCTAAAGGCACCTGGAGAATAAATAAGACGTCAGGTGCTTTTGCAAGGTGAGGAGGGAGGAACCGAGAGGAACGTCTGTGGGGAGCAAGTGCCACACTGCAGGGTGACCAAAATGCCAAATTAACCACACTGAAATAAGCAAAATACCAAAATGAATGAAAACACAAAAACGGTGTCAGGAGGACCCAGGAATAGAACCAGCCACCTTGGGACCCTTGACGTGGTAGATGGCACCACGTGCATTCAGTGCATTCTGAGGCCACTGCTGGGGTCTCTTTGGTGCTGTTCCAGCACCCCACTCTAATGAGGCTCTAACCCCACTCTCTAACCCCACTCTAATGAGGCTTTCCTGACAGAAAGCGGAAGCCAGACAGAGCCACCCCTAGGTTTTTTGTCTGTGTGCTTCAGCCTTACTGTCTCTTGGCATCATGTCCAGTTCCTTCTGCCTCAGTCCTCTTTCCCTCTCCAGCTCTTCCTGTCTGTCTCGACCCCTTGGCTTATCTCTGACTATGCTTCTTTGGTTGCTCCTGCTCTGTTTTGATGTTTGCTCAGCCCCGATCCTGCCAGAACCTATGCCCAGACCTGATCCTGCTTGACTCAACCTGGGCTTATAGTTGGTGCCTGACAGATACGTGAATATCTGTTTCAGATGCAGATAGATTTTTTTTGGTGGGGATGTAGAAATGCATATGGATATTGCTGTACATCTTTCAGTGGGGCAGAGCTGAGCCGGCTGATTTGAAGAAGTCAGCCTTCCAACCAGGGTGGGCAGGTCAAAGGACATCATGAGAAAGTGGGGTTATCTACAAGGTCTGGATGTTTGTGGCTAGCAAGATACAGACCCTGGAACACTTTCTAGTCCATTGGCTTCTATGGGACCCTGTTCTACAGAGACCCTTGCCAAGGCCATAGATGGAGAAATACCACCGTCACATATTTCTCCAGCACTGGGGGAATATGTGGCTATGGGTGGCAGGACACAAGGAGAGAGACACAAAGAGAGAGTTGCAGATGTCATTCAGATATTTGGAAGGCTCTCTGAAAATGCAGCTCTATTCCCAAAACGCTGCATCCGCAAACGGTTAAACTTCCTACAATGAACCTCTTCCATCCTTCCTACAATGAAGCGTGCAGATCATGAACTGCAGCTCTGGGCACATGCAAGGCTCTAAATTCAGCCAGTCTTGTCTTTCTTGCATGTGTAGTGATCTGCGTTCTGTATTTTGTTCTTCATTCACCCCCTACACAATTTATTCATCACAAGAGACATCGGTACAATTTCAGTATAAGGAGGGGGAATGGGTGGGGGGGGGGACCTCACCATGAATACTAATCAGATTTATGAAACATGTTGGGCGGTGGGATCTCTCTCTCTCTGATGAAAATTTAACAACTCCGTTTCTGCCGAAAGTGGATAATTTTGAAGTACCAGAAAGCACTTTGCAAACATGCATTATTCAAGGGGCTGCACTCTCTGTTATTATAACACTCCTGGGGTGGGAGAACAGGGTGCCGGTATGATACGGTACATAAACTATACGAGGGGAAATTGCCAATACAGACTCAAATGCTAATATAACGCAATAAAGTTGCTACCATAATGTGATTGATATAGCTTAATAATGCCTTTCCACTTCCAATCTTTCAGGAAGGAGAAGCAGCAAAGTGGAGTAGGGAAAGTTATTTCATTGGAAACAGTATTTCTCATGCATCCCATTTCTCTTCGATCCCAACCTAAGAAGAGCCTTTTATACAGAAGCAGCAACCTTTAAAAAAAGAAAAGAAAAGAACTTTGTTGTGCTTCCTTTTATGAACTCACCATTCTGTGCTATTAAAATACACATTTATTTACCTTGGCTTGCAAATGCCCTCATTTTGTCTGGCTCTTATAAGTATGCTACGGTAACGGCAAATGTATTGGGCCAGCGTGCTCTTTGCTTTGAAAATATCGCTTTCAGATTGTGCTTGCAAAAAGAGAACCAGGCAGCACAATGCCAGGTGCTTGAGAATAAGGTAATTCCTTTCCAAATGCTCTCCTTATGAGTCACATCAAAGGGCTTGATTACAAATAAGTAGGATTGCAATTTGTACTTTTCTCCACCTGGAGACTTTTATATGAGGCTTTGAGACTCTACTGGAGGTGGCTGGTTTTTTCCCCCTAAAACAAGCACCTGTGAGACAAAATGAAACATGTGAACAAGGAAACAGACACCTTCCCCCAATGGCAAAGGTCAGCTGCAATCTCTAGAGCAGCTCTGGGTGTCTCTACAGGTAACTCTTCTTCTCACTGTTTCAGCCACCTAACACAGGGGCAAGGGCTGGGTTTGTTTAAGCAAATCAGAGCGCTAGCATGGGACAAAATCTGGAGATTCATCATCAGCAGACCCACTGAGCATTCGAAAAACGTGTTTACTACCACCCTAAACAAGGCTTTGCCAAGTCAATTTCACCTGTGGGGTTTTGCCAAATCATTTTTCACCAGTAGGAGGGGCTTTGCCTTGTAGCAGAGCGCTTTTTCTTGTCTGTTTCACTGGTGGGGTAATTCGCCTTGCAGCAAGGAGCCACTAGTGAAACGGACAGACAAGGCAAAGCATTCTGGTTAGTTTGGCGGTTATTCCGCAACTAACTGGTTACCAGTAGAGGTTAATCGTCAATCCAGATTACCAGATATTACCACATTACCGTTCGTTTACTGATTTATTTTATTTATTTATAATAAAATTTGTATGCCGCCCCCTCCTGCTAAAAGCATCTCGGGGTGGCTAACAACATATTAAAACAATGTAAAACAGCAATAATATGATTTAAAACACTATTAAAACACAAACAACATACCCCCCACCCTAACCCAACTCACCCACCCCCTCTCCCTCAGGAAAAGCACGGCGGAACAGCCAGGTCTTGCATTGTCTACGGAAAGAGGGGAGGTCGGTAATCAGGCGGACCTCAAATGGGAGGGAGTTCCACAACCGCGGTGCGGCCACAGAGAACAACCTCTGCAAGGTCGACACCCAAGAAACCTGGGGGACCTTGAGGAGGGCGCCTCCGGCCGACCGCAGGAACCGATCCAGGACCCAGATTTAGTGTTTAGCGAATTAACAAATGTTACTGATACTACTCTAAAACCAGGTCCAGAGGGAGGGAGGGAGGGAGAAAAAATTACGGGCAGTAAATGGAAATGCGGTAAATGGTCATTTGGCAGACAATAATTTGGTAAACAGTAATGCATGTTATTGCAGTAATACAGTAATCTGGTTTACCAGATTAGCTGCCAAATGTTGACTGTGTCTGGCCAGATAGTGATACCAGATATGTGCTCTAATTGTGATGCAGATCTACTGCAGAATGTTTTCCCTCTGTATCCAGCAAGGCCTTCCTAGTTCCTCTCAAACCCATTCCCCTCCTACTTTCTCCTTTGAATCTATGTCATAAATAATTTGCATCCTGACTGTTTCTCCGACACAGCAGTGTTCCTGAGGCGATTTCTCAAATGTCCTCAGGATGAACAGTGAAATTAACTCCACAGCCTCGAGGGATGTATTAGTGTCAACCTTTCCAACTTTCTTGGGGGGGGGGGGGGGAAATCCCTATCAGTAAAGTTGTCACTGTGACAGCAAACAAACTCTCGGAAATCAGAGAGAACACCCCACAGAGATGGACAGTGCACTGTCTATCCCCTGATGCTCACTTGATGTGTGTGAGCCTATTTTAAAAAGACATGACCCTAGTCAGAGCACAGAACAGGCCATGTGTTCAAAAGAGATTCTGACACTGAGGGATTTCTTAGAACCACTGAACTGCAGCCGAGCAGCATTTCCAATTTGCACTCCTGAGCATGCTAGCAAGGGTCTGTGCATTTAAACAACAGCAGGCTAAACTCCAGTCCCGTTGGTGTCAGACAAACATTGTCTTCATATTTCAGCCAATTGGGTCAGATCTTCACTTCTTTGTACCAATTCTTACAGTGGAAAGAAAATGGAGAATAGAGCCATTTTGTGCAAAGCTACCCATTTTGGGCCTCATGAGTGGAGCGGGCAGTCTGGGAAAATACAGGGGGCATGGCCAGAGAGAGCACTGGGCTGCTTGGATGACTGTTGTAGACTAGCTGGGGCAATTTAGAGCAGCCTCGAGGTTACTGTATTTTTCAACCTTGAGAGTGAGGCAGGGCAGAAGGGCAACAGAAATCCACCTTGATCTTTTCTAGTCAGGTGGGCTGGGAAGTACTCAGGTATGGCTAAAGATCTGGCCCTGGAAGGCCGTTCAGTCCCATTCACACAGACGCCTGATCCGTGGCATAGTTATTTACTATGTGATAATCCATGGTAGAGTTCTCCTGAAGTTGTTAAGGGTGACTACCATGGAATAACCGACTGGTAACCATGTGGTAAAAGTGTTCACATAAACAAATAAATCCATGGCAAACCCATCATATTTTCAAGTGATATATTGGTAAACCCATGGCAAATCACCATTATCTAACCAGCGTAACCCACCTTGGTCTTTCCTAATCATGAATTCTGGAGGGCGCTTGGACACCACTTATTAAGAACTGGCCCTGGGAGGCCACACCCTCTCATTCACACAAACACATGATCCATGGTACAGTTATCTACCGAGTGGCAAATCCATGTGGGATACTGCTGCTGCACAACGCGTCCTCAGCATTTTTCCCAGGATATGTCACGTAGCAGGCAGCTCTTCCCCCTGCCCCGGGGCAGCCACTGGCCACACCATACACTGCATTGCATGGCCCAGTTGCCCAAGGAGGGGTAAGGCTACTCAAGACATGGTAGCCTCCACTCCCTGTCTCGTGTGGCCTCATCCGCAGTGTACCTGCCGCTAGCAATAGTCCCACATTTATTACTTCCTTGTAGAACCAAACAGTGGGAGGAGAAATGAGACTGGCAAAGCAAATGGTGTTTTAATTCTAGCACAAATATAGTTGTTTTGTTTTTTAAAAAATTAAAGGGGGGGCATCAGAAAGCTACAGCCAAGTAAATCGCTCTTCCAGCTTCCCTCCCCCCCCCCCCCACGTTTGTCTCAGTACAAAAGATCCCCTTTAAAACGTCCCTCTTTCTTCCAGACACACTTTCATGCAGACCCCCCATTGAGAGTTTCAACTGCCCTGGTTTCACTTTAGAGATGAAACCGCTTTTGAAATGCTGCATCTGCACCTCCTGTCCTGCTTCACTGATGACATCTTTTACACCTGCCTGCTGTGTTGGAGGGGAAATTTTCCCCCAAAACATTATCTTTGTGATTAGGTGTAAAGCACTTACTGCAGCGAGAAATGATGTCGCCTTTGGAGCTGACATCTTCTTCTTCAGGGAATTGTTCTGTTGGTTTTAGACGCGTAACTTATTTCCAGCTGAAGCAGAAAAATTCCAGTCCCTTGCATCTGAAGAAACTCATGAATCTTGAGTGGAGAAGGCCTTAAAGGTGGAGTTTCTTTTATGAGATATAGCTCATGATCACGCTGACCTATTTCTCCATGCAATTTAAAAACAAAACAAAACACTGCTGTAAAGATCAAGGCAGATGGAATCAAAAATATTTTTTAATCATGGCAACAATGTTGTGTCTATTATTTTAAACAGGTGCTCACTCATCACTAGATTAAAATCATAAACAGCCAAGAATTTATGATGGAGTTTTGTGTGACTGACACAAGTTTCAACTTGCTTCTACTAAAAGCCATCATTTACATTTCATAGTAAGACTCTGACCTGCTTTGGCTGGGGCCTCACCGTCATGTCCCTCTGTTCCCCTTCCTTCGTCTCCCCCGCACCCCCATGTCTCAGATTGTGAGCCCTAGGGCAGGGACCATTTTTATTCCATTACTTTGTAAAGCACCAGGTACATTGCTTGCGCTATATAAATGCTTGATTATAATAATAATAATAATAATAATAATAATATAACAAGATGGATCACAGTGGGAAGACAGCTGTCAACCTAATTAGCTCCAAACATGGTCTACCTTAATCTTTGTAGGTAATGGTTCTCTCTCTATTTTTATTTAAGGGGAGATGGCAAGGCTGAGGCCATATCCACTGGAAATTCATCAGGCCTATCAAATTGATTTGGCCTACATATGGCTCAAAGGGTAAAAATTAACATGCAGCCAGTACACCAACTACACACTCCACGGGGGGGTGGGGGGAGGCAGCCCTGCCAGGGCACAGAATAAATGCGTGCCTCGCGGGTCAATGGGTGAGTCCTCCACCTGGGGGACGAGAACAAACGCGCAGGCGCACCACCAGCGTCCTGCCCCTCGTTATGATGGACTGCCATGGTGGTCCCCAATTCCCGGCACGTGATGGGGGAACAAACAGACAGGCGGGCCTCCTATGGCCCGCGTTGGCCCACATCCAGGCCAGGCCAGCCATGTACCCGGGCTGGGGGAGCAGCAGGCCCAAATCTGGCAGCCCAGAAATAGACATGACAATGAGTCCCCGGACCAGGCAGGCCATAGGCGGCCCTCATCATGTCTATTATCAATGCCTGACCCTGCCGTGATATGGAATTGAGGATGCTGTCAAGAGTTTTACTCCAAACAGGTCTAGAACCTCATAATCGAGGTATTTAATTTGCGCACTTTAAAAATGCACCTCTGCCGTAATAGGCGCATATTAAGCCACTTCCGTCTCATCTAATTAGACCAGGCGGAAGTTTCAAAATATGTGCGCCGCCGACGCGAAATGGACCGCCGCTCGTCTAAAAGCGGCCATAGTTACTATCAATCAGTCTATTCCAGCTCTTTCACATTTTGAGGTGCACACTCCTACTGTGTGAGAATGGGTGATTTCAGACATTATGCATTCTGGAGTCACCACAGTGAATTCCCTGCAGTGGTGAACTGAACAACCACCCCCGGTGGTCAATAAACAGATGTGATGGGAGCGGGACCATGGCAGGGAATCGGGCTGCCAGATCATGGCCCGGGGCAGCGCAACAGACGTGACGCTGATCCCTGGCTGTGGTCAAAACACCCACAAGGCACCGGGCAGGGGCGGGACACAGGCATGGCTGCCTGAGGGCAAATGAAACCAAAAGGGACACAAGGGAACACCCACACAAGGGAAACGGGAAGGGAGGAGGGAGAGGGAGAAGAGCCGCCCAGGTACCACACACAACAGGCACACAGACAGCGAGGGCACAGTGGAACACACAGCACAAACACACACGGCCGGTCAGGAAAGGCGGGGGGGGACACGGCAGGACAGACACCACACAAGGCACACGGGGCAAGGGGGGGAGGGACGGGGAAGAGGAGGGGAAACGGCACAGGGGCCAGGCTGCCCTACTCGCTATGCCCATTGCCCGGCAGCTATGGGTCACAGAGCAGGCCCAGGGCTGGTGGTCCCGGGCGCTGGCTCAGTGGGATGAGGCAGCCTGGAGGGCACACTTATGGATGGACAAGCTCACCCTACTGTGGCTCGCAGAGCTGCTCATGCCCTGGCTGGAGCGACAGCACACACCCATGAGGAATCCTATCCCCATGGTCCAGTGGGTGGCCATCAGGGTCTGGGCTCTGACAACACCCGACTCCTGCCGGTCCGTCTCGCAGCATTTAGGTGTTGGGGTGAGCACCGTGGCCTGTATCCTCCGGGATGTCTGTGAGGCTGTGGAGGGCATACTTCTGGACAGGGCAATCCAGCTGGTGGATCAGGGGCCTGTGATGGCTGGATTCATGGCTGGAGGGTTCCCCAACTGCATGGGTGCCGTGAGATACTCCACGGAGGGACGGAGTATCTCAACAGGCACAGGTATCACTCCCTGCAGCTACAGGTGGTCATGGACCACCAGGGGAGATTCATAGACATCTTCACGGGCAACTCCGGATGCAGTCACGATGCCCGGATCATGACCATCTCCCCCTTTTATGCGTGGATGTACTGGGGGACTTTGCAGACATGGGGATGGCCGGGATTGAGGGGATGCTGATGCCCCCTTGTATCCTGGGGACCCAGTCTACCCCCTCACTTGGTGGCTGATGAAGGTATACGCGGTCTCCCGGACCCCGGCAGATGCGCTCTACAATACCCACCTGTGTGCCAGCAGGACCGTGGTCAAGCGGGCGTTTGGGGCCCTCAAGCAGCACTGGCCCCATGTCATGGGATGGCAGGGCTGGGTGGGGCCTGCCCCCTGGCCATGCTGTCCCCAACCCCCCTCCCCCCTCATCCGTCCCCCCATCCCGTGTGCTTGCTTACCCTCGATGTCTGTCTCTGATCCCTCCGAGGCCGGCCCCTCCATGTTGCTGTGTTCCCACTGCGACTACTGGTTGAGGGTGATGAGGGTGCCGACCTCGGAGTTCGGCTGTCCGGCCAGGGGATGGGGGCTCTCCAGGCTGCTGTCCGGGGGATGGACTTTGGGGCTGGTTGATTGCTCTACAATTACAGGTTAGGGTTTTTTTGGTTGTTGTGTTTTTTAAAGTTTTCCTGTTTCAAGTGTTGCCACCTCACGTTTGTAAGTGTTATGGATTTGGGGTCCTCCTAGGAATGTAACTCCCTGTTGGGATTAATTTCCCCTGGAATGTAAGTCATTGTATAGGGCCATCAGCCACCCCTGAGCTTGTCTGCCAGTCCCATGTCTTATAACACTAGTTTGGGCTGGACTGGGCGATGCGGAGTACTGAGCGGGACAGCTTTAAGTCTGTGTCTGAGTAGAGAGCTACAGCCTGGTTGGAGATTGCATGCTGGATTTGGGGAGCAGAAGGCTACAGAGAGAGTCTTTTTGGGAGCCCTTGTGGTGCTGGACCTGGAGGAACTAGGAACATTTGTAAATAAATGGACTATTATACCACACAGTAAGTCTCTCCACTTTCTCTCTCCTGTCAAAGGGACACTGACCCAGCAAGGCTGCCCCTGGAACTTCCCACTAGGGCTGATGCGGCAGCAGCTGTTACCGTGCCGCGATTCCATTCTGCCATTTCGGAATTGCCCGCGCCACACCGCGACTTTTCTGCGGATATTCCGCTAATTCCGCCGGAATTCTGCAAATCACGGAATTGCAGAAAAATTGCGGAAAATGTGCGGAAATTGCGGAAAACCACTATTCCGCTATTTTGTGG
>QEPC01015236.1:1144691-1156379 GCA_003113815.1 Sphenodon punctatus
CCACCCCTGGTGCCTGGAAGTCTGCTCCTAGCTGAGTCAAATGACTTCCCCCTCCCTGCTACATTTGGCCTTCCAGTGACCTGACAGAAGACCATGTTTTAGCCACCCGAACACAACCGAACGTGATTCGAATTGAACGAACTGTTCGGCCATTTCGTAGTTCGGTGTTCGGTTCCGTTCGGTGTGTTCGGCCATTTCGTAATTCGGTGTTCGGTTCGGTTCGGTGTGTTCACCATTTCGGTGTTCGGTGTTCGGTCCGTTCGGTGCGTTCGTGTTCATGTTCGGTTGTCCGAACAGGCCGAGTTCGGGCCGAACACCGAACTACCGAACCGCGTTCGCCCATCCCTAGTGGTTAGGCATCTCAGGTAAAAAGGACCTAGCCATTCCCCGTTAATTGCTACAGCTGCTGGATACTAAAGACTACAAATTACAACCATGACACTGTCCATCGATACCCCTCTTGATCCTCCTTCACACACACATTTACCAATTCTCCATCATCTTACACAAGTAGCTGCCTGGGGACACTGGTGTGGGAAAAATTTGCACTGAGGGAGGAGTGATGGTTTTGCTAGAGGAGACAATGGAAGGCTGGTATCCTGAGTGGGGAACAGAGTTTAAATGAGAACCCACAAGAAAAGGGTAAACATGTCAAAATTGTGGCATCCAAATAATTGTGAGCAGATTTTATTTATTTATTTATTTATTTATTTTATTTTATTTACAACACATTTATATCCCACACCCTCCTGCAACTCGGCAGCTTGGGCAGCACACAGCATAAAAACATCACAATAAAATCTAATTACAATATAAAATATAAAATCAACACATAAAATAGCGACTAACAGATAAAATAAAATCCCCTCCCCATCCCCCCTCCACGAAGGCCTGGCGGAACAACCAGGTCTTACAACATCTACAGAAAGAGGGGAGATGAGGGGACTGACGGGCCTCCAACGGGAGAGAGTTCCACAGCCGAGGTGCGGCCACCAAAAACGCCGTCCCTGCCATCGCCACCCAGCATACCTGGGGGACTTCGAGTTGGGCGCCCCTGTTCGACCGCAAGAGCCGCAAAATGACCCAAGGCTTGAGGCGGTCTCGCAGGTAACCAGGACCCAAGCCATTTAGGGCTTTATAAGTCATAATCAACACCTTGAATTGGGTCCAGAAGACAATAGGTAGCCAGTGAAGAGTCCTGAGCACTGGTGTAATGTGCTTGCGGCGGCCCATCCCCGTTAGGAGGCGGGCCACCACATTCTGCACCAGCTGCAGCCTCCGGACCATCGCCAAGGGTAGCCCCACTTAGAGCGCATTGCAGTAATCCAGTCGAGAGGTAATGAAAGCGTGGATGATGGTGACCAGATCCGAGTCCGAGACATACAGCTGCAGCCATCGCACCAGATGTAGTTGGCAGAATGCGCCTCTTGCCACAGCCTCCACCTGACAGTCCAGGCGGAGGTGCGGGTCAAGGAGCACCCCTAGACTATGGACCTAAGTGACCAGAGGGGGGCAGACCCCGCCAATGACGGGAGCCACCACCCCCAGCCCTACCCACCAACATCACCTCCGTCTTGTTGGGATTCAGCCTCAGACAGCTCGCCCTCATCCAGTCCCCTACAGCTGCCAAGCATCGGGTAAGCACCGAGACTGCCGGTCCTGGGTCTCTGGAAAATGAGAGGTAGAGTTGTGTATCATCGGCATACTGATGACATTGTACGCCGAACCCTCTCACGACCTCACCCAACGGTTGCATATACACGTTGAACAGGAGAGGGGACAAAATAGAACCCTGCAGGACTCCACACATGAGATTCCGGGGAGACGATATACATCCCCGAGAACCACTCACTGAGTTCTCCCTGCCAGGAATGAGTGGAACCATTCAAGAACAATTCTGCTCACCACAGCCCAATCCCGTAGCCTCACCACCAACATCTCATGGTCAACGGTATCAAACGCTGCTGACAGATCCAGTAAGATCAAAATTGAGGATCTGCCCTGATCCGATTCGCGGTGCAGGTCATCAACCAAGACCACAAGTGCAGTCTCCGTGCTAAACCCGGGGCAAAACCAGACTGCGAGGGATCAAGAAAACCAACCTGGTTCATATGCTCCTGTAACTGACGGGCCACTAAACAGATTGGATACTAAACATCAGGGATGGAACTTTTGATTTAGGATTAAACCATAATGGCCTGAAAAAGGCCATTACAGTTTAAAGTGAAATAGGCCGTAAATCGGCCTACCATTTTTGGATCCATATTTTTCAGATCCCCCACCTCCCAGGGCCCTGGCATGTACTTATCAGCCTTGAAGAGCTTGACTGAAGTTCCACCAACCTGCCACTGCTGGGGGGGGAGGCGCACTCCTAGGCTCCCTTAGCCAAGCTCCCTGCTCCACAACACGCATGCAAAAAATGGCCACCAGGGCCAATTTCTGCATGCACAAAATGGCTGCTGCCCTTAACCAAAATGGAAGCAACATCATTTGGGCCGCAGGTCTTTTGATTAAGTGGCGCATTCACATAACAACTCTGGTGGCCATTTTTCACATGCACGCAGTGGAGGAGGGAACTTGGCAGCGCGTTGTGGTAAGGGAGCCTGCCAGGAGCTCACACACACACACACAGCAGTGGCGAGCTGGTGGAGCTTCAATCAAGCCCTCTGATGCTGATTAGTACATCACAGGATCCCAGGGGTGAGGATGGGGGGAAATAGGGCCCTGGAGGATGGGGTGGGGGGGAATTTATTTATTTATTTATTTCACCATTTTTCTACCCCACCCCCTCCTGCTCATAGAGCAGCTCGGGGTGGCTTACAAGGGGCTAGCACAAACATAGTATAATAAAAACAACAAACACATAAAATATAATTAAAAACATTAAAATGCTAAAAATAAATTAAAAGGGCAGAACCCTCCCTCCCCACCCCACCCTACCCTACCCGTTTCCTTTTTGAAGGGTCTGGTGGAACAGCCAGGTCTTACACTGTCTTCAGAAAGACTCAATAATGGTAATACCTGGTATTTTGGGTGGTCATGTACCCATCGGGGTGTTTGGGTACCATTTGGGTACCCGATAGGCTACCCAACATTTGGGGGTTTACCTGTGGGTACAAAGTTTGCTACCCATTTCAGCTCTAGTGGGGAAGGGTGGAATTAATATTGCATTTAATGATACTATTGCCACCATCCTGTATGGGAAGATGCCATAGAATCACAGGGTGAAGCAAGCCACACAAGACAGCCTGGGGAGGCTACCACTCCTTGGGTAGCCTTACCCCACTCTGGACAGCCAGGCCACATAATGCAGTGCATTGTGTGCCCAGCGCTCACCAGATGTTCTCCCTGCCCTCCCGAGGGAAGATGTTCTCCCTGCCCTCCCTGTTCTCCCTGCCCTCCCAAGGATGCGTTGCAGAGCAGCCTTACCCCAATTGGGTGGCAAGCCACGCCTTGGGCAGCCTTACCCCAATTGGGTGGCAAGCCACGCCTTGGGCAGACTTACCCCAATTGAGTGGCAAGCCACGCCTTGGGCAGACTTACCCTAATTGGGGTAAGGCTGTCCAAGATGTGGCTGCCCATTTGCCCGGAGCCCTTCTACCTTGTCACATGGTGAGCTCTGAAGCAGGGCTTTGAGTGGCAGGTGCTGTAGCCCATTGCGTGCTGCCACATCATGGCCGGGGGTAGGATTAAGCTCAGGCCGGGGGAGGGAGGAAGGCAGGGCAGGGCCAGGTGACTGCTTGTGTGACATGTGCTTCAGCCTGCTCTGGCCGTGGTGATGGCTCTGACAGAAGTAGAGCCGCCTGGCTTCCCTGTGACCATCTGCCCAGCTCCCCGTACTTGCCCTGCAGCGTGGCGGCTGCGCTTGAGCATTATGGGGCCATGCGGGGATTGGACCCTTGCAGCTCATATGGCTGTACTCATAGAATTCCAGAGCAGGAAGGGACGTCATCTAGTCCTTCCCCCTGAACCAATGCAAAATACACCAGACCCTAACCATCTGCACAGAAAATTTATGTAACAAAAGAGACTATTACAAATCTTCCAGAATTAGAGGTCAGGACCAACCAGAGCACACTGATGCCCAAAATAATAGGGAACAATTTTCTAAAAAGAAAGATCCAATTGTCTCAGATAGATGAGCCAAGCCCACTCTGCAGGGGAAGGCAAAAAAAAACCAAAAAATCTCAGCGTCGACTGCCAGTCTTTTCCAAGAGAAAATTCCTTCCTGAACCTTTAAGGATTATGGCCAAGGGGAGGGGACATCGGGGTGGTCAGAGAGCACCGCACCCCTCACTTACCCCCTCTGCAGAGCTGCTGCATGCCCTTGATGCTTCCGAGCCAGCCCCGCCCCCTACAGGGGCCAGGAAGCCAGCAGACACTGCAGATGCCGTCGCAGCAAATACCAGAAGCAGCACAGCACCAGGCAAGGCCCCGCTCCCGCGACCTCACGCTACAGTACAGCGCAATCCCGGAAGCACTCCATGGATACTCCCAGAGGCCACGCCTACCGCCCCCGCTCCACGGCGCTCAGAGCTGCTGAGGCGTCAGTGAGACCAGACCGATATAACCTGAGCTCTCTCCTGCTATCCTTGCTGCTGATCGGTGCTTTCATGCCCATGAGACTGCCCCCCCCCCCTTGTTGTGTATTGCTTTGGAGTGCGTCGGTGAATCTACTTGTGTGCGAGGGAGAGTGTGGTGTGTACATGGATCGAGTGTCTCTGTGAGTGAGTGCTACGTGAATCAGGTAAGACTTTTCCTTGTGGGCGTTCCTACGGGTCACATCTCCTGGGTATTCTCGGTGTGACAGCCCTATCCCCCTTCCCTTCCCTAGGGTCCGGGCACTCCTTCCCCCCTGCACTGTCTCTCACTGCCTCCCCTCTCCTGGTCCCTGAGTGCTCGTGGGTTGTGACAGCATTAAGGTGTGCGTACCTCCCAGTGCTCTATGATGATCTAGGCTAGGGACTGATACTCCCAACATCTCTATTAGATCCTGAGGGTTTGTTTCCAGGCACTACCTTGCTGTCCCTGAAAGGAGGGTGGAGTGGAGTCCGTGTGTCCCCTTGTTGTTCCCCAATCCCCCAGCTGTGTCCCTTCGTTGTTCCCCAACCCCACAGAACCCAAATATGGCAAGCAGTTAGATCCTAAGCATGCCTTCAGGCTACACCAGCCAGGCACCTGACATATTAATTATGGGTGTCTTTAGACATAACATCAACAGGTGTCTGAATGTGTGTTTTGACCTTGATGTGAACACCGATTTGGCCTTGTGTTCACCATGTGGTGCTGCTTAGACACACAGCCTGTATTGGGGCAAATCGGTGTTTTGCTCGCCACCCGATCTCAGCACACATGCACTGCCACCTCGTTCCCCATGTTGTACCTGCTAACAAGCCATGCAGTATCATTAGACACAACGTTGGTCACGTGTTCAGCCAGAACACACAATTGTCCTTGTGATGCAATGTTGTTCACATTGCGTGTTCAACAGGTGGCCAAATTGGTGTTGGGATTGTTATGATGCTTACACACAATGGCCAAACACATGCTTAGGGGGGTTGATGCCCAATCTTTGGCCCTTTTTACACAGGCAGCGGTGGGTGGGGGGATGGGTGTGCTGGCGCGGTGGGTGGTCCTTTCCCACGGACACACACCCATCTCCACCCACGGAGCCTCCTCTGTTGTTCCGAGTGGCTCTGTGCATGGGTGATCGGTGGAGATGGGTGTGTGGCAGGAGCGTGCATGCACCTCCACCCACCGCCCGTAGTTTTCACACGGATGAACACCCATCCCCTCACCCACTGCCACGCCGTTTTCATGGATGCCCCCACACATCTAACACCCTCCCACACACCCAGTGGGATGGGGGCATCCATGTAAAAACGGCCTTTGTTATGTCTAAAGACGACCTATAGAACACAAGCATCAGAATGCCCCATCAACTCCACCTCTAGTTGCAGACAACTTTGATGCTTCAGACAGACAGAAAAGAAAAGAAAGATGTATTCTTGTGGGGGGGGCGGGGATTTCTCTTGTATCATCAAATAGAACACACCTCACAAGTTACATGTCATAAATGTATCCAACTCTATTTTTTAAACTATTGGGTTTATGTCATTATTTTAGATGGACAATGCTCCTAATGGTTGTGGTGTGGAGCTAGATGACCTGTGAACCAGAGAGAGAGAGCTGGCTTTAGCTCTTGCAGAAGCATTTTCTTCACTGCCAAAACTGCAACAGAAAACTGTCTAGGGCAGACCAGGATATTAAAGAATTCTTTGCTGCCCTCATAGCAGCTGCGAAGTCTTGTCCAGTTGAGTTATTCTGGGGGGGGAGGGGGGCTGGTCAGTCCAGCCTCCCTCCACCAGGACCTGGATTCATCCAGTGCCCGCTGTGACTTGTTTGTGAACTTCTTCGCCGATAAGATCTCTCGCACTCAGCTTGATTTCGACTTCATATTATCACAGGTAGAAGGAGAGCCAGAGGCTGTGGAGGCTCCACCCAGTCCAATTTTGTGGGATCTGTTTCGGGAAGTGACCCCAGCCAATGCCGAGGGTGTTTTGGGGGTAGTGAGGGCCACTTGTTGTGAATTAGATCCATGCCCGTCCTGGCTGGTGAAAGCCTGCTAGGAGACACTGGGGCCAGTGTTGGCTGGAGTGATCAATGCCTCCCTTTGGGAGGGTAGGGTGCCGTGTCATCTCAAGGAGGTGGTGATACAGCTCCTTCTTAAAAAGCCATCATTGGACGCTGACGCTCTGGAAAACTACCATTCAATAATCATTTTAGGGAAGGTTATTGAACAGGTAGTGGCCCAACAGCTCCAGGAGCACCTGGATAATATTGGTTTCCTTGACCCCTTGCAGTCGGGCTTTCAGGCTGGATATGGCACCATGATGGCGTTGGTGGCCCTAGTCGATGACTTGTACTATGAGATGGTCCTAATGGTCTTGTTAGATCTCTCTGCGGCTTTTGATACTGTTGACCATGAGCTGTTCATGAGACACCTGCGGGATGGAGCTGGAGTGGGCGGAACCGTGTTGAAATGGTTCCGCTCATATCTAGAATGGAGATTTCAGTGTGTGGTCCTTGAAGAGTGTTTTTCCTCTCCTAGGTCCCTCGTTTGTGGGGTCCCGCAGGGTTCTATTCTATCCCCGCTCTTGTTCAACATATATATGCAGTCCTTAGGGGAAGTTGCGAGACAGTTTGGGGTAAGTTGTCATCAGTATGCAGAGGACACCCAATTATACTTCTCATTTTCATCAGACTCAGGCCCTGCTGTCTCGTTGCTTTCCAAGTGTCTGGCAGCGGTGGGGGATTGGATGCGGGCGACCTGACTGAAATTGAATCCCAATAAGATGGAGGTGATGGTGGAATGGAGGTGGAGGTGATGGCCCCTTTGATTGGAGGCAGTTATCCCTTATTGGTGACCCAGGTTCGCAGCCTGGGTGTGCTCCTCTATTCACAGCTTCGTATGGAGGTGCAGGTGGAGGTTGTGGTGAGAAGTGCCTTTCACCAGCTCCATCTGGTTCAACAGCTTCAGCCATACATTGCCATTGCTGTCACTGACCTGACCACCATGATCCATGCCTTCATCACCTTCAGGCTGGACAACTGTAACATGCTCTACATGGGGCTTCCCTTGAAGACGGTCCGGAGGCTGCAGCTAGTGCAGAATGTCACGGCCCATCTCCTTACCGGAGCGGGCCGCCGGGAGCACATTACACCAGTGCTCTGGGCTCTGCACTGGCTGCCGGTTGTGTACCGGGCCCACTTCAGGGTGTTGCTTCACCTTTAAAGCCCTATACGACCATGGCTCAAGTTATCTGCGGGATCGCCTTCCAGGACCTTAACCGGCCCTTGCAGTTTGCCAGGGGGCACCTTTCTGGAGGTCTTCCATGTTAATCGGGGGGCCACCATGGATAGATCGTTCTTGGTGGCCACGCTGCTGCTCTGGAACTCCCTCCCGGAGGAAGTTCAACTAGCCCCAGATCTCCTGTCTTTTTGTCGCTCTGCCAGGCTTTTGGCCAAGGGGATGGGTAGAGAAGGGGTGGGAGGCTGGTTATTGCTCCTGCACGGGGTTGGCTTCATGCTGCTGAATTGGTTTATATAATAGTATATTTTGCATTGTTTTAATGTATACGTTTTAAAAATGGAATTTTGGTTTTTATAGATGTTTCATTTTGTATTTTGTAAGCCGCTTTGAGTGCTGCGGCAGAAAAGCGGGGTATAAATGTGATTTAGTTAATTAATTAATTAAAATTAAACATCAGTCTAGAAAAACAGCAAGGTACTTCTGGGATTAGCTTTGGCCAAGGGGGTCTCTGAGGGTAAATATCTTAGGTCCACAGATGCAAAAAAAAAAAAAAATCAGCTCCCCTTGGTTTTCAGCTTTGTATTTCTGCATAGCTGTTTGAATTAACATCCAAGCCTGTGAGCCAATCCAGATGGCTCTCCTTTCCAGCCCCCCCCCCGTGTTGATAAGAGCAGGGCTGCGACCATGTGACGGGCAGCGGGAGGCGAGGAGAGGGATGGATGGGCAATACAGCCATTTCTCTGACCAAGTTCTCAGGCACATCCAGCTGTCACATGAGATTTCCATGACAAGCTGGCATGAAATTCAAATGATGGCCAGTGATTGCTTTCCACTCTGCTGACGATTTATTGGGAATCACACTAAATCTGCACTCTGGGCCACTTCTGTAGCTTAACATGACCTGACAGAGCCCAGCGCAGCGCGTCATCACACCGCACCGGTCACGCAACACCGGCAGGATGAGAGAGAGAGCGAGAGAGAAGGGGTTCTGGGGAAAAGAAACATTTTCCCCCAGATTTCATTAAGAAAGAGGAACTGGTGTCCAGGCAGGCTTTCTGTGAGCTGCCCCGAGCTGCTCTGTGAGCAGGAGGGTGCGGGGTAGAAAAAAACTGAATAAATAAATAAATGAGGGTAGGGATGGGAAACCCACTCTCCTTTACTCCGTGAATCGTTGTTCGAAGGGTTGTAATCCAAGAGGTTTGCTTTGTTCCCCCAATCAAGGAGGCTCAAATCTGTGGAACTTGCAAAGCATTTGAATTCCAGCTTGAATTAACAGAGATTGCTAAATGTGACTGTAATGGATCTATCCCATATTGGTCCTAAGTCGTTGCAGGATCAGGCCCACAGACTACTAACATACCTCCCAACAGTTAAGAAGGACAGTCCCTCATTGGGTGCTGAATCCCATCCTCCCTCTTTGAGGCGTCAAAGGGACCGATCCTAAGGCCCTGCACATGCACATTATAGTCCCCATACCAGGGGGGTGCACATGCTGTGTGCAGGTCATGCAGGGCTTAGGACTGGCTCCAAAGTCCCTCTTTCAGGAGAGAGGAACAAAAAGACCAGCATTCGAGTCTCAAGCCCTCTTGCCTCAGGAAAAGCACTTAGAGGACAAAGGGTGTCTTTAGACAAACCCGGGGCTGGCCACCCCCGGACCTGCTCTGGAAGTGGCCCACTCTGCGTCCCCCATCCATGCGCAGCCCCGCTGATCGGGTTTACACGGACCAGGCAACTGCAGCGCAGCAGCCTCCTCCCCCACACCGCCAGCTGTGGTCGGATCGCCTGACGCTCCAGGCCGCTGCCCACAGCTCGATGGCATTGCCCGAGGCAACCCCCAGCCAAGAGCAGAGCTGCAGTGGCCATCCACTGAGGAGAGCAACCAAGCTGATAAAGGGTCTTGAATGCAAGCCGTAGGGGAAAGCCTGAAAGAACTGGGTATGTTTGACCTCAAGAAAAGAAGAATAAGGGAGGACATGATCATTTTTAAATCTCTAAAAGGATGCCATGCAAAGATGGGGAACATTTGCTCTCCACCCTCACAAAGGACAGAATTAGAAGTAACAGGTTAAAATTGCTGCAATTTCAGGTAGATTTAAGTTGAATATTAGAGGAAACCTCTTAGCTGTTACACCTGTTGGGCAATGGAATGGGTTACCTAGGGTGGTTGTGGAGTCTCTTTCCTTGGATGTGTGTCTGGAGAGACATCTCTCTCTGATGCTGTAGGTGGAGGAGATCCTGCCTCAGAGTAAGGGGTTGGACTAGGTACCCCTTGAGATCCTTTTCCGGCCTCCGATTCCCAGGCACCGGGGCGGCAAGCATTAGACTCTCGCTGTATGCCGTGAGGCATCTGCCGTATCTCGGAGCCATACAAAGATGTCATAACAATGGCATGAAACAACCTCACGTTCATGCCTAGGTGTACATCTCTGTGCTTTAGAGCATTATTCAGCCTTCAGAATGCTGTGCTAGATCATCCCACTCTTTCGTTTAGCGCCTTGCTGAAACAGCCATCAGCAGACACCTTGCTGCTGGCCTGACAGACAAATTCTTCGATTCACACACAGTTTTCCCTGCCTATCTTGCAAATACCCACAGCCGTGCAGCTTCAGAAATCTGCTCTTTTCCAGACTGAGTCGAAGACCCGCTCTGGTCTGAGATGGGATCCCAGGAGTGCTTGGACTTGAGTAATGCACAGAGGGGGTTTGCCTAGATCTGACCGGCATCCAAATCCAGCAGCTGGACTGGAACAGAATGTTCCCAGGGGAATGGCTAGATTGAATCTTTGAACAAAGATAGTCTCCTAAATCCAGTAATGCCAAAGCCGCCAAACAATAGGGAAAGGTGCACTGGGGCCCAGATGCCTGCGAGGTGCTTCCTGGTGCATCCCCTGCTACTGGGAGATGGAGTATTGGGGGGGGGGGGCATTCCATCTTCTGCACCAGGGCCCATCCCAACCTCTACATCCCTGTCGACAAGCAGTGTTATCATTATTATTCATTTGTAATGCAGTCATGTCTTCACCCACTCTCCCATGGTGCCCTCTATGCCTGCAACTTCTCCCTGAACACAGTCATTCATTCTGCTCTCTCCCAGTCGGCCTTCAAATCCCTACTGAAAACCTACCTTTTCTGTCAGGCTTTCCCCTAGCTTCTCATGTCCACAGCCTGCTTACTGATGCTCCCCCTTCTGCCTTCCATACAGGTTCCCCTTCTCTCCTGTACCTGTGACTCAGGGGAGTAGCTAGGTTGGAATGGGCCCAGGTGCAAGAAATGGACTTGACCTGCGAGGCATGTGGGGGCCCAGTAGGAGGGCCCACAACCACCCCCCATCACCCACTGCCCCCTCCCTCACCCGCAGGACATGGGGAGCCCCAGGAACGGACCCTCGAGACGGAGCAGCCGGCTGCGGAGGAGACCAGAGAACAGGTGCCAGAACCAGGTGAGGCGGACGGTGTGGGAGGGAGGGCGCCCCGGGAAGCAGGGCAGGGGGCCCTGGGCGGGCAGGAGGGATGGGGGTGGGGAGGGCACGGGGCCGGGGCACGGGCAGGGGACAGGGGCTGGCTCTGACCCACCCTCCCATTCCCACAGGGCAAACCCCGCACACGCCGCCTCCACGACCCATGGCCCCAGCGCAACGGATGCGGGAGTACCGGGCGCGGGTCCGCAGGTGCAGGGAGGAACAGGCCGAGGACATCATCCGGAAGGCGAAGGAACAGGGGGAGCGCATGATAGAGGCCGTGGACCGCATTGAGGCGGGCATCGAGTGCTCCCTGGAGCAGGCCCAGGAGAGGGACAGGAGGCTGGAGGCGGAGGTGCGCCTGGAGCGGAGGCGGGAGTGCAGGGAGCACAACCGGCAGCAGGAGGTGTTCAGGGGCC
>QEPC01015236.1:1160624-1207367 GCA_003113815.1 Sphenodon punctatus
TGTGTGTGTGTGTGTGTGTGTGTGTGTGTGTGTGCTGTGTGTGTCGCCTGTCAGCCTGTTCTCCCTCTTCCCCCCTCCCTTCCCGTTTCCCTTGTGTGGGCGTTCCCTTGTGTGCCTTTTGGCTTCATTTGTCCTCAGACGGCCATGTCTGTGTCCCGCCCCTGCCCGGTGCCTTCTGGGCGTTTTGACCATGGCGGGGGTTCGGCTGCACGTCTGTTGTGCTGCCCCAGTCCATGATGGGTCGGCCCGGTTCCCGGCCGTGGTCCAGGTCCCGTCACGTCTGTTTGGGCCGTTTTTCCACCCCGGGGCGTGGTTGTGCTGTTCACCCCCCCTGGGGGTTCACTGTGGTGAACCGCCCGCCCGTAATGTCTGAAATCACCCAAAATTGTATAATACAGGAAGCACTTAAAACAAAACCACCAAATATATATTGTATAATAAATATATATATAAACCCAATAAAACCAGACAATCTCAACAAAAGCCAAGTATTACAACTGACAATCAAAACAAATTGGTGCTGAGCATATTGATGCTGAAGTATTTCAATTTACAGTCATAACAAGTTCATGCTAAACATGTACGTGCTGAACATAGCCATGTTTCTGACCAATATCTCTGAGTCTTCAGCAGCAGCACAATGATTTACAATCCAGAGCAAAATAAATGGAGCTATCCTGCCGATGGTGAGTCTGTGGAAAAAAATAAAATGATAAAAAACAACCTAGAAAACATAAGCCCAATTGATCTATTTAAAATAAAGGGCTTACCTTTATATTTCCTAGTCCATCAAACAGGATATAAATTAATTTAAACTTCAAAAAGCCTCTGTACACATAAAGGGAAAAAGCAACTATCAATGTAAACCCTAAATAATTCCAAATTAGTAAGAAAAGTGCTCAAGAAGGCCAAAAAACCAAACTCACGCTCTACTAGAAGCTCCAGCAATACATATCTTTCTTCAAAGTCATTAATCCCACCAGCACCAAAAAGCACTTGTAGAGCAAGCCCCCATTGTGCTAGGCACTGTATAATCGAAATCCAGTCAGGCCGCATGTTAAGCACATGAGGGGTGGAGCTTTTTCAGTGAGGGCGGAGCTTGACCCTCTGACCGCTCAAAATGTTAGGAGGT
The DNA here is from genome assembly GCA_003113815.1 of Sphenodon punctatus. Lineage (NCBI taxonomy): Eukaryota > Metazoa > Chordata > Lepidosauria > Sphenodontia > Sphenodontidae > Sphenodon > Sphenodon punctatus. The sequence goes on from QEPC01015236.1 coordinate 1,161,757, forward strand.
ATGTAAGTGGCTACAGACAGGTTGATGGGGGGGGGGGATTGATGGGTAAATATGTGCACATGGGACCCAAGTCATTACTCATTTTCATTTTTGATATTTAAATCTCTCATTTTCATTTTTGTAAATATCAAAAAAAAAGTTGTGTTTGATTTTGTTTTTTATTTCCATTGGTTTCAATGGAAAACACATTTCTGGCTGTACCCTTTTTGGCTTTCATTATATGTGGATGAAACATGGAGGAATTATACCTCCAATGGAAGGCATTATGTGTACCAGATTTCAGAAAGATTGAATAAAGGAATCCAATTTTATAAGCAGTTGAATTGTGTTACTTTGCAAAAATCTGCATATATGTTCCTGTCTGTAACTTCTTTGTCTCCCGTCTAATGTGGATGAAACATGTCAAGTGTATACCCCTCTCAAAGTTTATTGTCTATACCAACTCTCAGAAGGATTGGATAAAGGGTCCTGGTGGTATAAGCAATTAACTTATAAATGTATGTCTGACTGTAACATCTTTGTAGTCCAACCAGCTTGCCTGACATATGGCAGGGCTATATCTCACACCTTCAGGATATTGTAAAGATGTGATAAAGGGTTCCAATTTTGGAAGACTGCACAACATATGCAGAGAATGAGCCTATGCCAGGGATTCTGTTATGTGTCACTGTGGTATAAGATCTGTTTGTGATAACAATTGGCCAGCAGAAATGTCAACCAAATATCCTCATTCTGTGCTGTGACCACCCCAACTTCTCTCCCCCACTTGTTACTGGGAAGTTGGAGGCATCTGTTTAGGAAAGAGTCAATAGAGATTCTCTAATGTCCTCTGTCACAGTGCTGCAGGATGTGATTGTGATAATAATTGGCCAGCCTTGATGTGTAAACCATGTCTCCTGATTGCTGGGATGCTATCCCCAAAGTACCAGTTATGTCCCTTCTATGCCCACCTCAGGGCTGCCCCCTATGCCCACCTCGAAGCCACCACCAATTGGTCCTGTAAAGCTGGAAACATGCAGTAATTGGCCAGTGAATGTGTCTGTCAGTCTGTTGGGTTGCTCCCCATCCTCCCTCCTACAGCCTTCCTCCCCCTGCCATGCCAGGTGCCTGCCTCTGACTGACACTGCAAGTGCTGATATTTATCTGAAGCATTGTCTTCAAGTGGACTGCAATTGCTTATAAAATTGGGCCCCTTTATCAAATTGTCCTGTATTTTTTTTGGCAGAGATGACAGGGACGGTGTGGGATACATTCCTGACAAACGTCTTGTAAACAGGATGGAATATAGAAATTGTACAGCCAGAAATGCATTTTCCAGTTAATGTCTTATAACATCAGGACCCTTTATCCACACTTTCTGAAATTTGGCAGAAATTAGTAATCTTAGGGAGGGTCATAACCTTCCCAGGATTCATGCAAATTAGATGAAAGATAAAGAAGTTGTAGCCAGGAATCTGTATGCAGCTTTTCTTAAAATCACAACATTCAGTTGCTTATAAAATCAGTTTCCTTTAGCCAATCTTCGCCAAATTTGTTACACATAGTGTCCTCCATTGGTGGTACAATCTTTCGAAGTTTCATCAGAATTAAATAAAAATTAAAAAAGGTATAGCCAGAGATATGTTTTTCAGTTTTTTTCCATTATTTAGGAAACAAAAATTCATTTTCATTTTTGTTTTCATTATTATTTTTTGTTTTCATTATTACAATAATGAAAAAGAAAATTTTCAGTTTTGTTATCATAATAACTAAAACGAATTGCACACCCCTAAGGGAGCACGAGAAAACAAGGAGGCCAGACAGATTATTAGCATGACAGCCAGTGGTCTCTTTTCACCAGCCTGACATTTCATTCGGACTGTAGACAAATGGCTATCCTGAAGGGAAGCACTGCACAGGGGTTCCTTTCTGATCGATGTCGAGTACAGACTGTGTCAGGCTATAAAGAAGTAAGTTATCTTCCCCCATTCCTGACTTCCCCTCTCCCCCCCCCTCTCTACACACACACACACACACACACACACACACACACACACACTCAAGTGTGCAGGAAACAAATCTTATTATACTAGCAGGGGGTCTAGGGGATCTGATTTTTAATGTTCTTAGATGCTATTTAGAGACTAGCGCAATATGTGGAAAGAATAACAAGTTGGAGTAGAAAAGACACCTCAACAAGACATTTACAAGCCCTTTTATCTGACAGTAGGAAGCATTCAGGTCCTCTTTTCTAAGGCTTGTTTGTTCTTCTGCTAAGCACCACACTGTAGATTTCAGCAGGGTGGGCTGCATCTTGTCATTCTGTTGTTCCTTGTCTTTATCACACTAGATTTTTTTTATTCTTTTTTTTTTTTTTGGCCAAAGCTGCAAACAGAATTGCTTTGGGCTGAGGGACATTAAGAAGCCCTTGGCCTTCTCACCTCATCCATGGATTATCCGATCCTCCCCCTGCTGGAGTCACTGAGGAGAATAAAGAGAGAGGAGAAGAGCACGGATCAAAGTCAGTGTCACAGGTCGGGCTTTGGTGGCAGAATCAGAGCAATAGTGTCAGCCCTCTCAGAGCTCATGGAATTACATCTCGCTGCTCAAATGCACACAGTAACCCTCCTCATGATCTCCAAACAAGGGCTCATGAATTGCCAAATTGGATGAAATCCAGGCACGGGGGTAGCTTTGGACTAAAATTTGTGGGGGATGCTGACCCACATAAGCTCCACCTCTCGCATCCCAAGAATTGCAGGTGGAGGATGTTTGTGGGGGATGCATCTAATTACCAGGGTTCCTAGTTTCCTGCAACAAAAAATGTGAAATTCTCTGATTTTACAAAAACATAAATTCTCTGATTAAAAAAACAAAATCTCTATTTTTCTGTGATTAAATGTAAACGCTAGTTGACTTTCCCTTACAACAATATATATAGGTATGAGGTAGAAAACCACATTTTCTTGTAATATTTTCATTTTTATGCAATTTTGCAGCTACCTGTCCCACCAACAGTCAAACAAAAAAAGAAGAAGAATTTGAGGTCTGTGGCACCCTCCAAATGTCAAACTCTGCCCCTCTGCAGCACATAGGCTGCTTCCTCCTCCACTGCCCTGACCGCGCTGCCTCCTCCCAGCCTGCTCTCAGACTGCTCTGCCAACTGAAACGGGCACCATATAGAGGCTGGCACTTGGGGAAGCTGCTATGGGCCCAGTTAGGCCCACCTCCTGTCTCCTCTTCCCAAGGTCCAGAAGACCTGACTGCCCCAATTCATAGTTTTCCTGCCCCCACAACCCAGAGGAGGTCTGCGGCACCCCTCCAAATGCAGAGCCCCTGCCCTTCCAAAGCCTTCAGATTGTTTCAGCTCTACTCTGTATCCTCTCTGCCCCACGATCGCTGTGTCCTCTTCACAAACCTGCAAAAATTCTCTGGAAAAAGGCAAAATCTCTGCTTTTCCCTGGAAAAAAAGCAACATCTGTTTTTCTCTGGTTTTCCATCACAAAGAGAAAACTAGGAACCCTGCTCATTACTCCCTTGAACTCTTGGCCCATCCAGCCTGGGATCTTGTCAGTGATGTCAGCAAACCCCCAACACTTCAAAGGCAGTGAGAGAACTCCTCATTAGGCAGTTATTGTAACCCTCTCTGAGCCTTAGGGAAAGGGCAGGATATAAGTTTAAATAAACATGGCAAAGAGCCATGATCTGGAAATTATACGGAGTGGATAGACAGAAAGGGTTGGAGCCCTAATGAAAGGGGCCAGCTCCGACAGCAGAAAAATGAACTGAGGCACTGATGGGGGGGGGGGCAGCAGGGGCTAAAGGTGAGGTTGTGTGGGCAAAGTTGGGGTGGTGATGTGGGGTGGGCTGCAGTGGGAGTTTTCCCAGTGCCCAGTGACAGTTGAGGAAGAGGCCCTGCAATCCAAAATTCCACTGATTTCACCCCCTGACAAATTTCACTACTAGCCATTGATGGACCTGTCCTCTATGAATTTATCTAATCTTTCTTTGAACCTCTTGATGCTATCGGCCTTCACAACATCTCTTGGCAGTGAGTTCCGCAGGTGAACTGGAATGAGTATTCTCCTGAATATTTTTGCTTGCTCAATATTTTTCAGCTGTGCATTTGCTGTTTCTTGTTCTTCTGTCAGTAAAGCTGCATCCAGTCAGTCGCGGAGCAGAACTAATTTCATTTGGCTTACGCATCCAATCACCCGTCCTCTGAGCTAATAGCAAATCACTGAGCTGAACAGTCTGCAATAGCCTAATGACTGTTCACGCCAACTGTTTGACAAATACATTAATGGGAATCGGAATCACGTTTGCAAACTTTTCACATATGGAACGAAAACAAAGGCCTACGTAATCTGGGCAGCGGATTCACGGTGAAGAATTCAACAGACCTTTGATGTTTGCTCAGGTCTTTTCACATGATTAAGCTATGAGCTCCTGGGCTCCTAGCAGACTGACTGGGCAGCATGGTGTCTTGGCACTCTCTTTTGGAATATAGACAGGAGCTTTGTCAGTGGGAGCTGGGGTAGGAGCCAGGGGCACATGAGAAAAGAGCAGGAGAGTCCTTGCCCCACCCCTTCTGGAACACCGTAAAGTCACGTCATTAGGAAGGGCGGGGTGGGGTGGGCTGGGGCATGGCAAGATGAGGGAGGTGCAAGAGCACTGCCTGGTCCCTCCCACTGGCTGCCCAGCCCTAGTCCGAGTCTCCTCAGACTGCTAGAATGCTACTTGGCCTCTGTATTCTCGACTGCCCCTGACTCAGACTGACTTTCAACTTTGACCCTGGTCTGACTTTGCCCCATCTGATCCTGCCTGGTCCCAATTCTGCCTGACTCACTGAAGATCCTGATCCTGCCCAAGACCCAATCCTTACGATCTTCCTCCATCAACACAGTGGGATTGGTCACAAAGGGTGTACACAGGCGGACGTGGAGGCTGCCTGCCCCCAGAGCTGCTTGAGGGATGCACCCCTGCGCATCCGCCCGCTTGCAGTCCCGCCTGGGTTTGTTTTAGACAGACCCAGTGGTTTCCCCAGACCGCAGTCCACCCATGCCCCACCCCCACCTCCACCATAGAATTGCGGGCAAATCGCCTGATGCTCTAGGCTGGCCTCCGCAACTCCATGATGTTGCCCAGGGCAATGGTCAGCCAACAGCGGAACTGCAGCATGGGTCTGCCAAGCAGACGGACAGCAGCTCCGCATAGGGCCAGCGCCCCGGATTTAGCCTGGATTGTCTGGAGGCTTCTACATCTGGGGGAGTGTTTTAAATGAACCAGCCAGTCTGGGGGTGAAGTGGGCTGGCACAGGCAGAACCAGAGCTGTGGTCCATCTAAAAGTACCCAAAGAGAAGGATCATTAGTGACTATTAACCAAGTAGGTTTTGGGAACGTAACCTTTTACTCTTGGGGACTGGAATAACAGGGAATGGATGTGGGTACTTCTCCCAAGAGACAGAGACTGGCCTCTGTCAGAGACAGGATGCTGGGCTTAATGGACTATTGGTCTGACCCAGTACAGCATTACTTATGTTCTTAGTCAATAGAAGATGTGGCCTTTTATGAATCAATTCAGTTGGAGCAAAGAAGGGAGGTAGGGGCTGGACTCAATGACACTTGTGGTGCCTGCCCACCCTCCAATTCTATGAAACCAGAACACAAAAGCATTTGCTTTGCCGGTTTGGCTACCCCTCCCTCTGAGGCTTAGTCCTATCTAATGCTACAGCGGGGTGGGAAACCTTCCCCCTCCGACAGCTCTCTTTGAAATTGAATACATGGCTCCATGGGTAGTTAGGAGCTGTGGGTGGGGGTTTCCCAGACGAGGGAAGCAAGGGGAGGGTCCATAACATGGATCACTCCCCATCAATTCATCCCCTATCTTTGTGTGCACGCTCTGTTCTCCACTCCCTTCCCCTGCACTCACTTTTTCAGTGCTTGAGGGTACAGACTGGGTCCATGGGCCGGAGCTTCCTCATCTCTGTTGCTGATACACTGCACTCCAAAGTGCTCATAATGGAACTGAAATCATTTAAATCAAATCATAACCAATCATGACAATTTTTTCAATAGGGATGGGCAAACAGAACCGAGTTCAGAAATTCGGTTCGGTTCAGTTCGGAAATTCAGTTCGGAAGTTCAGTTCAGTCGACCGAACTATTCGAGTTCGATCCGAACTCCCGAAGAGAGTTTGGAAATTCAAACCCCATTGAACTAAATGGAATATTATCTTTTAGGGATGGGTGAACAGAGCTGAGTTCGGAAATTCGGTTTGGTTCGAAAATCGAGTTCGGTTCGGAAGTTTGGTTCGGTCGACCGAACTGGTCGAGTTCGATCTGAACTCTGAACTTCCGAACCGCGTTCGTCCATCCCTATCCTTCAGTCTTCTTCAAGGCCAGACCTTGTATTCCACATCCCTGTTCTATGCAGACTGGGCCCATTTCCAACCAGTCATCACAGGTATGTTTCAGGTACCCCTGGCTTCTCTGTGAATAGCTGCAAATGTGTGTGTTCCAAAAGGGACTCTCCTTTTCTTCTCCAGCCAAGGTTTCTATTTGAGAGAGAGCACTTTCAAAGGGTTTTTAATACATATACTTGTCCTGTGCCATTTGACTTGGCACAGCAATCGCTCGACCTTTGCAGACTTCCCACTTTGCAGCCAATATGTAATCCGCTCACATCTCCAGCAAGCTGCAGTAACTCTTTCTGGGCTTGTGGGCTCTCTGCTCTGTACTGCCGGGATCCAATATCAGTGAAGGCAGCAATTAACTGAGTAGCCCCATGCATTTCAGTTCTCCTCCAGGTCACATCATGGATCACTCCCATCAATCCATCCCCTAGCCTTGTGTGCATGTTCATCTCCATGCCCTTCCCCTGCGCTTGCTTTTTCAGTGCTTGAGGGTAGGGACTGGATCCATTTTTCAGAGTGGTGCAAACCACTAATGCAGGGTTCTTTAATAGGACAACTTTCACCAGGGGCGTTAGCTGCTCCACAACTGTGGAACCTCCTTCCCTTGGCAAGTCCTCTAAGCCTGAGCCTACTCATCTTCCAGAAACGATGCAAGACCTTTCTGGTTGGCCAAGCATTTGGCAGACAAGGATAGAATTGGGTGGGGAAAGAGGGGTTAGAGAAAGGGTTGGAGGGCAGCTTAAGGGAATTTTTCAAAAATTTTTTGTATGTTGTAAGCAACCCCGAGCCTTAATGGGAAGGGTGGGGTATAAATCTGAATATAAAGAAAGAAACAAATAAAAAATAATTAAATTAAAAATAAATAGTGGTGCAAATCATTACTGTAGAGGCACCAAACCAAAGTTCTTAACAGGGCTATTTTCATTAGGATAATTAGTGGTGTCAAGCCCTAACTGCTTTAACTCTGCTTTTACATTTTTATGCATGTTGCAGGGCTGTATTGGTGCCCCGTGCAGCCCTGCAACATGTATAAGAAATGTTAAGGTGCATGTCTGTTTTCTCCCTCATTCGCTGTTGCTAGGCTGCCACTGCTGCTTTCCGCAGCAGGCCTCAGCCCTGGTGGCAGCAGTGACAAACCCGGGCAGCAAAGTCAGTAACCCAGTTGTGGTGGCCCCGGTGGCAGCAGACCCATGTTGCTGAGGCTGCCATTGCTGGGGTCTCACACAAGGCCCCTCGCCAATGAGAAGTCCAGAAAACTTCCTCATTTGCCCTGCACAGCCCCATAAGTGCAAACAACACTGTATAGACAGGCTGCAAGAAACTGAGGCCTAAAGCTGGGCACAGATTAGGAAGCAAGCCTCTGAATCAGAGGTTTGGCTTTACAGCGCTGCGTCTGTAGAAGTGCCCTATTTTCTATTTGAGAGAGAATACTTTCAAAGGGTTTTTAGTACATATACTTGTTTGTACCATTTGACTTGGAACTAGGGTGGCCATACCTCCCCTTTAAAAGAGGACACTTACGAAAAATACATAGTGCAGAGCTGCACTGGAACCAATGCAGCCCTGCACCATGTCTTTTTCATAAGCATCCTCTTTTAAAGGGGCGGTGTGGCCACCCTACTTGGAACAGCGATCGCTCGCACTTTGCAGACTTTGCTCGCACGTTGCAGCCGATAGTTAATCAGGGCTGAGGCCTGCCCCATCTTTGACTGGGGACTTTCTGAAAAATCTCATGCAAAAAAAAACCCCTCTTCCTTGGAGCAAAGGGGCTCAGTTGAGTCTGGACTCCACTCTCTGGGACAAGGGACCTTTGCACCTGGCCTGAGCACCTCTAGGAAATATTGAGAGTGGGCAGGGGCTGTATCAGGAGCAGGGCCAGCACTCTGTCTCCGCCACCGTCCACTCTGAACACTTCCTAGTAGCACACAGGCCACTTGCCAAGGGAACTTTTCAGTGAGGGTGGGGATGATGTGTTGGCCCCACCCACCTTGAAAACCCTGGCAGGGTTGCTGCTGATGCTGCAGCAGCAGCAATTAGGGATGGGCGAACAGAACCAAGTTCGGAAATTCGGTTCAAAAATCGAGTTTGGTTCAGAAGTTCGGTTCAGTCAACAGAACTGGTCGAGTTCGGTCCGAACTCCGAACTTCCGAACCGCGTTCGCCCATCCCTAGTAGCAATGCCACCACCCTTAGGGGGAGGCCAAGAGTGGCCAGGAGCCCCCTTGGTAGAGCCACCACCCCTGGATTTGGGTTGGGGCACAGGCTGCCCACTCCTCAGCTTCACATCAGCAGCGTGGAGCTGTCCTCTTGGCCACCACCCTGGGCAGGTTACCATAGCTCCCCTTTAAAAGAGGGCGCTTATGAAAAATGCATGGTGCAGGGCTGCATTGGTTCCAGCACAGTCCTGCAACATGTATTTTTCATAAGAATCCTCTTTTAAAGGGGAGCTATGGTAACCCTAACTCTGGGGGCATGGGGGCCTGTAGCAGAAGCTCCCAACCAACTCCTTGGACTCCTCCAAGCAGCGGTAATCGCTCCCAATGGACCCCCGAGAGTGGTGACATGACTCCCAGTGGGCCACCCCTTCCCTCACCAGCAGCAGCTTGCAGCAGGGCTCCCAGCTGGGACTCCACTAGAGTAGTAGCAGCCTGAAAGAGGGCTCTTACCCCCACCAAGGTAAGCTCTGTCCTTCACTCTGGAGACCCCTCATCCCCTTGTTCTTAGAGTACCCATCATTGGGAGCTTAGCCTGGGCCCTGCTCAGCCTTGTTACACCCCTGAGGAGGACATCCGCTAGGAGAAGCTCTCGTTTGTTTAAGGAAGCTGTCCCCTTTGGCCAGACTTCTCCTCTGTCTGGAGAAACGCTGCAGGCAAGCAATCCACGCTGCGCTAGGATATTCCCGGCAGGCAGCTCCCTCTACCGCCTGACTGACTTCTCTTCCAATAATAGAAACAGTTCTCTCTTCAACCTGCCGTGATGAAAGCTGAGAAAAAGCACAGTCCTGGAAAAGAGATGTGAAACAGAGGTTTTCAGAACGTCTTCAGAGCCGAGGCTCAGTTTCCTAAGGATCTGTAATCCTTCCTCGATCTGATTCCTCAACAGAAGGGACACGTTCCAAACCCAGTGCTGTTTGAAATCTCCTCAGCAAGACGCTTGCCTGTTTTGTTCTATCTTGCTCAAAATATTGCTGTCCACATGAATTGGCTATTTTTAAAAATTATTATTATTATTAATATTATTATTTAAATGGACATTTTCTCTCTGCAGGAAAACAAGAATTTCTGCTACAGTTCAAAACCCGAGGCTAACAGAGGCACCCATTACCCCATTATATGGGTTTTCTTAAGAAAACTCTGGTATTTCCATGAAAACCATTTATAGCAGCAACGGGGATTGTTTTCCTTCTCGCGGGTCATTTTGAAAATTAGTGCAAACTCCATGAGCCCTAGAGAGGTTGGGGGTGGGGGGGCTTAAGGGGTGTGATCAGGATGAAGAAATGAAGGGGAGGATCCAAATCGTGGAAGTATGCGTGTTAATAAACAAATAGGCCGTCTATTAGGTGGACACAGATCGGGAACGTGTGTTCCTGCATGGCAGCATCCTCAAAATGGAGGAGGACCTGGTGCAGGCTAAGGTATGAACACGGGGAAGCCACTGGGCCAACAGGTGTGCATGCGGTCTATTACGGGGGTCACAGCCAGGGAAAGTAGCCAGAGCACAGAGGCTCAGTGCACCAGCCCCCAGCCCTGCTGGGCTTCCTGAGAAGGCGATAAGGAGCCCAGCAGGGCTGGAGGCCAACACCCCAAGCCTCGTTCCCACTGCTTGGGGAAACAGCTAGGCAGCAGGATGGTGGCTCAGTCCCTTGGTCCCCTTCCCTCATGGGCTCCTTCTCTGGGAGGTGAGCGGAGCGGGAAGGTGATCACATGGGGATCGTCCCAGATGTGAACTATCAATGGGTGTTAACAAATGTGATGGAGCCCGGTTCATCCCGCATTGGCCCTTCTGGGCCAGTGTCAAACCAGCATGTCTGTTCTGGGCCCACCCGATATTCACATGCCGGTGGGGTAGGCAGCGGGACCAGAAATGTGGGCTCACAAGGAACTGGGCCCCCACGCTCCAGACCCAGGAGTCACCCAGGAGGGCCAGAGTGGACTGAACCAGGTGGCCATGTCTGTTTGTGCTCCTGCCTGGCATGGGGGTTTGCCATGGCAGCCGGTCATGACTGCCTGTCACAGCACGCGGCGGGGAGCTGGCTACAATACAGGGGCAGATCCCGCCCAGCCCCCCTCCCCCACTGGGTCAAGTTATGGGAACATGTCCCCTGAGCTGACCCGGCAAGGGGTGGCCCATTCCCCCCGCCCCCGGGACGTTCAGTCACTGAGGCAGCTGCACATTTGTTTATACCCAACGTTACTGCGATACTCACATCATCTGTTGGGCGCGGACACTCAAAGCAGCACACAGGGCTATTGGACTGTTTATTACCACCCTATGCCTCAAATCCATCCCCTGTCCTTGAAGGCATGTCCTCATCTCTGTTCCCTTGCCCTGAGCTCACTGGGTGAAAATACATGCAGTGAGGGCTCCCGAAGTCTATGTGCTGGCTACATATTTATGTGCACCCACTGGGCAGCACCCATGGTTCTGCTCTGCCTCACACCCAGGTGGCCTATCCATCTAAAGGTGGGCCACCCGATGTGGAGCAGAAGCTGAGCAGGCAGCACCTGCTCCACTACAGCCCCACTAGCGATGCTCTGGAATATCCCGGGGGCTGGCGCCGCCGGTGGAGTGGGCTGTCCAAAGCTGGGCCAGAGATGGTGCTGTGGTCCATCTACTCATGGATGACGGTTACAGCTCTGCTCCTGGCCAGGGGGTTGCCCCCGGCAACATCCTAGAGCTGCAGAGTGCTGGGCGATCTGCCCACAGCAATATGGCACGAGGGAGAGGGGACACCGCATGGGCAGACCGTGGGCTGTGGCAGCGCCGGGTCCATTTAAACCAGACCCAGGAAGGACTGCAAGCGGTCAGATACAGGGGTGCGCCCCCAGAGCAGGTCCGCGGGTGAGCACCCCCGCGTCCGTCTAAAGACACCCATTGTTTCAGTGCTTGAGGGTAGGAACTGGATCTAGAGGTTAGAGCCTGGAACTAGAAAGAAGCCAGATAAAAAACAGCCACGGGCCACAAGTTTCCAATCCTTGTTTTTACAACCTATAATTTTACTGAAGTATACAAACTGCATGGGCACAACTTAGGATGTGCCTCTCTGTAGCACAGAGATGGGGCTGCCAGCATTGCTCTGACTGCAGGGGAGAAGCAGACCAGTCCAGCCCACATCACCTCCACAGCCAGCCCTATCCCCACAACATCTGCCACACACTGTCACCAATAATGTGCTCTCTCTTCCTAGAGATTAGTTCTCATTGGTTGGACACAGACAGGGGAGAGCAGAAGGAAGTCATGTGACTGCTCTCCCCCCCCCCCATCCCCCCCCGCCCCCATTTCCACTCATGTTATGGCAAGAGACGCATATAATCAGCTATGATAAAATCAATCTGCCTCCCAGGTTTAATTTGGGACACTCCTCAGATACTAGAATAGGATTTTGTAGATCTCAGAATAATTCAGCCTTTAGCCTCTTCTCCTCTGAGGCGTATTTAATACATCCCCCATGTGTGGCTTTCAAAGCTTCCCATAAGGTGACCTTGGAGCCTCTGCGAGGCTTATTCAGCTGTAGGAACTGGCCGACAGCGATGCCACCTTGTGCGACCGCTGTTGGATTTCACACACTGAGTCAGTGCTGGCTGGGTGGGAGGTAATCTCTTAGGTGCTGTCCAAAGAAAAAATTAGGGGCTAGAGGTGTCCTGAATCCCCCTACTCACGAGAAGCTCCACTGACTTTAATGGGGCTATTTGCAAGCGGTTTCAGGGGTGGAAGGTAAAGTAAGCAATAGTTTTCTCTCCGCCTCCCAAGGGGGGCCCATGCAGAGTTTGGGGGGTCCTGAACTGCACAGCGTGCTGTTGGGAGCTGACTGAGATTTTCAATTCACTTTTCAAAAATCAGAAAACAATTTTTAAAAATAAATAAATAAACACTCGTACAAACTTTTCAATTTTTCCAAAGCTGGTGCTTTGTTTCTCTGTTTCTGGTAGCAGAAATTTGTCTGAAATTGAACATTTTTATTATTATTTATATTGCACAAGCAATGAGCCTGGTGCTCTGCAGTCATTAATTAGAGACAGGTTCCTGGCCGCAAGGAGCTTACAATCTAAGAAAGACAAGAGAGCAGCACATCGGGAGAGACAGGGTTACATTCATGAAGTTGAGAAAGTGCTTAGCTTAGTTACAGGGGAGGAGACCCTGAAGGATAAGACAGTAGAAGGAACATCAATTTATTTTTATTTTTCACCAAAAACATTATTATTTTTACTGAAGAAAAAAAAAATCTGTTTTCAACACTTCTCCATCAAAATTAGTCATTTTCAAAGATCTTTTTGCAAAATTCAGCTAGCCCTTTTGCTTGCTTTAGGATGGAACAGGAAAAAAAGGAACCTTGCTTCTTGTGATGGAGCATGAGGCAGCCTCTTTAAGGGTAGTGTGCTCCTAGCTCTTGTCCTGCCCCTTCCAGGGGCTATATAATAAGAGTGATCGATCTAGGAACCCTGGCAGTCTGATACAGGCTGCCAGGCAAGCTCTAGGAGCTGTCCCAGGTACTGATGGGCCAAATGAGCTGAGAGGAAGGCAGCTGAAAAAATCTTTTGAAAACTGGGCCTAGTAGATAGATGATGTCTAACTATTACACATCCTCAGTGTTACATATGTTGGGTCCTATTAGGAACTGCTGACCTCAAAGCACCATCCCTAGGGTTTACATGCAGTTTCCTGGCTGCTGGCTCCATGAACCCATGCCTTGCCTTGCCCTGGACCTGCTCCAGCCTTCCTTCCGCCCCAACCCACAACTCTGCCTGACTCTCTTGTTCTTCATCCAGCAGCAGCTTCCTCTCACTGATTCCCAGAATGTAGCTCACCTCAGTACTTGGCCTCTGATCTCCTGCATGGATCCTGTGTTTTCCTGACTCAGCTCATGATGCACTTCTTGGACTGAACTACCTGGATCCTGACGCAGCTTGCTCTCTAGACTAGTGATCCTCAACCCAGTGAGTCAGGCATCACCGGTGAGTCTTAAGCGGGTCCCAGGATGTGGCCTGGGGCATCCTTGGAGGCCCAAGAGCCATGGTGCAGCTGGTCGCCTTCCCTTCTGCCATTAGTTGTGGTCCCTTGTACAGCCAAGAGCCAGGGGCAAAATTTAGGAAGAGGAGTATGACATAGTGTAGCTTGCCCACCTCTCTAAACTCCATCTTCTGCTGCTTCTGACTGCCTCGTGTCATCCCCCACACCCACTGCTGCTGCCATGGCTGGGGTCGCCATCCCCTCACTGCTGTTGCTGCACCAGCTACTCTCGATCCTGGAATTTATTTAATGAGAGTCCCACCAAAAAAATGTTAAGATCCACAGCCCTGGACCATGTACTTGGTACTCCAGCACTCCTGCCAACCTGTGCTATGGGTCAGGACCTGATAGGACTCCTTGGAGTCACCATTAGGTGGGCTTTAGAGGTCTAACATGGATTCCTTTGAAGCCAGCAGTGAAAGTCCCATTGACTTCAATGGGAGCAGAGTTCGGTTCACACTGAGTGATTTTGAAAATCCCACCTGCTCTTAGCTCTGGAAAAGCTGATTCAGGTCCCAGCAGCAAACACATACCAATGTTCTGATAGGAGATAGCAGAGATGGCATCACTCTCCAGTATGCCCCTGGACAAGCTGTACTACTACGAATTCTAAATCATTTCTATAGCGCTGCTCGGCATAGTAGGAACTACTAAGCAGTAGGAAAACTTCCAAGACCTGGATCTTATTATTTATTTAAATAACTTATACCCCACCCCGCCTGCTAAAGCAGCTTGGGGCAGCTAACAAATCATAAAATACAATATTGCCTATAACCATCCAATAATGCCAAGTCTTAGTTGACTAGCCCCATGGGGGTGGGGTGGGGACTCCTTCCAGCCAGCTCCCTCAATCATAGGCTAATCCTGTCTCAGCATTCCCTACGGGAGAATTCATCTGCCCAAATCATTCTGTCCTTCAGCTTCCTTTCGAAGCTGAGCAGTCCCCAGAGCAGTTCTTTCTCTGGAATAGGCAGTGATCATGAGAGAGCCATCCGTTTGTGTTAATCAGAGGAGTAAATGTTCACTGGGGGATGGAGAAAGCACAAGGGGAACTTGCATTTGGAGATCAAGAGCTCCTGTTGGTTAGTATAACCAGAGGCATGCGTCATAGGCACATAAGCAGCCATGACACCAAACCAAGAGGGAGGTGTTCTCACAATCAGCTCTTCCAGATTAACAACCCATTAACACTTGATTGTACTGACAATAGAGGTACAAGTGGGTTACTTGCACCCCTCATCAGAAGAGTATTTCATGCACATTAGTTCTTCCAGAATAACTAGCACTGATTGAGGATGCTCATGAGAACAGGCCCTAAGCAGTAGTTTAGAAGTCGTGGTAATATAAGAAGGGCCATACTGGGTCAGACCAATGGTCCATTGAGCTGAGCATCATGCGGTGGTTGTCTTTGGTTGCTTCTGAGTGATCCATTTCCTGCTACTCACACCCAGTCCCTGATATTCAGGAGTCACATTCCCCGACCAAATGGACTAATGCCCACTTATGGCAGTGGCAGCTGGTGGGTTTGGAGGCTGGTGGGGCAGTGAGTGGGCAAGCCGTCGGGTCTAGGGGCGGATCCAGGACAACGGTAGGTGGAGCCAGGGCAACGGTAGTCCAGTGGTGTGACATAACCCAGCAGCAAGGAGTTCCCAGGGTTAATGGATGGACATTACATTAGTTAACGCTGGGAACACTGGTGTGTGAAGCACTACCACCAGGGGATAGAGAGACCTCTTACTGGGGTCCCATCCACTCTCTTTCCCACCGGGTCCAAATTAACCATAGTAAGTTAAAAAAAATAGATCATGTTGCCATCACCTACCTTTATTCTGAACCCTCGAATCCTCGATTTTCATGGCATCCTTGGCCACCTGTAGTCTTCTGAAGGTGTAGGCTTTGGGACAAGCCTTCCTTCTGGCTTAAAAAACTGGGAAGACTGAGTTAGCTCCCTGTCCTGCGACAAGTTGAATCAGAAGAGAATGAAAGGGAAGAGAAGGACAGGACAGAGGGAAGTAGGAGGGAAAGGGTTTGGTTTTGGAGCACAAGAAGAAGAAGTGGAAGAGATGGGTTCAGTGGGGGACAGGGGGAAAGGGTTTCCTTGTTGTCTGCAGCCTTCTCTTCTGCCATGCTCCTACCTACTTTCTCCTCACAAGGAAAGCAAGGCGAGGTGTGGAATCATTCCAGATCTCAGACAAACTGGAAAGAAAAAAGAAGCAAATTACTTTAGATGTTTGCATTTTGAATGACATTTTTAATTTTGCTTCTTTGTGGACCTCTTCCCCAAAGAAGAAGTCCAAGACCCTCCCAATCCCCATGCCATCACTTACCATTATCCAGAACCCTCTTCATTTTCATGTTCTCCTTGGCTGCCTGTAGTTTTCTAGGGTAGGCTCCCAGTCCCCAAAAGCCAAACACCTGTCCAAGCAAACAGGCCCTTTTTAAAAAGTCTGACCAGTTGCAGAGCTGCACTGCAAGCAAACCAGGCCCATCCAGACCAGCATCTCTAGTAGCTACACCCTATCCCAAAAAGCCAAATACCTGTCCAAGCAAACAGGCCCTTTTTAAAAAGTCTGACCAGTTGCAGGGTCCTTTTTTAAAAGTCTGGCCAGTTGCAGGGCTGCACTGCAAGCAAACCAGGCCCATCCAGACCAGCATCCCTAGTAGCTGCTACACCCTAGCCCCAAAAGCCAAATGCCTGTCCAAGCAAATGGGCCCTTTTTAAAAAGTCTGGCCAGTTGCAGGGCTGCACTGCAAGCAAACCAGGCCCATCCAGACCAGCATCCCTAGTAGGTACACCCTATCCCCAACAGCCAAATGCCTGTCCAAGAAAATACGCCCTTTTAAAAAAAAAGTTTGGCCAGTTGCAGACCTGTATAGCAAGCAAACACGCGGGGCTGAATAAACCAAATTCAAACTATGCATTTCTGTTTCTCCACAAAACCGGCAAGCAAGATTCTCAAAAGCACAGTCACAAACACAGAGGCAAGGAACTACTTTCCAGCAGGGGGCAGCAGTGAAACAACAAAGGAACCATTTTAAACAAGAGTAGTCATTACCAGTGGACCCACAAATTCACAAAATGGCCTCTCATGCTTGGGAGGAGAAGGAAAGCAGCAGTGCATCGTGAAAGCACAGAGCAAGCAAAACAAACCAGAAATCCTTAGGCCATTGACTCAAAAGTATTATGTGAAGTCCTTAGCACTGCACATCACAAAAACAGCAGCATAGAGTTCCACTTGTCCCAAAACAGAAAACATGCTACACACAGTTCTGTTGCAATGTAAAAGGTATCTGAGCTGCTACAACGAACCTTCCTGCAAGGACTACTAATTAGTGAACCAACCTGTGGCATGGCCTTCTCACAGACAAGTCTGCAACATCCCATGCCCAGAGTTCAAAAGGGCAGGCCAGGGCCATTTTCAAATGCAGAGAATATTGCAGCAAAGATTGGATATCTTTTCCATCAAAGCCCCTAGAGCCCCCCACCGAACACAGAGAAAGCAGACAGTTTAGGCTGGAAAACAGCAAAGAAAGGGAACACGGCTGACTTCAACAAACCATTTTGTGGGGGCTCTAGCTCCACAAAATGGCCACTGTCTTTTTTGCACACGCTTTGGGCTTGGGAGAGCAGAGAAGGGAAACCAGAAGTATATCCCTTGCAGCATGCATTGCAACTAGCACAGATCATACCAAGCTAGAGGCCAAATATTCAGCTGCTCACCTCAGAACATCTACTTGATATTCTAGGTCAGCAGCTCAATATTTGACTTCAACCAACCCTTAGACACAAGACACATCAATCTTAATTAGGAAAATGCAATAGTGGTTTCCAAGTGAGAAAGAAAAACCCAAGTTGTTCACATTTAGTAGTAGTATCTATCTCTGCAACAATAGCCTTTACTTTATTAAAGGTTATTGCAGTACAGAGATACTACTACTAGTGTGAACAAAGGATATTTTTAGCACTTGGAAACCACTATTGCATTACCTAATGGAAATGGCTGAAAAGCTACATCTACTACTACTAGTTACAGAAGTAGTTGTGGTTTTTAAGTCTAGTCCTTCAAGTTAGAGTACACCACACAGCAGCAAGATCAACATTACTAAATTAAGAATTAATGTTTTTCTTGAGGCAGCTAGCAACTGAGCACAATATTTATTTATTTATTTATTTATTTCAATTTTATCCCACAACCTCCTGCTCACAGAGCAGCTCGGGGCGGCTTACAACACACACAGTCAATGATTACAATTCATAATTAAAACATACTATTACTCACAATTTAAAAATTAATTTAACATATCCTAAAAATACAAAAAATATACTAAAAGGGCAGAACCAATCTGTATGTAATAACCATATGTGATATCATCCCATAATAATCACTATTATAACCTCCCACCTCCTCCCAAGGCAAGTCCCCCAGCCTCCCCCCAAAAAAGCCAAGGTCAAGCCCCAGCTGGATCCCCAATGTACTCACCCAGCAGACCCAAGCCCAGACAGGGCAGGCTGAGTTCAGCAGCATCTCCTCCCTGCTGGAGGACAGGATGCTGGGCTTTATGATGGACTGTTGGTATGATTTGGCACTACCTAACTTGCTTCCTTGAGATGATTATTATTAATAAAACATTATATATAAATAAATATAGTCTAACAGTGATCCGTAATTTGAATGAAAATGATTCAGTCTGACCACCAGCTGGCTGGCCAACTGCAAACTCTCTCTCTCAAGAACTGAAAGAGAGATAAAATGCCACCTGGTTGAGTCACCTTTATATATGCTCTGGTCTCAGGAGAAGCAGGCAGCCCCCACCCTCACATTACATGAGAGAAAAAGCCCATGCTGAGTGAAACACTGAATAAAAGTTACACAAAAAAACACAAGCACTCTCCACTCCCCCCCTCTCGCAGTTGCTGTTTCACTGGCCAATAGCACACACACACATGTCACAACAGTCACACATACACACACATCCATTACTCCCCCTCCTTCCCCCTCTCCTGCCTGCAGGGTGCCAAGGGCTACAGCCCATATACTGTTACTGTTGCTTCTGGTTGCCTCTTCATAGAGTTCCATGAAATACTACCCCAAGTGATCCTGGCAATGTGTTGCTCTTTCCTATGAACATGCAGTGGACAACACTCCCTAGCTGCCCAATGCACGTTCTGTGAAGTTTTGACCATTATAGGTCTCCACTCTCCTGACTCCTCCTTCAATGGGAGCCTCTGTCTCTCCAAGTAACCAGGCAGGCTCCCTGCAAGTCCTAACCTGCAAGTGACAACCCCCCCCCCACACACACACACACACACACACTTCACACATACGCAGAGCCTAGGAGTGAGCCAGCGCATGCGCAGTTCTCCAGCCTGGTCTAAACAGGAAGTTCAGAGTGCCGGAGTGGCTTGAAACAGTCGCGTCAGCCTCTGAACACATGGCTAGCACCGGGGACAGGATTAAGGTAAGTAGGTATCATACTGGGCACTTGGGGGACCAGGAGGGGCATTGCCCCATCCATCCTAGGGGTAGCACCATGCCTGACTTATGGACCTATCCCCTAAGAACTTGACAACATTCCTAGACAACATTAATCAGATGTTCTTACCATTAGGAAGTTTTTCCTAATAGTTAAATGGAATTTGCCCTGCAGCCATTTAAGCCCATTCCCTCCTTTTCCATCTTATGTGGCAGCAGAGAACAAATGTTCCAAAACTTTTTTTTGTGGTATCCATTTCTATCATGTCTCTCAAGTCTTCTTTTCTCTGGACTAAACATTCCCAGTTCCTTGACCCTCTCCTCATATTGCTCATATTCTAGCCCCTTTATTGCTTCATTCTCCTAAAATCTGTCAACTTCCTTCTAGAAGTGCAGTGCCCAAAACTGAACACAGTATTTCAGAGGAGCTTTCATCAATGGGTGTTGTTAACACTGATGGCAGCTGCACGTCTGGAGCCAGGATGGCTGCCCTCGCAAAGCCCGGCTGGGTCAGGTCGGGGAACAGGAACTAACATTTCCCTGACCTCACCCGGCCAGGGCGAATGACAAGGCACAAAGCACGGCTGCCTAGCTCCATCCCCTATGCTGCAGCCAGTGCCCCGCCCCTCACCATGACAGACAGCAATGGCTGCCAATAACAGGCACCCATGGCTAGCTTTCACGGCAAATCTCCACACTGGCAGCAAGTAAAGGCTAAAAGGTACAGATTAGAAATATGAAAACAACATGAACTGCGAACCTTAATCCTATTTATAAACAGTTTAATATAGTAGGTTTTAAAATGAAGACCAACAATGTAACACAATATGACAAAGTAATTTTGGAACAGTCTATATGGGATGCAGATAGATTCCCATCTTCAACAGGATGTAAACAGTTTCAGATTTGAAGTGGGAGATGTCAAGTTCAAGTTGGGTGAAACTAGTCTCTTCTGTAGCAAAAAAAAAAGCTTGTTCCCAATCTTCAAACAGATATAAAGTTCATAACAAAGATGAAAAAAGTCCAAACTTGCTTAAACTGTAAAATACACTTGTCTCTTCTGAAGCTCTAGATAACGTAATGTTTTGCCACTATAATAGCTTCTTCGGGAGTGTATTATAAACAAAGAGACATGATCTTTTCCATGGAGTTTTCTAAAAAGAAAATTCAACAAAGTACTATATACAAATTTCCACAAAAATAATAATACAAACAAGTTATAACAAATAAACAAACCACCTTACCCAACTGTGAATTTCTAAAAGCAAGATGAAATGCCCCTCGGTTCAACAGCTAAGAAAGGGTAAAAAAAGCTAATAAACATTCAAATAAGACCGTATTTATTTATTTATTGGTTTATTTATTTCATGACGTTTCTAGCCCATTTCCTCCTGCTTACACAGCAGCTCACAGCACAAATGCAAAAATATAAAACAATTCAATAACTCAAATCAAATACATAAAATTTGTAAATAAAATTTATTAAAACTTATAAAAGAGCGGAACCTAATCCCCCAACCCATAGGGGCTCAAAAAACAACCCTCAGCTTACATGAGGGAGCACTCTACTCAACTCCTTTAAAAAGATTAAGTAACAGGACTTACAAATCAGCAAATACCTTCATTAACAGCCTACAAGCAAGGAATGAATTAGCAATCAAAGATAACGGCCTAATGGCCACCTCATGCTTAAGTAATGATAGCGATAGGGTTACATAACTTAAACACATCAATCAGCCCTCTTGATTCAGCAGATTCTCAGTAACCTACCTATAAGCAGGGAGTAAAATATAAGACAACATAATGGCCTAATAGCCACATCATGACACAGTAAAAATAACTTAAAATAAATTTACATTATACAATCAATTAAGTAATTCAGTCTACATGGTTGTATAGTATCCAAAACAGTAATCCCAAAGCTCTCCCTTTTAGCTTAAACTTTGGGGTTCAAAAGGAACTTTACTCTTTCTATCCCCCAGAATGAAAAGAAATTATCAGAACCATGGCACCAATTGAAATGTTCAACTAAAGGGGCATTTGGCATTCGATTTTTTAATTTACTCCTATGTTCTGTTATCCTGATTCTCAGATTTCTTAATGTTTTCCCAATATACAGTTCCCCACAAGGGCACTGTATAGCATATATTAAACATGATGTGTTACAATGAATGAAATCCTTTATCAAAAACATTTTTGTAGCAGGGAGCAGTCCTGAGAGGCTGATACCCCTCTAAGAAGAGGGCTGTGTGGGTCAGTTGGAGGGCTGAACACATCCAGGGGTGTGGCAGAGCCAGCCCCATAGCTGGGGATCAGCCGGTGATGAAACAGGCTGAGAGACCGTGGAGTAGAGTGGGCAGGACACTGGCCCTTTAAGGCTAAGAAGAGGCAGCCTGGCCATGCCCACTCAGCCTGGATATAAGGAGAGGCAAGGCAGCGAGGAAGGCAGTCTCTGTCTGGGAGCTGAAGGAGCTGCATTTCCCTGATAAAGCCATCCTACTTTATGCTCTCCAAGGTGCTGAAGACTGGAGAACCAGAGGGACCCAGAGAAGTGGGAGAGGCTGTGCCCAGGAGGGAGCCTCTTACCTGGGGAAGGCTTGGCCAGAGTCTGGGGCTTTGAGGCCTGGCTAGATGGACAAAGGGGGAGGGTTGATACTGTGGTGCTCCAGAGCTTGAGCGAGACTAACCTGGGCTGGCAGGGTGGAGGTGACTGAGCCGGTAGCCCAGGGATTGTGTACACTGGACACTGAGTCTAATAAAGATTGTGTGTGAACTGGATACTCTCTGGACTGTGTGTTGGGTCCTATAGGAGGGTGCCCCCTTCCTCAGAGGTGGATTCAGCTGAGGTTCGGGCTGAATAGGCGTTGCAGCGGGGTGAGCTAATTCCCTAGAGACACCCCAGCGCCCCCATGTGGCCCTGGGAAGACCCCCTGCTACAGTTTTTTCTTTGTAATCCGTGAATTCTTTAGTCTTAAAGCTAAAAGAACAATTAATGCATTGCCCACAAGGAAAGTTACCCATAGGAATATTTCTATCCAAAGTTGATTGCACCAGAGTTGATGCCAGGGCCGGGCCCGCTTGTCAGCGCCCTGCATTGGGCTCCGGCTACAGTGGCCCCCTACCACCACCGGAAGTTGCGAGGGAGCCTCCCTCACTTCTGCTGGTCCCCTCCGCTGCCTGGCTGTCTCAGCCAGGGGAAATTTATTTATTTATTTATAAATATTTTTTTCCCACCCCCTCATGCCAACGGCATCTCGGGGCAACTTACAGCAATTAACAAATGCAATAAAATTCCATAACAACTATTTAAAAAACAACTTCATCAATAATTGAAAAACACAATACCCCATATCCAACCCCGCCCAGCTATCCAACCCTCCCCTCCTCCCCTCCGAAGGTCTGGGCAAACAGTCAGGTCTTGCAGGCTTGACAAAACACCAGCAGACCTGGGGCCAGGCGGGATTCCTCCAGGAGGGAGTTCCAGAGTCGCAGTCCAGCCACCGAGAATGCCCTCTCCATTGTAGCCCCCCATCTCACCCGGGGAACCTCCAAGAAGGCGCCCCCAGTGGACCTAAGGGATCGCTCTGAGGCATGGAGGGTGAGGTGGTCCCCGAGGCATGAGGGGCCCAGACCATGCAGGACTTTATAGATCAATACCAACACCTTGAATCTGGCTTGTTACGCTATAGGCAGCCAGTGCAGAGCACGGAGCACTGGTGTTAGGTGTTCCCATCACCCAGTCCTCATAAGGAGACGGGCCGCCACATTCTGCATCAGCTGCAGCCTCCAAACCAGAAACAATGGAAGCCCCACATAGAGTGCATTGCAGTAGTCCAGCCTCGAGGTGATGAAGGCATTGATAAGGGTGGCCAGGTTGGACCTGGAGATGTATGGATGCAGCCTCCGTACCAGATACAGCTGGTGGAAGGCAGTCTTAGCCACCACCTCCACCTGCTGATCCAGACGGAGACCTGAGTCCAACACCACCCCCAGACTCCGAACCTGCTGGGCGATAGGAGGACACACACACACCCCACAAGGGGGGGCAGAACCTCCCCTGCCCTCCCCACCAGCATCACCTCCATCTTATCGGGATTTAGTTTCAGTCTGCTCTGCCTCATTCAATCTGCCACAGCCTCCAAACTTTGGGAAAGCAATGAAACCACAGGACCTGGGTCAGCTGAAAACGAGAGGTACAGCTGAGTATCATCAGCATATTGGTGACATTGCACCCTGAACCCTCTCACAATCTCCCCCAGGGCTGCATATGCACATTAAATAATAGTGGAGACAGAATCGAACCCTGAAAAACGCCACAGGTCAAAGCCCGGGGGGGCTTGATGTTTCAGCCCCCAGCACCACCCACTGGCTTCCTGAGAGGAATGAACAGAACCACCCAAGGACAGTCCCGTCCAGACCCCCCAGGTCTCGCAGCCATCTCAACAGCAGCCCATGGTCCACGGTGTCAAAAGCAGCCAAGAAATCTAGCAGGATCAGAAATGTTGAATATCCTGCATCCATTTCCCGGCGGAGATCGTCCACCAAGGCCATCTCAGTACCATAGCCGGGGCGGAACCCAGATTGAAAAGGGTCAAGGAAACCGATGTTATCCAAATGCGCCTGGAGCTGCAGTGCCACTGCCCATTCAATAACCTTCCCTAAAAAGGGAAGATTAGAGACAGGTCGGTAGCTGGCGAGTGCATCCACATCCAAAGATGGCTTCTTCAGCAGGGGGCGCACCCCGGCCTCCTTGAGACTGGGCGACAACCTCCCCTGCCAGATGGACAAAGGGGGAGGGTTGATACTGTGGTGCTCCAGAGCTTGAGCGAGACTAACCTGGGCTGGCAGGTTCACTACTCTCGCCAGCACCGTCCCCAAAGTCTCCCTGGAGACTTTCACCAACCAGGACGGGCACGGATCTAATTCACAAGACCCCGCCTCTCCCACATTCCCCCTGCCCAAGACTGATAGGCAGCGGAGGGAGGGCATCCACGGACTGAGGGAGAGGCGGGGCCTCTGCCTCTCCCTCACTTCCGCTGGCCCCCTCCGCTGTCTGGCTGTCTCGCAGTCCACTGACCACTGTTCGCTGTTCACTGTCCGCTGACTATCACTCTCAGTGATAGACGGACTCGGCTAGGGGGGCCCAGGCTCGGGCCCCCCAGCTCCCGGTCACTGTCAGGCTGAGAAATGAGGACCCTGGGTGCGGCCCCCTCCCCCCAGGTGTGGGGCCCGGGGCAGCTGCCCTGAGATGCCCCACAGTAAGGCCGGCCCTGGTTGATGCAGTAAGTCTGGCTGTAACTTCGGGCATTTTTACACACACCTTAAAGTTCCGGATTTTTCAATCTGGGATTACAAGTCCACAAATCAATTCTGGATGCATTTTTCACACACGCGCTACCCTGAGGCACTTCCTGGATGCATTCTTCACACAAATACTGCCTTGAGGCAGCCTAAAGTAGTCGCAGCTGTAGACGTGACAGGCTGCCATGGAAACCAAGTGACCACAGCTGCCTGGAGCAAAGCCATTTACCAGGAGAACCTTTTACACACAAACGTTCTGGGAGAAGTTCTATGCAGAAGTTCAAAGAGCCAGATGTTTAAGATCTGGGTGAGTGATTTAGACACACAGAAAGTTCAGGATGTAACAGCAAACATGCAGGAGAAATGTGTGTGTAAAAACACCCAATGTGATCCCCAATACTCTTTCCTCTCTTGAAAGAGAAAAGGGGTGGGAGCTCACAACCCATTATTTTTGATTGCTAATTCATTCCTTGCTTGTAGGTTGTTAATTAAGGTATTTGCTGATTTGTACATTCTGTTAAATTGGCCGTTTTTACACGGACACCCCCTCCCGCTGCTCGGTGTTCAGGCGGGTGTGCGGTGGGGGGGCAGTCATGTAAACAGCCGCTGGTAGGTGGGAGGATGGGTGTTCGGTGGATGTGCACCTGTGTAAACACCACAGGCAGCAGGTGTTCATGCGTGCGTGCTCCCGCCGCCCACCGACCCACACCCTCCTCTACCCACGGAGCCCTCTGACAGAACGGAGGATGCTCCGTGGGTGGAGATGGGTGTCGGTAGGTGTGTGTGTGTGTGCCCGTGTAAATGGGCACACACCCACCTACACCCGCTGCACTGACACACCCACCCATCCACCCCAGTCTGTGTAAAAACGGCCTTAATCCTTTTAAAGGTGTTGAATAGAGTGCTCCCTGATGTAGCTGAGGGTTGTTTATTGAGCCCATACGGTCTTATTTGAAGGTTTGTTCAGGTTTTTTACCCTTACTTACTGTTGAACCGAGGGGCATCTTATCTTTCTTTTAAAAATTCACATTTGGGTAAGGTGGTTTGTTTATTTGTTATAACTTGTTTGTATTATTATTTTTGCGGAAATTTGCATATAGTACTTTGTTGATTTTTCTTTTTAGAAAACTCCATGGAAAAGATCATGTCTCTTTGTTTATAATACACTATAATTATTATTATAGTGGCGAAACGTTGAGTTATCTAGAGCTTCCAAAGAGACAAGTGTATTTTACAGTTTAAGCAAGTTTGGACTTTTTTCATCTCTATTATGAACTTTATATCTGTTTGAAGATTGGGCACAAGCTTTTTTTTTTTTTTTGCTGTAGAAGAGACTGGTTTCACCCAACTTGAACTTGACATCTCCCACTTCAAATCTGAAAATGTTTACATTCTGTTGAAAATGGGAATCTATCTGCATCCCATATAGACTGTTCCAAAATTACTTTGTCATATTGTGTTTCATTGTTGGTCTTCATTTTAAAACCTACTATATTAAATTGTTTATAAATAGGATTAAGATTTGCAGTTCATGTTGTTTTTAAACCTCATAAAAACAGATGCACTCGCCAAGTTCACCCCACTCTGGCCTCCCTGGGTGGATCGCTGGGCCGGACGGTGGGCCCAGTTCATTCCAGGCCCACATTTACAGTCTGGCTGCCACCCCCACCAGGGTTTGAACCAGGCCCACACCCGGTGGGCCCGGAACAGACGTGTGGGGTTCAGCGCTGGCCCAGGAAGGCCAGAGTGGGCGAATCAGGCCAGCTTTATTTGTGTTAACACCCAAAGTCAAGTAAAGAGGTGCCATTATTTCCCGTATCTTGGATATGAAATGTCTGCTGACTGATATAGCCAAAAATGGCATTTGTGTGTGTGTGGGGGGGTTGTAACACACACACAAACGAGAATCCTCCACCGTTACATTCATTGAATTTAAATTAAGTCCATTAAGGTTTTGCCATTATCTTTAGTGGTTTGCACCTTCAGTCTCACATTTTGGGCCTGATGCAGGTTGCGTGCATGCATGAAGCATGCATCAAGTTGAGAGCATGCATGTAAGTTAACACATGCACAGTGCATGTATTCCAGGCACACGCTGTGCACACGTTGTGTGTTTGGTGCACATGTGTGAGCAGCGCGTGTGCATGCTGTATGTGTGCACCTTGGATCAGCCCCTTTGTTGCCACCATAAGTGGTACCTGTGTGGTGGGGTCAAAATTAAGGAGGAGATTGTCCTTTGTGCCCCAGACCCATGAGAGGGGGACCATGTCCTCTCTGCCCAGCCCTGTTTCTACGCTCATGCTAACTAGAAAACAGCACCCAAATCATTTCTCCTTCCCCAATCTGTTCTCCTTGCATGTCCATTGATTACACACAGAGATTTTCATCAGTATAAATACAACCAGGATAGGAAGAGAAGAGCTGGTTTTGCCTTCAATGCTGATTCCGTTGCTCAGATGAAGATTCCATAATCCTCAAAGTGGCACTGAAATAAATCTCTCAAGGCGAGTCTAGAAAATTTATGGCTCGCTTCCCCATTCCTATAACAAGTGCTCTATGAATTCCCAAAGCTTCTTGGCAGAATAACCTGGCTAAGCAAAGCTAAGCAAAGCAAGCCGGATCTACACAGTTAAGATGTTCCTATTTGCCTTTCAAATTTCATACAGCACTGTCCGATCCATTTCCATTTGCGCTGAGCAAACAAATAGCACGGATATTTTATTAAGTGCAAAAAAAATTAAAAAATTCCTACTGACAAAATAATAGTGTTCTCCTAGTTCCTGCGTTCCTGCTTTGGACATATCTACCGTGGAGGAAAAAAACTACCTCTTTACTTGAATACTATCAAGAAAAATGGCATGACGAAAACAGGCAAGGTGGGTATTAGCAAAATATGAAGCACATATGGGCTGCAGATCCAAGTTCTTAGAGAGGATGGATTGTCTTGTAGTTAAGGACTATGGTCTGGTATCAATCTTGACACACACTTCCTGTGTGGCCTTAAGCAAGTCCCTTAATCTCACTGTACCCCCAAAACCTCATATTTGGAACTGGGATAGTACTTTGTTTACTCCGGTTTTTATTTGTCGGCGCAACCCCCCAAAGAGACGCAGAGACATTATATTGGTTTTAAAACAGCATGGCTGCACTCTTTATTCAAACTGGAAAAAACTTTAAGGCCGGTGGGGGATTGCACTAGCAATCATGGGTCTAGCTTGCTAGCAAATAACAATCCTTATTAACTATAATCTGAGTACTGCTCGGAATCGCCTTCCATTTAGCAGTACATTAAACTAGAACCATCCCCTCCTTCGACTGCCTCGAGGCCACGGCCGAAGGGGTGTGTGCCCACTGTGGGCGTGAGTAAGTCGGCAAGTGCCCCACAGGATACGGAGGCTGTGCACATCCTTACTCACCCTGCGAAGCACCCTCCCAGGGTTATGACCTCTGTGCATGCTGTGCCCTGCATTTCACAAGATATCACAACCCCATCTCTTATGGAGATGACTCTTTTAACTATCTTAACCTATTTATCCTAACCTAGCCTGCTGGACCCCCACCATCAGAGGGGCAGTCGGAACGAACTGCCCCATCCCCCCACCGCCTAACATAACAACAATGCCTCCAACTGCCCTGCCAGAGAGGCCAAATACAATTGATTGCCCTGATCAGATAGATGGACTCCATCTCCCCTGTACAAAGTGGTGTTGATGTGCACTATCCCCTTGTGGTTAATAAAAGTACCGCCCACACTGTGAACCCATTTTGTTATTTCCCTATTGATGCCCTTTCTGGTTTTGTCTACTTTACCAGGTTTTTTTGCTCCGACCCATCGTATTCTGGGTATCCAATTTTTCCATACCAATTTCACCCCGTGAAACCACCCTTTTACTATTAATAGATCTGTCTTAATCTGGATTATTAACATAACCCCTTTATTTGCAGTGATGTCGTTTTCCCCCAAATTGATTATTATTATAATCACCCTGCTCCCATTCTTTTTAACACCGGCAGGAGCTGTGCCCAGCGCATCCCACTGGTGCCCTGCCATCTGATCTTTGCATGATCACCTAAGCTTAATTGAGGTCCCCATTCTGTCAATGCAGCTGCTCTGCTCGCCCATCGGACGATGCTGTGACCCACAATCCATACTTCACGTCTTGTCCCGCCTCAGGGTCCCATTCCTATTGAAAAACACACTTTGTTAGTGAGGATAAGGTCTGATGTATCTCTTATAAGCTCCAGACCTCCATCTCCCTACGGCCTTGATCGCCTCCTCGGGTAATCCAGCCTCGGCAGCTGTTGTGGCCGCCCCCATCCTGAAAGAATGGGATCCAAATTCCTTCGGGGGTAGACCAGCCTTCCCAAGGGCTGCTCTGAAAACTGCCATGAATTGGTGGCTAAGGGGAGCCCCATTACGGTGAATAAACAGGGGCCCGACTACCGGGGGTCTCACTTCTAGGTATTGCCCCATGTGATGTACTGGGCATATTGTGGTTTGCCCACACTTATACAAGCAGACCTTCTGCCCCTTTCCCCGTTGGTCAATATTGGACCATCGGAGCCAGATGACTACCTTATCTAACCCTTTGGTAACATCTGTGCTCTGAAGGAAAGCGTCAGACCTGTCCTGAGCATTGGCCGCAACCACCTCGCTGATGCGAAAGTCCCCAAAGAATGTTACAACGTACCCTGTGGTAAAAAGCTGCAATTCATATGCGTCATAACATACCCTTGGCAAGGCCCCAATCACCAGCAACAACCTCGGCGTGGTAAGCAGCACTCGTGATTTGAGTGGGAGCCGTGTAGCCCGGGCCCAGCTTTCCAGCATATGTTTAATGTAAAATCCCCTATCAGGGGACGAAACGCCCATGAGGCGGTTAGCAAATACCAAGGCAGCCACTTTACCCCTTACCGTACCTGATGACCATCCTCTATCCCTTTGTTGCATTGCAAATTGAATCACCTCTGGCTCGGTGATGGGAAAACCAACACCCCATCCTTTTAAAACCTGAAATTCCTGGAATTCCCTAACCGCCCTACCGTAAGTGGCTTGTGTTCGCAGGGCCAACGATCCCTGAATGATAGCCTGGGCAGTTATTCCCCAAGGCTCCATAACCCTGGCGGAAGGGGGTCGGGGGCCGACCTGGCCTCCGGTGCCAACTCTCAAAAACGGGCTGCCTGGAATTGAGAAAGGGCATGAGCTATGCCATTATCGATACCAGGTACATGTCTAGCCGTAAACAAAATGTTTGCCTTCAGGTATGCCAGCACCAGTGCTTGTACCAAGCCCATAACCCGGGGAGACCGGGACAACAAGGTGTTTACTACGTGGACAACAGCCAAGTTGTCGCACCAGAATAAGACCGACCGGTTTGCAAACTGTTCCGTCCAGACCAAAACTGCCACGACTATCGGGAATAGTTCCAAAAATGTTAAATCCTGGGTCACCCCTTGCTGATGCCATACCAGGGGCCACCATGCAGCGCACCAACGGCTCCTAAAGTAGACCCCGAAGCCTGATCCGCTTGCAGCATCCGACTGCACCTGTAGGTCTGCCCCCAGTAACAGTCTGGTCCTCCAAAAGCTCACCCCATTAAATTCAGCTAGGAATTCGAGCCATGTGTTTAGATCCCTCTTCATTTCTTTCGTTACCCGTACCCTGTGATGTGGCACCATTGCCCCTCTTAATTTTTCATATAAACGAGCTAAAAAGGCCCTGCCGGGTGCCACAACCCGACAAGCGAAGTTAAGGCCGCCTATCAGGGACTGGAGCGCCTGCACGGTGACCTTTTTTGTGTTCAAACACTCCTGTATTTTATTTATTTATTTATTTATTCAATTTATACCCCGCCCCTCCTGAACACAGCTCGGGGCAACTTCCAACGGTAAAAAAATACATAAATATAAAACAATATAAAACATATAAAAATACGATATCAAATATTAAGATATTAAGAACAGGGCCCGGGATACATTAAACAATAGGGTTGGGGAGATAAAAATCCACTAAACCCTCCCCTCCTCCCAAAGGCCTGGACAGACAGCCAGGTTTTACACCTTCGCCGGAAGACCAAAAGGCTTGGGGCCAGGCGAGCTTCCTCCGGTAGGGAGTTCCAAAGACGTGGCCCGGCCACCGAGAATGCCCCCTCCATTGTGGCCCCCCGCTTCACACGGGGGACCTCCAAGAAGGCACCCCCAGCAGACCAAAGGAGCCGCTCCGGGGTGCAGAGGGTGAGGCGGTCCCTGAGGTATGAGGTATTTTGACTCTGATGCCCTCAATTTTGTCTGCCGGCAAGCTTGATTGCTCCCTCACTTAGTCCAGCTCGATCCCCAGGTACGTGAGTCTAGTACTAGGGCCTTCCATCTTTTCAGGAGCCAACAGTACCCCTAGGTCCGTCGCTACCTCCTGAAAGAGGCGCAAGGCCACTGCACAGTCCCTTGACTCGGGGCTTCCTATTATGAGGAAGTCATTGAGGTATTTTGTGATCTCCCCTTTATTCCACCGCTGTTTAAATACCCACTCCATCGTACTGCTGAATCTCTCGAAATCTGAACAAGAAATGGAGCAGCCCATCAGCATGGCCCGATCAACATAATACTGTCCCTCATATTGAAAGCCTAATAGGTGGAAACTTTCGGGATGTACTGGTAACAATCGAAAAGCAGATTTTACATCGCATTTCGCCATCCATGCCCCTCGCCCCATCCTTCTGGTTTTTTCCACCGCCACATCAAAGGAAGCATATTTAATTGTGGTGAGTTCCCTTGGAATGGTGTCGTTAACGGATCTGCCTCTCAGATGGGACAAGTGATGAATCAGGCGAAATTCCCCTACTGTCTTTTTTGGAACTACCCCTAGGGGGGAAATGAACAAATTTGGTATGGGGGCGTGTTTGAAGGGTCCTGCTACCCTCCCTTCCTTTACCTCCTTGTCTATTTTGTTTCTCACAATCTGTTCCATCCCAACTGTGTATTTCAAATTACGTGCTGATACCACAGGGTTCACTTGGGCAGCCGGTATCTTAAATCCATCTCTGAATTCCTCCACCATGTATGAAACCTCCTTTCGGTTGGGGTGAAGGTGCATGGCATGCTCCAGTCGGTCAATTATGACCGGTGTTGGCCCCCTGCCCAGATCTTGCATTTCCTGCCTGTCCTGGGGCTCCCTTCCCGGCGCTACCTCCCTGCGGGAACTTTCCTTTTTCGTTCCTCTGCTTAAGCTTAAAGCAGTTAGTGACTGGGTGTTCCCCCCACCCCCTGCAATTTGAACACCCATGTCGGAATTTACAGGAACTCCTAGTACATCTCCCACCCCAGCTGTACTCCCAGCAGTGTCCCTGGCTACTTTGGGTGGTCTTTTTCCCTTCACCACAAAAAGGCTCGTTGGCAGCAGCGACTCCACCTCTTACTAATGCATGCCCACTTTCTGACAAGGGTGCCCTTGTGACATCCACCATGCACTCTAACCATAAATCAATTGGGTATCCCAGCGCATACCCGGGTTTAGAGCAGCCCTGTGCCGGAAAGCCTCATCGTATCTCAAGCAGGCCCCCAGGGGGCCCCGTTGCATACACCCTCCGCACAATGTCCACGTATTTATGGAGCTCCAATCCCCGCCCGGGGTCCGCCTGCAGTACCACTCCCATATATATGGCGAACGCTGATGTCCAGTTCGCCCAGTTCCTATCCGCCTTCGGGCGGCGGAACTTCTCTTTATCCTTTTCCTCCTCTCTCTCCATATGATCCAGTATGGGATCACTGAACATAAGGGCATATACATCCACGTACTCGCCCCGCCAAATTTTTTCCTTTGTGGCAAGGAGCAAATGCTCCCTGAAAGGGGCCCCCACACTACTGTAAGCCCCGCCTGGCGGGGGCGGCTTTGGGGGGTGGATGTATCTTCCCTCTCTGTCCCCACATTCGTCCTTGTGCCCCTATTATCCACTATTGCTGGCGCTCCTATCCAGGGCTCGTGCTCTCTCCCTGCTCCAACTGCTTGGTGGCCTTCTTCCCCCGGAGGAGGAGGGGCTGGTGTAATCCACACCCATTCCCCATCCAACTTTCTCCTCCGGGGCCCGGGTGGCACTTGGGGGCCGATGGAATTTCAGCCCCTTTCAGCCCCCCGGGTGGCCTCCAAGTGGAGGCTTGGGGCCAAGTTCACTCCCTCAGCAACCCTGATTCCCATTCCCCCTGTGTGGCTGTCTGGGGCTAAGCATTCCTGCTCCATTACCCCACCTTGGTCCATTGGTCCTGTTGGTTCCCTGGGCTCGCCAGCTCCACTTCTCCCTTGCTCCAACTCTTTCTCCAGCTCCTGGACTCTTCGCCATAATTCCTTGTAGGTGGACTGTCCCTCGTCCCTGGGGCCTTTGATATGCCTCCTCGTCACTGGCGGCGAATCTACCTGTTCAGACAGAGGAAAGACCCCCACCCCTCCACGTCCTCTGGGCTGGACTCTGCCAGCCCCGCATGACTGCGAACCCTGATTAGTTCGCGTGTCTCCACTCAACTGGTGGTGTACTAGGCCGGGGATCCCATGCGGGTCCCTCACCCCAGTACCCACCTAACTCCTACCCTGGGCCTCATGGGCCCCTGATGCGTAAATCGCATTGAGCAACGGGCCCAGGCTTGCAGTCTGACCCTCTCCCCCAGAGGCGTCTACTCGGCATCCCCCCCACTGTACTTTTCGGATGGGGGTGGGGCAGGTGACTCCCCTTCGTGGCTTTGGTGTTCCCTACTTGGTCCGGGGGTTGAGGGGTTTGGCTCCCTGTCCCCCCCTTCCTGTCTATACCGCCTGGGGGGTATGATGATCCTCCCCCCCCCTTCTGGGGACTTGACCCTCCGAGAGCATCTGCTGGGCACAGTCTCCTGTTGGGTCCTGATCCAACCCTGGGCCCCTACCATTTGCCCCTGCACTGACCTCCTCTCCTCCAGGGCCCTCATTCCCACCTGCACTCTGATCCCTAGCCCTTAACTGGGCCTCACACTGCTGGAGCCTCTCCATGATTTCAGCAGGGGTGGGGCACACAGTTGGGGTACTTATCTCCTGGTCAACTCTGTTTCTCCCACTGGTAGGGTGGTCGCTACCCCCAGTGCTCCCCTTTTTGCCTCCATCCCCTTTTCTTTTGCTCCGCCCCATCGTGCGATGAAGCAGCAGCCCACTCTCTCCGCTGATGCTTCTTTTGCCTCTTCACCCAGTCTGCCGCTCCCACGCGGCTCCAGGGGATCCTCCCTTCTAAAGAGGAGGAGCCCCAGACCTCGCGCCGCGCTGCACGCTTGCGCTTTGGGCGGTTGCCATGGCAACCCGATCAGAGAGAGTGCCTGCTAGCAGGTCTCTCTCAGCCGACCATGCCACTTCTTCTCAGCGCCTCGTGGAACAAGGGGGAAAAGGGGGGGGCACGACAATAACCCGTCGCCTCCATTTTGTCGGCGATGGGAGCTTGTCTGGGGTAGTTAAACTATAACCGCTTTGGGGTAGAGACAATGGGTGCTTTTACACAGACAGCACCCAGGGCTCTGCTCCACTTCATACCCAGGCAGCCCATCCATCGGATGTGCAGGCAGACAAAGAGCTGGCACTACCTGCTCCACTTCAGCGCTGCTAGTAGTGCTCCAGAGCATCCTGGAGTACCGGCGCCGGCGGAGTGGGCCACCAGCTGAAGGTGCAGCTGCAGTCAGTCTGCTCAGTGGACAACTGCTGCAGCTCCACTCCTGCCCCGGACAACAACATAGTGCTGTGGGTGGCAGCCTAGTGGATCAGGCAATCTGCCGGAGCCTGAAGCTCTATGGTGTGGGGGAGGAGGTACCGCGCAAGTGCACTGCGGACTGCAGCAACTGCCATGACCGCATAAAGCTGGCGCACTCAGGGCTGCACACGGGCAGACGTGGGGGGTGCATCCCCAGAGCAGGTCCATAGATAGCCACCCCTGGGTCTGTCTAAAGACACCCTATGCGCATGTGGACTCAGTTCATGAACTTTGTAAACACATCAATCCTCTACACAAAGTTGCTCACATCCAGTCATTATTTTGAGATTTTGGGGGTGCGGTGGCCAGTAAAACTAAGGCCATTTTTGCACTGATTCATAGACCTATCCTCCAAGCATGAGAAACTGAATAAGCAAATAATACCCCAACGGTTAACGTGTTTGCTGTGTTACCACCTAACCGAACATTACCACTGCTAGTCGGAAAGCAGGTCTGGAGGAGGGGAGGGAGTAAGCAAAAAAGGCATTGTGGGGAAATGGTAACTGGCAACATGGTAAACACTGCACTGTTGCATTATGTGGTAACATGAACCAGTACCGGCTGAAGAATAAATGGATATCGCTTGGTAATCGTTTCTTTCCAGATTGGATGTATCCAGATTGCAAGAAACAACAAATTGGGAGGATTGTCCTGGTGGGCTGGGACAGTTGTGGCAGCTGTGAGATTTAGTTTAGGAACATTAGGTTTAGAGATTAGAGACTTTTTTTAAAAAAGGAAGAAGAAGAAGACAAAGACAAAGACGAAGACAATGGTGTGGAGTTAAGTGATTCAGGGAATTTGGGATCAGGCATCCTGCCAGCAGTATTACAATACTGAGCAAACTTGAAGAGGATGAAAATAAGTTACTTCAATAAGCCTGATTTTTTTACATGCCCGATATACCATCTCAATAGAAAGAAAACTATTCTCTGGAAGTCTGATGGGTGAGGTAAGGCAAACTAGCTAGTTTGTTAGGCAAGAAACAAAGGCAAACTAGAAACTAGCTACATGCCAATGGCAAACTAGCTGTATGCCAGCCTGGGACTGAACGTTATGGAGAGGCCAAAGGCAAACTAGCTATATGCCTGGGACCGAAAGTTATGGAGGGGCCAAAATGGAGTTCGCTAGTGCTAATGGTTGGTAAGACACACCACAAGTGCTACACTCCTGAGCCCATCCACAGTTCCCTGGATAACTCTCTGAGCAAGGCCAGCATCCCAGGAGATAACAGACCTTAGTCTAACTCGTGGAGGGGCTTGTCACTCAGCTGGTTCAGTACCTCTAGGGCACAGATGGCAGCAAGGCAAAATTCACCAGTACCGTGGCCTCTTTATAGATGGTGTTGACTTTAAGCCAGGCCCAATGATGGTTTAAGGCAGCCCTACCTGATCCAAATCCATCATCATTCTATTGTCTTTGGTGCAGCAAAACACCTGAAGATCTGGCCCCGTAAACCTCATCTGCAGAAGATTGTTCATCCCAATTAATGAATGACGACTAGAAAACTAGGCTGGGCACCCTCAGCTCCCATTGAAGTCCATGGAACTTAGAAGTGCTCAACATTTTGTGGGTTGAGGTGGCCTATTTCTCTTTACACAGGCGAGACAGCACAGATGGGTCCTCCAAGTTGGATTGCCACCTCCCCCAAAGCTTTAAGCTGGAGGAGGCAGGGCAATACTGAAAGAGGGTGGGACAAAGGGATTTTCCACCCCTTCCTGAAGTGGTGACTCCCTACAGAAAACGGATGTGATGTGAGGCAAGACCACAATACAAAGCGGCAAGAGTCCCTTTCCTCTGCCCCCTTCCTGACATGGCCCCAACTTCCACTGCCCCCATAAGCCCCGATATCTCCGGGTTACCCAGAGAAATGGAGACGTCACCCAGAGTTCACAGAAACGGAGAGTCAGAAGGGACCTCGAGGGTGATCTAGTCCAGCCCACTGCTTGGATGCTACAGCCTTCTGGAAAGAGGGGCTATCCCAGCCTGTGTTTTTGTAAACTTCTAGTGATAGAGACCCTATGACCTGCCTAGGCAACTTGTTCCATTGCCACAGTTTTGCCTGCTATTTAACCAAAATCTACCTTATTTTAACTTGAGCCCATGTTTTCTAGATGATGGTGTAAATCCAGATTCCCAGTGTCAATGTGTCAAACTCGGGAGGGTGGGGGGAGAGGTAACCCTGGGTGAAAACAGACATGACGCTAACCACCCTTGGTGGTCATCTGTGCATGTTTCAGGGCTGCAAAGGGCACCAATACAGCCTTGCAACATGCACATATAACCACCAAGGGTGGTTAAAGGGTGGGTTAGCGTCATGTCTGTTTTCACCCCATGTGTTCAAGCAATAGTATTTACTAAATATAAGCAATAAGGAATTGCCTAAATATTTATATGCTGTTGCATGACAGCCATTTTCGAAGCTTCTGAACATAAGTACACCGAGGTTGTCTAAAGGACTCATGGGGTGCAGCCACATGAGACAGAGTGGGGAGGCTACCAGGCCTTGGGTAGCCTTGCCCCACTCTGGGCAGCCGGGTCACACAATGCAGTGCACCATGTGGCCAGTGCATGCCAGATGTTCCAGCAGCTGGCTGCTCCACGATGTGGCCTCAGGAAAATTCCGAGGACACATCATGGAGCAGCCTTACCCAATCTAAAGTAAGGCTGCCCAAGGTGGGGCTACTCATGTGGAGGGGCTGTACTTCCCACACCACTTGAGGAGCATTGCTGCAGGGTCTTGAGTGGCGAGCGCTGTTGCCTGTCACGCAAGGCCACATCACGGCCGGGGGCGGGTTCTCAGTTGGGCCGGGGCAGGGAGGTGGGGCAGAACCAAGTACCCACTCAGTGGCCGGCACCACAGCCAATCCCAGCCATGGCAGCGGCTCTGACAGGGGCCAGCCTGCCCGGCTTCCCCGTGACTGTGGACCCAGCTCCCTGCGCTGATCCCATAGTGTGACAGTGACAATTGCCCACCACAAGGGCCACGTGGGGATCGGGCCGCCGCAGCTCATGTGGCCTCACCCGTGGTTTCCTTAAAGAGACATCCAGTTCTTACACACGACCCAAACTAACTGTTTAAAAGCTCTGTTTGTACAGGGCCTAACTCAATAGGGACCCATTCTTGGTTGGTCTTTAATTTAGTACAACAATCACAGTGGCAAAATAGTCAAGGCCAGATCCACCACTGGTGTATGGAAGCACAGCAGCTAGAATGACAACTTACCCCAGCTGGTCTTTAACCCAAGGACGTAGCTATAATGCGGCGGTACAGCTGCACCTAGGTCCATGAGCCTGGGGAGAGCTATGCTCTCTGGTGCAACTGTATTCCTGCCACTGCGAGGGGCTGGGGGTTGTGATGAGGTCGAGGCCTCTCTACCCTGATCTAGGCTAGCTGTGACTCAGTTTCCCCACTTACAGCTCCTACTGGATCAGCGCACTTCAGAACAGTTCCAGCCCATAAGGGGCTAACTCTCTTAGTTACCTTTGCCTCAGAATTTCCAAAAGCACAAAAAATACTTCCTCAGGTTTGTCTGAGTATGCTGACTCAGATCACCCCCCAACTGGGTCACCCCAAAGTTAGACATTCACTTAAGCACACTGGCTTAGTTAAAAGAAGTTTATTATAAGTAACAAGATTAATATATTTATTTATTTATATAAAAAATGTATATAGAATGCAAGATTGTGCTCAGAGTGCAGTAAATCAAATAAACATAATAGATAACGTGAATCCATCTGGCTTGTGAGTGCTAGACTAAAATCGTATTTATGCAGCAGTCCATTCTGTTTCAAAGTTCCTTTTCTTTCAGCTTGGATGTCACTAGAACTGGGCTTTAAATTCTTGCTTGGTTGTAGTTTCAAAATGTTTCTTAGAACATCTCTTCACATGCTGTTGGTCAGAAGATCCCTTTCCTAAGTCCTAAGCAAGCCTTTTTACTCTGTCTGCTTCCTGTTAGTTGTCAGTTAACTCCTTTGTCTTACCAGACATTTACCTGGATGGCTTCTATGCAACTAAGTGTCCTTTGAAATGCAATTTGCATACAATCAATGGGAAAGAGAAATATCTGTGGTATCATGACCTCCCCTGTGTTACCTGTTCCCTTCTCTAAGCTGCTATTCTAACTTTCATTCTGATTTGTACATTTTGACAGTCCATGTCATATCATTCACACCGTGTTGTTCTGTATATTACACCGATCCGTTAGACACCAGACATGGATATACAATACTAATACCAAGTAGTCATTTGTGAAGATGTAACATGTATGTTGGTTTCCTGATCTTTACCACAGGGGTCCTATTCCATCTTCTGCAGCAGGGCCCATTCCAATATCCTAACTGTGAAAACTGCTGGGCAATGGAATAACCTTCCTTGGACGTTTTCAAAGCCTGGCTGACCAAGCATCTGTCCGCAATGCTGCAGACAGGGAACTTCTGCCATGGAGCAGGGGGTTGAACTAGATGACCCTGAAATTCTATTTTTCTAACCTAGCTACACCCCTGCTTTTCTTCGCTGCTTGGGCTTATCGATCTTTTTTGAACTCCAGACACGTTTGCAAGTGAGGCAATGCAGCACCAGATATACAACCCAAAGCTTTCCTATAACAAGATTATAGAGCTCTTTCTTTAAAAACCAGAGTAATGATCACAGCGCTAAACAAAAGAGGCTTATTAACTTTAGCCGCTAGTAAATCTGTCACAATAAAGCCTAGAAACTCCAGCCCCAGTGGTAAAATGGCTGCAGAGCAACCATCGTTTCACTAAACAACTATCATTAAACTGCTGTTTTATCGCTGTGGTTATGGATGTATTTTGCTGGACTCCCCACATGAGCCCTGCTTAAACTCTTAAACCGAGGTGTATTTTGTGCCAGAGGCATGAATGAATATTGAGTCTTTCCCCTTTGAGCCAGAAGCAGGACTTGAGTTCTTCCCCCCCTTCAGCCAACCAGGCTGCGTAAGACTAGTCGCGCTATAGAAATGATTAGTAGTAGTATTTATTTATTTATTCATTTATTTATTTGACAGGCTTATATCCTGCCCCTCCTGCTAAAGCAGCTCAGGGCGGCTAACAAGACATTAAAAATATACTAATAAAATATCATTAAAATGCAACAATAAATACAGTATAAAATAAATAATAAAGCAGTTCATTTAAATGGAGGCATCAGGGGGAAAAAACTCAAACCCTTCCCACCCTAGCCCAGTCCCCCCACACCTCACCCATCTCCCTCACCAAAAGCCCAGCGGAACAAGCAGGTCTTGCATTGACGTCGAAAGGAGGAGAGGTCCGGGGCCTTCCGGGCCTCTGTCAGGAGGAGGTTTCACAGCCTTGGTGCGGCCACCGAAAACACCCTCTCCTTAGTCGTCCCCTGAAATACCCAGGGGACTTTGGGAAGGGCGCTCCCAGTCAACCGCAGGGGTCGATCCAGAGCCTGGGGAATGAGGTGGTCCCACACATATATGGGGCCTAGGCCGTATAGGGCTTTATAGGTAAGTACCAACACCTTGAATCTGACTTGGAAGACTATGGGCAGCCAGTGCAGAGAACGGAGCCCTGGTGTAATGCGCTCCCAGCAACCTGTCCCCGTGAGGAGACGGGCCACCGCATTCTGCACCAGCTACAGTCTCCAAACCATTACCTTGGGTAGTCCCAAGTAGAGCGCATTACAATAGTCCAGTCTTAAGGAGATGAATGCATAGATGATAGTGGCCAGGTCAGAGTCTAAGCCAAACTGTCGAAGCCGACGCACCAGATGTAACTGGCGAAATGCACTCCTCGTCCCAGCCTCCACCTGGGCATCCAGGCAGAGCCGGGAATCAAGGAGCAGACTACGAACCTGGGGAACCGGGTGTGTGTGTGTGTGTGTGTGAACCCCATCAATGATGGGGGATGCCAACCCCACCGCCTTCCCCACTAACATCACCTCAGTCTTGTCAATTGTGAGCCGCCCAGAGATGCCTGTGGCAGGATGGGCAGGGTAGAGGTTTTTATAAATAGATAAATAGATAAATATAAATAAAATAAAATTGTCAGGATTCAGCCTCAGTCGGCTCGTCCTCATCCAGTCCCCCACAGCCACCAAACACTGGGTAAGCACCGAGACTGCTGGGTCTAGGTTGTATGAAAAGTAGAGGTAGAGTTGGGTGTCAGCAACATATTGATGACACCAAACGGCAAAGCTTCTCATGACCTCGCCCAGCAGCTGCATATACACGTGGAAAAGGCGAGGGGAGAGAATCGAACCTTGCGGGACTCCACACAAGAGGTCTCAGGGAGGAGACTTGAAGGCCATTTCTGACAGTTGATCCGATGTATAGAATCATAGAGTTGGAAGGTTCCCCGGAGGACATATAGTCCAACCCTCTGCTCAGTGCAGGAAACCCACAGCTACAGCATCCCAGACAGATGATCATCCAGCCTCTGTTTGAAAACCTCCAGCGGAGAGCCCACCACTGCCCAAGGCAGTCTGCTCCACTGTCGAATAGCTCTTACCGTTAGGAGGTTCTTCCTTATGTTTAGCCGAAATCTGCTTTATTTCTGCTTTAGCCCATTATTTCTAGTCTTGCCTTCAGGGGAAAGAG
The DNA here is from genome assembly GCA_003113815.1 of Sphenodon punctatus. Classification (NCBI taxonomy): domain Eukaryota; kingdom Metazoa; phylum Chordata; class Lepidosauria; order Sphenodontia; family Sphenodontidae; genus Sphenodon; species Sphenodon punctatus. The sequence continues at coordinate 1,202,482 of QEPC01015236.1, forward strand.
AAAACAATTCTTTGCCATCCTCTCTGTGACAGCCCTTCACGTAGTGGAAGACCATTATCATGTCTTCTCTTAGTCTTCTCTTCTCTAGGCTAAACACGCCCTGCCCAGCTCCTTCAACCTTCCCTCATAGGTTTCAATTTGGTTTCCAAACACCTGACTATCTTGGTTGCCCTCCTCTGAACCTGTTCCAATGTGTCAATGTCCTCCTTAAAGTGCGGTGCACAGAATTGGACACAGTACTCCAGATGAGGTCTGACCAGCGCAGAATTTAGTGGAAATATTACTTCTCATGACTTGGAAACAATGCTTCTGCTAATGCAGCCTAAAATTGCATTAGCCTTTTTTGCAGCTGCATCACACTGTTGACTCATGTTCAGCCTGTGATCAACTACAATCATCAGATCCTTTTCACATGTATTGCTGTCGAAGCCAGGTACCCCCTATCCTGTGTTTGTACATTTGCTTTTTCTTACCTAAATGCAGAACTTTACATTTATCTCTGTTGAACTTCATTTTGTTAGTTTCAGCCAAGCTTTCCAACTTATCAAGATCATTTTGAATTTTATTTCTGTCTTCTAAGATATTAGCTATCCCTCCCAGTTTTGTGTCACCTGCAAATTTAATAAGCATTCCCTCTACTCCCTCATCCGAGTCATTAATAAAGATGGTGAACAGAACAATACCAGGCCCAGAACAGTAGTTGAGCCTTACTTTGGTTTTACTCCTTAAGCGTACACGAACAGAGCACTAAGTCAAAGTTATGCTGGAGTAGGGAGAGAATGGTGAACTCCTGAGGAATCAGGAGCACATGCTCACCTTCACTATGTTCAGGGCAGGGCCAGTAGGCGTCATGGCCCGGGTCCTGTGGCCTCAGGGAGGCCAGTTGTCGTAGCCTGGGTGCTCCTGGGGTCCCATAATGGGCTATTTCTGCAGGGCTTTCTCTCTGCTAGGGCTGAAATGAATAGTTAACATTTTATTTCCACATATTTCCAAGTACTGGCTCCGATTGTTTAGTCGGTCCTCGGAAACTTGGACGAATACTTGCTACTCAGTAAAATACTCGGTAAAATAAAACCAAGTACCGAGTATTTTCCAAGTACCAAGTCACCTTATATAGGGGCAGGAAAAGCCTCATATGTTGATTACTGGACCAAATACTGAATACTGAGTACCAGGCTGATTCCTCGGTTACTGAGTCAAATACCAAAATACTCAGTAAAAAACGAGTCATTTCAAATACCAAGTTTCAACACTACTCTCTGTCCATGACTCTTAATCCCCAGAGTGGCTGCTTCCTGCAGGGGCCTGCTCCTTCTCCCCTTGCTTTCAGTAAATCAATGATCCCTGAATTCCTCCTGCCAGAGGGGTAAGTAGGTGGTTGGGTAGTTTTGCATGAAGTAAAAACACAAACAAGCCATGATTATCCTTTATTACAAATTTTACTAGCTGGCAGCACATGCATATACACATTCCTATACCTTTGGAATGGAAATTAAACTAATGGCAGAAATACAGTTGCCTTTAACCCCAGTTTGAACCAGAGCTAAATCAGGAATGATTCTTCCCGAGCCATTGGTAAATCCCAACCTTCTGGAACATTGAGAAACATTTGGCAGCATTTCCGTGTTCCATATTGTTATCTCGCTTTCTTTGAAATGGGAAACGCCGGTAGAAATATTTTGCCATTTTTCATCATTTGCATAATTTCATACTTTTTCGTCACTTTCTGGTGTCTGTTTTTTATTATTTACAGTTCAAAGGGAGGATTATAATGACCAAAGTAGCACAAAAAGTATTAACCAAAGTAGCAGAAGTACCAAAGGCATTCCCAAAGGAAAACTGACGAAAGCAGCCTCAGTTCCTCCAAGTTTTATTTTATTATTTATCATTTCTATAGGATTTTCAGCATTCAAAGTGCTTGACAATCCTTATCCAGTTCATCCTCACAATAATTGCCATTTCATAGACGGGGAACTGAGGCTAAAAGATTATGACTAGGGCCACGATTCCATTCCACACCACACCGCGGCTTTTCTGCGGACATTCCGCTAATTCCGCCGGCATTCTGCAAATTGCGGAATTGTGGAAAAATTGCGGAAACTTTCGGAAAACCGCTGTTCCGCTATTTTGTGGCACTGGCGGAATGGCGGAAGTAGTGAAAATGTCATGTTTCCACTATTTTGCGAACCTGTGGAAGTAGCTGAATGAAGGAAGTAGCGGAATGAAACTAGTGGGATGAAAGCCTCTGCCACACCGTGCCACTAATTGCGGAAACGCTGTTTCCGGCGGAAATAGCTACCACTGCAACATTCCGCTACAGCCCTAATTTTGACTTGCTCATGACCACCCAGTAAGTTCGTGGATAGATGGAATTTGAACCCTGGTCTCTCAGATCCCAAGACTAGCACCTTATCTACTAGGCAACACTGGATAATCTGGAGAAATCAGGGCTTTGGGGAGTGGTGGCCATATGAGAAAGCGATGAGGCAAAGAAGTTCTTTAGTCCCATTTTAATGTGACCTTGCTCCCTGTGGAGCATTGGATAAAAACATACGTGCAGCTACCACCGTGCAGGTGTGGAATGGCCACCTCGCCATCCCCAGACGGATCAGGTTGAGGGACAGAACCAAATGGGGAGTGATGCATGGCCATCTAGCTTCACACACACACCCCACACACACACCCCGCTGCAGTCGGCACCCTGCACACAGTTTCCAGGAGAACTGATATCAGGGCAGCACACAGCGCACCCAATTAGTCCCCCTAGAAACAGGGACATATTAGAGCATTGCATCCAACTAGGAAGCCCATAACTTTATCTGAGTGGGGAGGATGTGGCGGTGGAAGAAGCAAGGAGGTGGCAGTGTGGGGCTTGGAGCAGGGGGGGGATCATGGTGCAGGAGAGGGGATCTTGGGAGCAGTGGTGGGGAGAGATTTTGGGGGGTTGGAGCAGTGGAGGGGAGAGATCTTGGGCAGGAGAGAGGATCTTGGGGGCCTGGAGCAGTGATGAGGAGGAGGGAACTTGGGGCAGGAGGGGGATTTCTGGGGGCTTAGAGCAGTAGCGGGAAGGATCTTGGTGCAGGAAAGATGAATCTTGGAATAGTGGGGGGCATTTTGGGGGCTTGGGGCAGGAAAGGGGATCTTGGGAGCTTGGACCAGTGGGGGGAGCTTGGGGCAGGAGAGGGGATCTTGGGAGCTTGAAGCAGTGGGGGGAGGGACAGGGGCAAGAGAAGGTGACTCAGGAGCAGAAGGGACCAAAGGGAGGGGGGTTGGGGGCCCCAAGAAAGGGAGACCCAGGGATCTTGGACTTAAAGAGGGAAGAGGTACATGGGGACAGATGGCTTGGGTGACTTCCTATTGTACTAGGGTATGTGTGTATTGCTTTTCTATTCTCCTTATAGCCTGCTGTTCTAAAATGTCACCTTTTATGATGCATTCCACCCTGGCTGCATATATAATGGGTGCTGCAATGAAAAGAGGAGCAAAGGAAAAGCAGGAGGCTGTCCTGTCTAGCAAGGTGGGTGCCTTCCTATTGTAGCCTGCATACCTTTATTTAAAATCCTTATTTACAGGTTATATACCATTCATTATGTATTCTTTATCATTTAATGTGTAAAGTGTGTTCCATTTGTTATCTGCAGTAAATTTCTATGGAAGATAAAAAACACAAAATTTGGAGACACAAAAAGATGACACTTACCCTGCCCCCCCCCCGTGCACATCCCTACCGTTAACCATCCCACAACCCTTCCCTAACCTCCACCCCACCCTAGCCCTCCCAACCCCTGATCAGCCCCCCCCCAGCTCAGATAACGAGGGGGTCAGGGTCTCAGGTGACCCTGTCACTGGTGCTGTTGAATGCAAGGTCAATGGCCAATAAATCCTCCATTATTCATGATGCCATCTTGGAGTGGGCAGCCGACCTTGTGTGTGTGATGTAGACCTGGTTGGTTGAGATGTCAGGGCCAGTTTTGGCTGAACTCGTTCCGGTCGAGTACTCAATCCAGCATCAGTCCAGGCCCATGGGTTGGGGGGGAGGGGCGTAGGCATTGCTTTTCAGGACTGCTTGACCGTAAGGAGGTTTTCAGTGCAGACCAAGTCTGGTATAGAAGGTTTCCATCTTGTGATTGATTTGGCCGATATCAGACCAGGGGGGTCTGGCCCCGGGCACAGCAACATCCCTGACTTCTCTAGCTGCCCTGGTCTCGAAGGTGGTCTTGAGGTCACCTAGGTTTATTGTCCTGAGAGACTTCAATATCCATGCTGAAGCCGGGTTGTCTGGGGTGGAGCAGGTTTTCATGGCCGCTATGGCAACCATGGGTCTGTCCAGGTGGTGGTGGGTCTGACACATGAGGTTGGGCAATGGACATACTCTAGACTTGATGTTCTGCACTGACCTAGAGGTGGGGGGTCCAATGATAGGAAGTGGTGTTAGTTCACCTTTGCTGTGGTCAGACCATTTCCTCCTGTGGGCTTGCATCCTGGTGCACCTACCTGACCATCAGGATGAGGGACCTTTTAGGATGGTCCACCACTGGAGACTTATGGAACCAGATAAGTTCTGAATGCTCTGGGGCAATTGCCTGTAGACCTTGACGGTTGCTCCATTGACAACCTTATTATTATTATTATTATTAACAAACATTTATATAGTGCCAGCAGTGTACATGGCACTTTACAAAATAATAAAATAGACATGGTCCCTGTTCCTAGGGCTTACAATCTGAGCGACAGGAGCTGGGGGAGAGACATAGGAAGGGGAACAGAGGGAGAGACAAGGGATCTAACATTCATGAAGATGCGAGGTCTCAAGTGCACGTACTTGGCTTGGTTACGATGAGAATGACAGCAGGCAGGTCCATGTGGCAAGGATAAGGGTAAACAGA
>QEPC01015236.1:1224371-1255258 GCA_003113815.1 Sphenodon punctatus
GATCTGGCCACTCTCATCCATGCCTTCATCACCTCGAGGCTAGACTACTGCAACGCGCTCTACGTGGGGCTTCCCTTGTTTCTGGTTCGGAGGCTGCAGCTAGTGCAGAATGCGGCAGCCCGTCTCCTGACGAGGACGGGGCGGCGTGAGCACATAACACCGGTTCTCCGTGAACACATAACACCGGTGCTCCGTGCTCTGCACTGGCTGCCAATAGCGTACCGAACCAGATTCAAGGTGTTAGTATTGATTTACAAAGCCCTGCACAGCCTGGGCCCCTCATATCTTGGGGACCGCCTCATCCTCCGTGCCTCAGAGCGATCCCTTCGGTCCACCGGGGGCGCCTTTCTGGAGGTCTGCCGTGTAAGACGGGGGGCCACAATGGAGAGGGCGTTCTCAGTGGTCGGGCCGCGGTTGTGGAACTCCCTCCCGGAGGAGGCTCGCCTGACCCCGGGCCTGTTGGCCTTTTGACATATCTGTAAGACTTGGCTGTTCACCCAGGCCTTCGGAGGGGAGGGTGGGGGGGGGATTAATTTTGTGGGGGGTGTTTTAAATTTGTTTTAATTATGATATTGTAGATTTTTTATGTTTACAAATTGTTTTATATTATGCTGGAAGCCGTCCCGAGATGCCGTAGGCATGGGGGGGCGGCATATAAATATAATGAAATAAATAAATTAAATTAAATTAAATAAAGGGAAGGAGGTGTCAGCTCATCCAAATATGGCTCAAATGAGTGTGTAAATTTAATTCTAGAGAGCCAAGGGGGAAATCTTGATTGATGGAGTTCTCACAAGTCCTCTTGGCAGGCTATATCTAGTAGCCTTTGCGTTATTATACTATTACAAGATGTAAAAGGCTTGGCTAATAGTTCCAAGGGTGACAATTTCAAACCAATATGCAATAGAGTATTTTTATTCCTATGAAGCCAACACAAAGGGGAACCTACAAGTGGGTCCTCTAATTTATCCAAGCAGAGACGTGGCAGGCAAGTATGGGCTGTTTCATTAAGTCTAGACCAATCTTTCAGAGATTTCAGGGGCAGGCCTTTCTTCCAACAACCACTTGGCCTACCTCAGCCCACAGAAAGGCACCAGGAGTAGATCTAGGAAGAAGAAACAGGAAAAGATTTTTGAACACTTTCAATATTGCCCATATCCTCCTTAAACCAAACCTCTATACCATAAGTTAACTGGGATATAGATTTAGCATTTAAAATGTTTATTGGTGATCTAATCCTACTTCCCCCCCATACACCCGAGTGTAGATTTGGAGGCAATCAGTTTCCGAACCTTAATAAAAGGATTCAAAGAAACCGATCAATGGAACTTCATACCTAAGTATGTAAAACTAGTAAAACTAGTAACCTGTCACAAAGGGGAGTCGTTAATATTCCATGCTGACATAGAGGATTTCTTACCAAATATAAAAAAATTTTCTCACAATTTATAATCAAATCTTCTGATTTGCAATATGAATTAAAATGGTTTAGCAAGCTACAAAGGCCTAAAAAGAGAACTACCATGTTATCTGCATATAGTAAAATAAGGGCCATTTTCCCTTCTATTAGCAGTGCCGAGAAGAAATCATCCTTCAGAAAATTTGCAGCATCATTAATATATAAAATAAACAAAAGTGATGCCAGGATACAACCCTGTCTGATACCCTTCATAATTTAAAAGGCATCAGTGCACTCACCCCACATGTTCATTCTAACATTGGTGGTATTATTACTGTGCAAGGTCTCCAAGATATTAAGTTGTCTTAGATCAATCCCCAAGTGCTAAATGGGTACAATTTAGTACCTGATCTGCCAGAAACTATTTGGGTCCCGTGAATTTGATAGCTGTACCCATTTTTTGCGGTTACTCATTTAAGCTCTACCCTAGCCCTCACCATCAAAAGCCATCACAAGCCCAGCTTAAATCAAAAGCCATCACAAGTCCAGCTTAAATCAAATGCCATCACAAGCCCAGGTAAATATTATGTTTATATTTATAGATATGTCTGGTGCTTTAGGTATTGGGTATTCTGCCTCAGGACAAAGGGTTGAACTATATGACCCTTTGTTATGCAAATATTGTATTTTACCTGGAATTGATTGAAACCCACCTTTGTAGCCCTATGTTTAGTAATAGTACACGTGTGTACTAATATTAGATCAGATGTAAACTAGTAGTGAAAATATGTATTTGGGTTAGACTGATTAAGAGTATGGCATTTTATGATGAAAAGCATGATGGGTACAAGCCAGAGAATAAGACTAGTTAGCTTTGGCCATAAGCCTCAGATCACACTGATGAGAAAACGCTGCCTCATGGAAAAGGAGAAAGGGCATTTGAAAAAGACGTTGTAAACATGACAATAAAGTTCACAAACATGAGATAACCAGTAACACTCAGCAAACAATGGTTCCCAATGATGCAACATAATGGGTATCGGCTAGTTGCCAGCCTTGAAGGCGCCAGGGAATGTAGAAAAAAACCCTAATCTCATCCTAAAGTACAGAGGTTCCGGCCTTGTCCGGAGGGATGGGGCCTGGATGCTCTGGAAAGATAAGGATGGAGATGTGCATAAGAATATGGTCAGCAGAAACCCACGAAATAGTGACATGAGGCCCTGCACCAAGCATATCACCATAATGCCTTCCCGCCCAGAAGGTCAACCGAACCCAGGAACGAGCATCTTAATAACATTCTCCTGCCCAGAGGGCTATAAAATAGAAGCCCAAACCAGAATAAAATGTCTTCAGCACTACTGGCCACTAGCTTTGCAGTGAGCCACTGGGCTGTTGGTCCTTACCGTCGCTCTCAAAAGATCCAGATCCAAGGGGCACCTTTCCCGGGTTTGGACCCCTGAGCCCCCACCTGTACCAACCTCTCCAAACCAATGGTCGCCACTGTGATCTACAGGACACGTAAGAAACATGCATTCTATGTGTTAGGTAGACAAGGCTAGGACTATCCAAGAACTGTGCTGATGATATATTGTCTGTGTGGATAAAAGAATAAAATAGTGTTGTACCCAACTAAAATGTTTGATTTGTGGTGTGACCAAGATCCCGATTGGGAGTTGTGCTTGGGAAGGAAACCAGGTAAATTCCTAACACCTTGAAGTTCCTTCTAATTCTGTGATTCAGTGATAATAGTCAAATAAATGATGACAATATTCAAAGATGTAACCTAAATTTTATGAATCATCATCTTTGAGTCTTTGGTTGCAATCTTCAAAATAGCTTGGATTTATTTACATTAACATTTTGGAATCCAGCTTAGCTGGCATTGCATCTATGCAATTCACATTTGGACACAACTAGCACCACTCCAGTGATTTCAAGTGAACTACACTAATTTTCATCAGTTGTTGATCCAGCCCTTAGATTTCAACTATGGTCCAAGACACTTTGGCCACAATCCACCAATCACTTACTAGAGCAGTCCCACTGACGCCCAATCAGCACCCAGAATATTTCTCTGTTTAACTCTCACAGACACTAATGGAATCTGTCTATGGAAAGTTCTTGTATATCGGTAGGAGGTTTGTGGAGGAGGCAGATGGGAAAGAAACCATTTTTCTCCTGAGGGGTTCTCTGCAGCCCTGCAGGCTTCAATGGGACTACTCTGAAGTAGGTGGTTGGTTGCTGGATCGTGGCTTTCATTTATTTCTAAACACCAGTTATACACAAGAGGAACTCCGCTGCCGTTGGTTGCATTACTCCCAATTTACTTCAATGTCAACAAGTCAGAATTTTTTCATTACACCAGAGTCACTGATCTTGATTATTACTGATCTTGATCACTGATTTAAAAGGGCCGTGTCCACTTTTTAATTCCATTCCTGAACGCAGAGGTTGCTCCCTCCCCTGGGGCTGAACAAGCTTCCTTTTACCACCCTAACAACCTGTGCAGTAAGAAACTAGAATGGAAAATTAAACCCAGGGGAGGGGCCGGTTTGTTCTCTCATACAGCTGAGAATCTACAGTAGATGGCAAGAGACAACAGAACTAGGGACAACCTATCAGAGGCAGCTTTAGTCCTAAGTGAAATAGGCGACCCCCCCCCCCCATGACCCCATACACAAAGGGGCCCCTTGGCTGCTCTTAAAGAAACTATTAAAAAAGAAACAACACACACACACAGAGCTATGCCATGATGACCCCCATCATTCTCATATGAGGCTGAAACAAGAAGCAATTTGTTTCTCTCTAAAATCTCGCAAGAATCATTACCGAGAACTCAGGACAATCTCTGTAACGGTTCGAGATCCTGGTGAAAATCTTCTTCAAATTTACCATGTACTGCTTACCGCTTACTGCAATTTTCTGTGTACTATATACCGATTTACCGTGTACCACTTAACATGTACCGCATTGTCCAGGTAATGTACATGTGCACAATGTCTGCCATAGCTGTTCTGCGCATGAGCAGCCCTCTTCCAAGATGGCGATGACAGCGTCACCACCATTTTGAAAAAGGGCAGCCATTTTTCACATGCACATTACCAGGACAAATGCAATACACAGTATGCGGTCCACGGTAAATCTGCATACGGTACATGGTAAATCACAGTAAACAGTACACAGGGTGATTTCAGACGTGACGAATCCAAGATTCACCACGCCTGAACCACACTCAAACGCGGCCCGTGTTTGACTGAGGTGAATGTCTGTTTGCTACCCGCCAGATGTTCACCACAGTCAAACGCGGACTGCGTTTGCATTCACCACACTTCTGAACCTGAGGATGCGAGCGGGTCCAGAAGTGTGGTGAATGGCCACCACAGCAGGTGTGAACGAATCGTATCGTCTGTTTACTCACCCCTGCCGGTGGTGGAATCCGTTCCCCCCCGAACGCAGTGGCGAGTGCGGCTGAATTGGGCGCTCTTGCTGCCTGTCTGGCGGGGGGAGGGCCATTGAGGAATGCAGGGGGTGGGGCTGTGCAGCAGCACGCTGCGCCGTGCAGCCCCACCACCCCACGATCCGCGGTGCCGCAACAGACGTTACGGCGGACCCCATTCACCACGGGCCGTGGTTCGCTGGTCCCCGCGGCCCGGGTTGAAGCGATGCACGTCTGTTGGCGCGCCCCTTCACCCCGGGCCATGGTCCGAACCACCCCACGGCCCGTGGTGAATGGGGCCTGCCGTAACATCTGAAATCACCCACAGTAAATCACAGCAAATCGAGAAAAAATCTCGACTGAGAAAGTGTCAAGAACCGGGGTTTTTCTCAGTTATCAATTCTTGCTAAAAATGAGTCAAGAACCATGATTCTCAGCAAAAATCAAGAGAAAAATCAAGATCAAGTTTCAGCCTTATTCTCATATATGCACACACACTGCTATGCAATGTCTCCCTCACAATCACTCTTGAGGAGGGCAGGGGCCCATTCTCCCCTTCTCCCTCCTGACCACCAGGATCTAAGACAGGAACAGCCCTCCCCTTTCTAAGACCCTTCACTGAGCCTTTCTAAGCTCCTTCACTAGTTGGATGTAGTGTCAAATCTTAAACAGACATTCCCAAAGCATCGGGAAATTCCATCATGTTGGAAACATTGATGAATACTTCGTAGAATTTTCCAGTCCAGGGTGAATTTCATGATTCTGTTGCTTTTGGAATCGCAGATGGCAATTTTTTGCCATTTTTCACAACCTTTGTAATTTTTTGGCACTGCTCATCAATTTCTGTGACTTTTCAGTACTCTCATGTCATGGTGTCGTCACTTTCCCTGCTCCCACGTGCCGTGTCTGGTCTGTCTGTACTGTGCCTCCCTCTTTTTCCCACCAATGTGCCAAACGTGCCAAAAATACCAGAAAGTACCCAAAGGACCTACTGAAGAGCATTCCTGAATGGGAACAAATTAATGAGGTGAAAACCTAGTAAGTGTCTACATCAAAGAGGGAAGAGGTGAATTAACTGGCTTTAACAAACACAGCATTTGCCGTGAATCAACTTTTCTGCTTTACATGGAAGAGACCTCCGACTACTGAGGCAGGGGAGTGGACAACAGGAAATGGAACAGTCCGTTATCAGTACCTACTTACTATGCACTTCTCTGAAGCAACTGAATTTGGCCACTGTCAGAGACAGGATACTGGGGTTATTCATTTTTTCTTCAATTCAGCTATTTGAGCACACACAGTAGCTGAAATGAAGTAGCTAAAGAACCAATCTCTAAGCAACCAGCTACATGAATAACCAGGAAGGTTGTGGAATCTCCTCCTTGGAGGTTTCAGGACTGGTCTGATTCAGCAGAGCAGTTCTTATGCGCTTGCTGTTCTGATGCTTGATGATTGCCCATAACTATTCCACAAAATGAAACAAACAAAAAATTCTAAACAGTTACAAAATGTAAAGATCTTTGGATCTTGGTCTTTTGGTGGCAGGATTGTGCTGTTCATTTGGGAGATTGCTTCTGGAACTATTAAAGGATGAGTGGTCCTCTGTTTGCAATACACACACACAAAAAAAGTTTCCTAAACCCAGTCTTGCAGCTTGTTAGTCGCCCAGATATAGAAATGAGTTATGATAATGGGGGTAGGGAGAATAATACTCTGCAGCAGGTGAGATAATGAACTTTTAAAATCATTATCTATTGTGTATGCCTGGGACTCTTTTTTAATTTTATGAAGTTTAATTAGGATTTTATGACAGCATTATCATTTAGTAATTGCTAATTACAAGTCATAATTACCTAATTACGCATTGTAAATATGTGATTACATGGATTTGCACCAAATTTATAATTATGCTTAATCATGCTAATTGCATCGATCCAAACTAATCAACTACAAAAATACACACACACACACAAAAAGGTATCATCTGAACAAAAGCTACAAAAGGGAGAATCCAAATACCCAATACTACATTCCCATGAAGCCCAATCACTCACTGAATGGCATCTAGGATAGGTCCAAAGACTATTAAACAAAATGGCCAGAAAAGGCAACCTCATGATCATGATGTCCCTAAAATGTGACTGCCAAAAGCTGGGGGCGATGACAGAGGATAGGTCATTCCTTTGGAAAGTAACAAGTAGTATACTGGGTGAAACCATTGTTCTGTCTAGCCCAGCACAAAAGGTCATCATCGGTTCACTCCCAGCCACCAACAGTCAAGAGGTATCATCCCCTGACCGACTCAGCTAACAGCCATTTTCAGATCTAGCCTCTAAAAAATATATCCAAATCCTCTTTTGAAACCAGATACACTATTGTCCTTCACAACATCCTTTGGCAATGAGTTCTACAGGCTAAGTGTACACTGAGAGATTATGTACTTTTTAATTTGCTTTAAATCTGCTGCCATTGAATTTCATAGGGTGTTTCCCTCGTTCTCGTGTTTTGAAAATAGGTAAATAAATAACAGCTCCCTATTTACTTGTTCTGCCCCACTCATGATTTCATCAACCTCTATTGTAACTCCCTCAGTCATCTTTTCTCTAAGCTGAAGAGCCCTAGCCTATCGAGCCTCTCCCCATACAGAAGCCGTTCAATACCTATGATCATCTCTGTTGTCCTTCTCTGCACCTTTTCCTGTTCTACTATGTCCTTTTTGAGGTGGGACAACCAGAGCTCTGCACAATTAATTACTTAATTAACACTGCTTGTACATTTCGTGCATGCTTCCCCTGAAAACATCCACTACTGGCCAGCATCAGAGACAATACCCTAGTCTAGATGGACCATCAGTCTCTGATTCAGCATGGCAGTTCTGATGTTCTTAAATCAGAGTGAGCTTAGGTTGTAGATGAAATGTAGAACAGGACTTTGAGGTTGTGAGAAATAACTGACCAAAAGCAATTCATCCCAAAGAATTACAGGTTGAATGAGAGGTGTAGATGGCTAGCTCTTCTCAGAATCATATTTTATGTCCCTGTTTTCTTGACCACTTTGCTTTTGCTCTTCCCACAAATAGAACAATGCGTGAAAGTCACCGGCATGCTGTTCAGTCCAACTAACCAGTTTCAGTAAAACATAGTACAAGGAAGGCCTAGCCTACATGCTGGTGCTATGTCAAGACTCAAGCAGCTTCTTAAAATGGGGTAGTATTAGCTCCATTAAAGGGATCCGACACTATTTGAAGGAACACTCCCCAATTCCTGCGCACAACACTGAAACCGTGGGGAATCACCATCTCTTTATGCTATTGGCCACAATCCTGTGGAGGTACCAAATCACCTCAGGAATAGAGGGACTTCCAGCATCTCTCCAGTTCTCCCTTGTACGTTTAGCTCACGGGCTTAGGTTCTTTGGCATAGCTTTCATCGAGAGAACAACAATACTTTTCTGGCTGTATTAAAAATGGATAATGTCATGCATAAATTTAATTTCACTTCTTTCCTAATTAGCAGCCTATTTTTTCTGTCAGATACTTATATCTCCAGGGAGGGCTTCAATCATGGAAGTACCCTATGCTTCCGAGGTTCTTCCAGCAATTAAATCCCTTCTTACATATTTATATACATATTTTTCCGCCCTTTGGCCAGGAGGGAGAGATGGGAGGAGAGGGGAGCAGAGGCAGGACAGAAAGGGGTTAATCTTGGGACAACTGAGAAGACACATCCTGATCAGAGAGACAAATAGCTATGGCCCCTCCATTTCTTTTTATCATGGTGATTAAAGAATCATCCCACTGTTGATGCAGTTTTGCCTGTCCCTAATGAAAAGGAAGCGTTGGTAATAAAACGCCAGCGTGCTGAAGATGCAGTGTCATCCTCAGGTAAACAAGCAGAGACTTACACTAGATTTCCCTCTGGATGTGCACTTGCAAGTTCCATTAACGCTAATAATGTAACGACATGGTGCATGCGAGCTGCCTGTTCCTTTCAATTCAAGAGTGGCATGGCTTCATGGAGGGCACCCCCCTCACAGTTTGCTCAGCTCATTCCTTTGGCAAATTAACTCATGTGGAATTCATGCCTATCGATCTCCTTCTTCCAATGGATTTTTAAAGCCACTTTCCTGCTGTTTTTTTTTTAGCAAACAGTAGGTGGTCATATTGCTTACTGTAGGAATTGGCCCCTGGAACAGAGCTTGGGGGTGGGTGGGGGGGGCATTCTAGCTTCTGCACCACGGTCTGTTTCAATCTATGTCCCTGCCTGATAACCCTTAGGTGCAAATTGAGGCACGTCAGACTAAAGGCACATTCACACCTGCCGGTCCAGTCCACACAGATTTTGGCTCCGGGAGAGAATCCAGAAGCCAAAACATATGCGGGGTTTGGCCGATGCAAAAGTCCCCCCATGCAGCTTTATCAGCAATTACCCAGAAAAATACAGACTGCTCGGCACTCTTCTGGGTGATTGCTGGCAAAGCCACAGGGGGGAGGGCTTTCGCACCGGCCAAACCCCATGCATGTTTTGGCTTCTGGATTCTCTCCCAGAGAAAAAATCTACATGGACTGGCCCAGACCAGCAGGTGTGAATGTGGTCTCAGTTTGGGAGCCTTCCTGACTTGGGTGGGCCAGACCATGTCAGAAAAGGGGCAGGGGAATTAGTTAACTTCACCGTTTTCCTGATGTAGTCCTCACCCTCAATGCTCACAAGGTGTGTGTCCAGGCAATAGCAAAGAGAGTGCAACTGCACCCCCTGGTATCACCCCATGGGGCCCATGTGTTAAGGAGCCTGGAAATGCCATTAGATTTCTCTATGTCTGCATTTCACAGTTGATACTTGTAGTAGGGCACAGCCTGATTGGGATGCTGGCCCTTTAGGGTGAAGGTGTTAATGGAGGCACAGGCACTACAGGGATGAGAGGGCAGTGTCGGATGCCTCCCACCTGGGTTTAGGCGTGGTTGAGCCAATCCTAAACCCAATAGCCTGAGGAAGGCTCAGTTACTGGAGAGACTGTGAAGACGCAGGAGCTGAGGAGAGGTCTGCCTCAGCTCGAGAGTACAGAGGAGACAAGAGCATGAGTGGGGCCCTGTTTCCACACAAACCCTGCTCAGAGGGTGTTGCCTGAGCTGTGGAGTTTGGGCAGGCTTCAGGAGGGGCTTTTGCAGTGGTGCAGCTATCATGGCATGAGGGGGAGGGGTGTCTCAGTTGCACCAGGGCCTGGGGGGGAGGCGCTAGAGGCCCAGATCCAGCCAGAAGACAGTTCAAAAAAGTGAAGGCTTCCCCTCTTGCCGTCGCTGGGCCGGGGCTCACGGCACGCTGGGGCCAGGCACAGGCACACTCACCGTGGCGGGATAGGCAGCAGTAGCAGCAGGAAACTACTTGAGTAGGGGGAGATTGGGGGTATGTTTGGGGTGGGTGGGAGGGGGTAAGAGGCTACAGGGCGAGCAGCCAGGTTTGGGGGCCAGGAATTGGTGGATGGGGGTGGTGGTGCAGCCATAGGGGTGGTTCTTGGGCATAGACGGTATGGTCCAGGGGCCTGGATGGCTTGCGCCCCTAGGGGACCTAGGTGCCTGCAGGAGGTGCAGAGCATCAGCCCCCCACTGGGGTGGGGGGAGGTGTCAGATCCAAGGTCCACTCGTGGGGGGCTGTTGTTACTAAATGCGAGGTCCATTGTCAACAAGGCTCCAATTGTTCGGGATGTAATCTTGGATGGGGCTGTGGACCCCGCATGTATTACGGAGATCTAGCTCGACGAGATGGCCGGGCCAACTTTAGCTGATCTCGTTCCAGCCGGGTATGCCGTGCAGCACCAGCCCTGCACGGGTGGCCGGGGAGGAGGTGGGATTATATTTAGAGAGGACTGGCCTGTTAGGAGATATCCAGGTCAGGAGATCTCAGGTATTGAGGCCCTCCATGTGGTGTTCGATTTGGCTGGGGGCAAGCTAGGGGTGCCCTTGCCCTTCCTGTCCAGCGGCATCCCTTATCGCTCTAGTAGAGCTGGCCTCGGAAGTGGCATTGGGCTCCTCCAGGACCTTGGTCCTGGGGGACTTCAACATTCACGCCGATGCCAGCCTTGTTGGGGTGGAGTGAGAATTCATGGCCACCATGGCAACCATGGATTTGTCCCAAGAGGTTACCTGCCCGACCCACGTGAGGGGGCATGCCCTCGACCTGATCTTCAGTTCTGGACTTGAGGCGGAGGGGGGGGTCCGGTTGTGGGGGAGGTTAGAGCTGTGCCCTTGTCATGGACAGACCATTATCTCCTTCAGGCCAGTCTCTCAGCGCACCCCCTCCAGAAGGGGAAGGGACCAGTTAGAATGGTCCGCCCTCGGAGGCTGATGGAACCTCAGCGGTTCCAAGAGGTCCTGAGGGAGTTAACCTTGGACCTGGACGGTCACTCTGTTGATGAGCTGGTCTAGCATTGGAACAGCTTGCTGGAGGAGGCCACTGACAGGGTGACTCCAAGATGCCCTCTGCCTCTGTCTCGTCGCCGCAGGGCCCCTTGGTTTACTGAGGGGCTGCGGGGGATGAAGCAAGTAGGCAGGAGGTTGGAGTGACGCTGGCGTCGGACTCGATCTGACTCCGACCGACTTCTCCATAGGGCCCATTTGCGGTCCTATGTTGAGGCTGTGAGGACAGCAAGGAAGGAGTTCCTTGCTGTACTCATAGCGTCTGCGAAGTCACACCCGACGGAGCTGTTTCAGGTGGTGCGGGGGCTGGTTAGTCCGGCCTCTCTCCGCCTGAACGGGGACGTGTCCCAGGCCTGCTGTGAGGAGTTTGTCACCTACTTCGCAGACAAGATCGCTTGGATTCAGAGCTACTTCAATGCTGGATTAGAGGCAGTAGGTAGAGAGCGCAAGGTGATGGAGGCCCCGTCTGGTCCATCTTTGTGGGGGGAGTTTCAGGAAGTGATGCCGGCCAATGCAGTGGATGTCTTGGAGTCTGTGAGAGCCACCTGTTGTGAACTTGATCCGTGCCCATTCTGGTTGGTAAAAGCCTCCAGGGAGACTTTGGGGACGGTGCTGGCAAGGGTAATTAACGTGTCCTTGCAGCAGGGGAAGTTGTCACCCAGCCTCGAGGAGGCTGTGGTGCGCCCCCTGCTGAAGAAACCATCGTTGGATGTGGACGCACTCGCCAGCTACCGACCTGTCTCTAACCTTCCCTTTTTAGAGAAGGTTATTGAACAGGCGGTGGTGATCCAGCTCCAGGTGCATCTAGGTAGCATTGGTTTCCTAGACCCTTTTCAATCTGGGTTCCGCCATGGCTATGGCACTGAGACGGCGTTGGTGGTTTTGGTCGACGATCTCCGCCGGGAGATGGATGCAGGACGTTCAACATTTCTTGTCCTGCTAGATCTCTCGGCCGCTTTTGATACCGTGGACCATGGGCTGTTGTTGAGACAGCTGCGTGACCTGGGGGGTCTGGATGGGACGGTTTCGTTCATTCCTCTCGGGGAGAAGCCAGCGGGTAGTGCTGGGAGCTGAAACGTCTTGCCCCCGCGCTTTGTCCTGCGGCGTTCCGCAGAGTTCTATTCTGTCTCCATTATCATTTAATGTGTATATGCAGCCCCTGGGGGAGGTTGTGAGAGGGTTCGGGGTGCGTTGTCACCAATATGCTGATGATACTCAGCTGTACCTTTCTTTTTCAGCTGACCCAGGCCCTGCCGTCTCGTTGCTATCCCAGTGTTTGGGGGCCGTGGCGGAATGGATGTGGCAGAGCAGACTGAAGCTCAACCCCGATAAGACGGAGGTGATGGTGGTGGGAAGAGCGAGGGAGGTGTCGGCCCCTCTGATTGGGGGTGGTTCACTCTCCTGTAGCTTAACAGGTCTGGAGTCTAGGGGTGGTGATGGACGTGGATCTCCGCCTGGAGCAGCAGGTAGAAGGGGTGGCAAAGGCTGCCTTCCGCCAGCTGTATCTGGTGCATAGGTTGCATCCATATGTCTCTGGCCCGGACCTGGCCTCCCTTGTCCATGCCTTCATCACCTCGAAGCTGGACTACTGCAATGCACTCTACGTGGGGCTGCCCTTGTTCTGAGGCTGCAGCTAGTGCAGAATGCAGCGGCCCGCCTCCTTTCGGGAACGGGTCTCCGGGACCACATAACACCTGTGCTCCGAGCTCTGCACTGGTTGCCAATAGCGTGCCGAGCCAGGTTCAAGGTGTTGGTGTTGATCTATAAGGCCCTTCACAGTCTCGGCCCCTCATACCTCAGGGATCGCCTCGCCCTCCGTGCCCCAGAGTGGTTCCTACGGTCTGCCGGGGGTGCCTTCTTGGAGGACCCCTGTGTTAAGCGGGAGGCCACAATGGACAGGGCATTCTTGGTGGCCGGGCCGCGCCTTTAGAATTCCCTCCTGGAGGAAGCTCGCCTGGCCCCAAGCCTTTTAACATTCCGGCGAGTTTGTAAAACCTGGCTGTTCGCCCAGGCCTTTGGGGAGGGTGGAAGGGTGGGTTAACGGGTTTTTATCACCCTACCCTTCCTTATTATTTTTTGTAAATTTTTGTCCTCCCTGTTTTTGTAAGTTTTTTTATGATTTTTAAAATATTTTTTAAATTGTTTTAATTAAAAGTTGTTAGCTGCCCCAGGCTGTTTGCAGGAGGGGCGGGATATAAATATATTAAATAAATAAATAAAATAAACAATGGCGGCGGGCACACACACACGCTGGCATGCCGTCCCTCCCTCTCGCCGCTTGAGTCTGCCTAGGCCAGCTGCTGAGCCCAGCCAGTTCCTCTCTCCTGCTGCCAGTTCTGAGCCGAGTCAGGGGGCCGTCGGTTTGGGGCGTGCCACTGGCAGCGGCTTGGAGGCTAGCTGCAGCGGGAAGAGAGCTCGGCTCACCCTCACTGAGGAGCCTGCCTATCTGATGCCTGAGTTGAACCAGGGCGGCAGTGAGACACGCGCCGAGAAAGGAGGGCAGAGGACGAGGCGAGCCTGGCAAGGAGGTGACCAGACACGGATGCACCCAGTCAGGAGGCCAAAGACAGAGAGTCAACTCGGTAGAGGATTTTTAGCAGCAGCAGCCCTCCTGCCCTGTCCCCCACTCAGCAGCAGCAAGGCATACATGGTCCAGGTGAGGCGGGTCCCGACCCTTCTGAGCCCTCTCATCATGATTATTTATTTATTTACTTCTGAGTTACCAGGGGGGGCATAATTGTGGGCGAAGCCCAGGCCCTCCCCAGCCTTGCTACACCCTGGCCCGCAGAGGGCTTGCTGTAAAGAGAGACTGTGAGAAGCTTGGCTCTGGCCTGAGGAGGGACTATGCCTGACCAAAGAGGGGCTTGAGACTGAGAAGGCCTAGGTCTCTGAGCTAGGCTGTGTATAGAGAGAACTGTATGGTATATGGACATTGTATAGAGAGAGTATGGTGGAGAACTGTATCTGATGAAATAAAGGCCACTTGAACAAAGATTCCCTAAAGACAGTGACAGTGTGGGCAGTATCCTGACAGAACTTACCCCAGGTCTCCTCTACCCTGTTACAGTACTGACTCAGCCCAAAACTGAAAGCAGAACCTGCTCTAAGGCCTAAGAGGAATTGACTTTGCTGTAAATATGTGCCCCCTGATTTGGTGAGACTAAGGAGCAGAACAGGGACAAGACTTGCCCAAGTTGTGATTTTTGGTCCTGCTCCTGCTGCTACTCCCCACTGGAGTAGGGCCACCATGTGAAAGGGACATGTCCCCCACAGTAATTGCACTCATGCATGCAACAGTGTGTGGGTCCCAATTCTGCAAGGAACCACAGGCATGAAGGTTTATACTTCTCCATACGCTACGCATGTTGAAGGCGCTCCCCTCTCTGTTTTTTCTCATTCCAAGTGAAATCCCTTATCGGTTTCCTGTAGTCGTATCTTACCAGCACAACTACAGCTTTATGGATATGCTCTAATTACATCTGCACTCAACAACCCACCAGAGAATGAAACACTGGTTAAAATCAGCCTAGAGTGAAGCAGCTACACTGTTTTCTTTGGTAACATATTTCACTTATAAAGTCTAATTTTTTAAAAAGTCATTTTCTTCCTAATTTGAGGCTGTTTTTGTTTTGTTTTTAAATTTTGTGAGTCTAGGACATCCGGAGGGAACTTGTGAACTTGTAAGGGAACAACAATCTTTATCCCAAGAGGCCTGAGAATCTTTCGAAAAGATATAACCTTGGTAGCCTCACCAAAATCCCTCACTGCCTCCCCAAACCCTAGCGACAGGATCCCAAGATATTTAAGAGCTCATCCTCCTAATAGGCATGGGCTGTTTTGATCTCATGTAAATGTCTATGAGGCAGAATCTATAATTTGACTAGGTGCTGACCTCTTAGCATGCCGACATTTTTATTATCTTCTAGCAAGCATGCTGGGTGGCAGGTATGAAGGGCATCAAGCAAACTAATTGTGCAGTATGTTAGAATCCAAGAAATTAGATGTAAATGTGACTTTGTGCTGCCTGATTTTCCTTGCACTTGAGTCTTCTATTAAAAAGTACATGCTCAGCTCTCTTCCATGCCCAAGCAGCTCCCATTAGCCCCATGGGGAGACATACAACCAAAACTGACAGCACATCAGGGCCTTTCATTTTTGTCTTTATCGACTCCCATTGCTTCACATTTTTAGATCTCCTTTGATTAGAGGTTAAAATTCAGCATGTCTGTGTAAGAACAAAATCTTGCCATTCCCCTGATTCTATGGAATATTTAACTAGAGTTGCTTGAGATTTATTTAATTTATTTTGTGGTAAAGCACTTTCTGATGGAGAATGATGCTGTTTTATTTTGTAATTTATTAATTTGATTTGTATTTGTATTCCATCCTTCCCCAAAGGCTCAGGGCAGTGCACAATATAAAATATGTACAGATATAAATCGACATAAAATGCAGAAAAATAAAAACTGATATAAAAATATAAATTCCAATAAAAATACTCCCAAGCCCTATACCCACCTACTAAAGGCCTGGCTAAATAAATAGGTCTTGCATTGCCTCCAGAAAATGCTCAGGCTGGGACTTTGGTGAATGTCCAAGTAAAGGGAGTTCCAGAGGAGCAACTACCCAGAATGTCAGTCGTATGGATCTCCTGCAATGATGAAACCACTAGAGTATGCCCGCAACTGACCCAAGAATCATAAGAACAAAAGATGTGCCATACTGAGTTAGATCAATGGTTCATCTAGCCCAGCCTCCTGTCTCTGACAGTGGCCAATCACGGTGGCTTGGGAGAAACACCCAACAGGTCACAATGGGAGATCCATTCCCTGTTGTTTTCCCCCAGCTCCCGTCATGTTCCCTGATCCTGTCTGGCTAATAGCTGCGAATGGATCTATCTTCCAGAAACTTGTCCAAACCTCTTTTAAACTCAGCTAGAGCACTGGTCCTTACCACAGTCTCTGGCAGTAGATTCCACAACCCAATGATGATGGAACACAGGGAAGAAGGCAGTCCAATTCCCCCCCCCCCCCATTTTTTTTTTGTGGGTGGGATTGGGTTTGGCTAAACTGTCATCAGAAAAACATTTGGCCAACCCAATCCAGGGGAAAATTGATGTGCTAATTAACATTAGCTGGGGTAGGCACGGGGCACTCGCTGCACATTTGCAGGTTCTGGGGGTAAAGGGAGGGGGTGGAAGTATCCTGGCCCCCGGTGAGAGCAGGTTACAAGGAGGGAATGGGTTGGGGGGAGGACTTCCCCTTGGTGTGAGGGGGGGATGCTGTCAGGACCCGAGCGGCGGCGAGGGTCCCATGGCCTGTCAGCTGTTGCAGTGGGGGGGTGCTCTGGGAGCGTTGAGGAGGCCGCTGTTGGGGGCGGAGCTACACCGTGCTTCCTGGACGCTCCTAGCCCCGCCCCACAGGAGGGTAACAGCAGCGCCGAGCTCAGCGGCGGCCTGGGGCCCCGCCCTGGGCTCACCTGTTGCAAATAAGGTTAACCGCATATAAGGAACCGGCGGTGGTAATAGCCCCGCCGGTAATCATTTTGAGAGGCTGGCCCTGGAGTGATTGTGTTTCTGTTGTACCATTGACCAGAGCGTTTTCTTGGAGAGTGACTGATCCCTGTGTATCCCTTCCCTGGAACACTTCTTGTGAGTGAGTGAGTAGTGTGGGTGTGATAGTGATATTGTTTCCTGAGTGATTGTGAGTAGCAGTATTCGGTGGTGGTGACCTGTTTCCAACCCCATTCCTTTTCCCTTCTGACCTATTCACTCCATTCCCTGTGTGTAAGCCCGCTCCCCTACACCTCCCAGTTCCCAAGCCCCTTCCCTTCCCCCATTCCCTTTTCCCCTGCTGGGATTCCCCTTCCCCCTCCATCGCCCTGCACCTTCCTTGCTCACGGTGCCCTGGGCCCGAAGATTTCCCTGATCGTGTGGTCCCTTTTTGTATTGTCTTTCCTGTGGGGGCAATTGGCTCTCTCTCTCTCTGTCCCAATGATGAAAAGGGTTGCCTCTTGTTAACGGAGGAAAGCCCACCCAATACCCTGAGGGACATTTTTCCCCCGAGAGACTCCACCAGAGAGAGAGACCCGCCTCCTGTGCAGGGGTTGTTCCTGGCCGCCCCTGTAGGTCCCTCTCGGGGTTTCCCCCCGTTGTTTCCCTCTTCCCCTGTTATTACCCTCTATTTCCCTACCAAACCCCAACCCTTCTTCCCTTTCCCCCTCTCCCCCGTGACAGAATTACCGGCACTCCTCCCCTATTTTTCTAAAGCCTCAAAATATGGCTTCGGAACAACGATTACAAGAGCTGATGCATGCAGTCCAATCCCTCACGATGGAGTCCTGTACGGACTTAAAATCTGAAAATAAAGAGCTGCGGGCTCGATATCGTGACCTGCAAGACTCCATAAGTCAGCCCCCTCCTCATTCGATGGAGGATAAGGAGAGAGTACCCCAGGAGGTTGCCCCCTCCTCTATATCTCTCTCCCCCTTAGAAGTCACTCCTAGGGAACCCAAGGCTCCCCGCCCTGACAAATTTTATGGAGATAGAACGGCGTGCCAGGGATTCTTGGCACTTTGTAATTTAACCTTCCAAACTCAACCCCTCACGTATAACTCAGATCAGTCCAAGGTGGCTTATGTTGTTGGGATATTGTGGGGAGTCGCCTTGGATTGGGCCACTCCTCTTTTAGCCGTCGATGACGACCTATTACGAAATTATAAAGCGTTCTTCAAACAATTTCGTTTTTTGTTCGATTACCCCCATAGGGTCAGGGATGCTGAACAAACCATCCTACACCTTCGTCAAGGGAAAACCCCACTCCTAGATTATATAACCCAATTTAGAAAAATAGCTTTTGATTTAAACTGGAGCGATTCGGCGTTCAGAGCTTTATTTCGACAGGGCTTGAGTGATGAAATTAAGGACCAGATCGCCTGTGCTGCCACCACCCCACTTACTTTGGAGGACATGGTCACCCTATCGCTCCAGATTGACGAACGCCTCACAGAGCGTGAACGTAAGCGTGATCAAGGTAGGAATATGGGGTGGTGGGCCCCTCGACCCTCACCTGTCACCCCTCCAGTAACTGTAGAACCAGAGGGAACAGAACCTATGCAAATAGGTGTTGCACGAGGGCCCCTTAGTATGGAGGAACGAGAAAGGCGCCGCCGATTCCGCCTTTGTTTTTATTGCAGGCAAGCAGGCCACTTTTCAAAAGAATGTCAGGCCAGGCCTCCATGCCCTTCAGGGTCGGGAAACGCCGGGGGCCGGGGGAATGGGGGGGCTCCCTCGGTGAATGGGTGTAATTCCCTCCTTAATGTTATTGATACCTCTCCTCCTAGACCCCAAGAATTTATCCCCCCTAAATATAGACCCCAAGTACTCTGGGCTCATCACGATTCCCCCTTGGTGGGACATCCTGGGTTTCAACTAACACTTTCGTTAATCCGAAGATCCTTTTGGTGGTCCTCTCTGTATAAAGACACTAAAGCGTATGTTCAAGGTTGTTCAACCTGTGCATGGACTAAGACCCCCCGAACCTTACCTGTCGGACTGCTCCAGTTAACTGATAACCCCAAGGGACCCTGGCAACGGATTGCCATGGACTTTATAGTGGGACTACCTAAAGCGGCAGGATATGATTCAATCCTGGTGATTATAGATTATTTTACTAAGATGGGTCACTTTATCCAATGTAAAGGACTTCCCTCAGTGCCTGCTACAGCACGTCTCGTCCTTCAGGAAATCATTCGTCTCCATGGAGTGCCAAAGGAAATCGTCTCCGATAGAGGCCCCCAGTTTATCTCCCAATTCTGGAAGGCATTTTTTACACTCATTGGAGTTAAATTACGCCCTACTATGGCATATCACCCCCAGGCCAATGGGCAAGTTGAACAAGTTAATCAGCATATTGAACAATATTTACGTTGTTTTTGTACCTTCCTTCAAGATGATTGGGTAAACCACCTACCCTTGGCAGAATTTGCGTATAATAATAGCCCTCATTCCTCCTTAGGTACTTCACCTTTTTATGTCTCTTATGGCTTCCATTCTCCCCTCTTCCTTCCAGAGGCACCCCTCTCTTCGGTACCAGCAGCAAGAATATTAGTCACTGTAATACGCCGCACCCAAAAGATGGCACAACGTCACCTCAGAGAAGCCCATCACCACTATAAGGTAGCCGCTGATAAACGACGATGTTTAGGATCCCCTTTTAAGCTAGGTGACTTGGTGTGGGTACGAAAAAGCCATTACCCTTCACTGCGCCCCTCCGCCAAACTAGATGATAAATATATGGGTCCCTTTCCTATCTCCCGACAACTGAATGAGGTTACTTATGTAGTATGACTACCACCCCATATGCATATTCACCCCTCTTTTCATGTTTCCCTCTTGAAAAAAGCGCATCCCCCCGCTTTCCCTATACAACAGAATGCCCCCGCACCTCCTACCCTTTTGTCTGGAGATCCCGAATACGAGGTCCGAGCTATCCTGGACTCTCATTTTTTGGGCTCCCGTTTATTCTATTTAATAGATTGGAAGGGGTATGGGCCCTCTGAACGTTCTTGGGAACCAGCCATGAATGTCCATGCCCCCCGACTTATTCGGTTATTTCATTTGAGACACCCCTCTAGGCCTGGCCTTCGGACCTTGGTGCGGGGGGGGGGGTACTGTCAGGACCCGAGCGGCGGTGGCAGCGCGGGTCCCGTGGCCTGTTGGCTGTTGCAGTAGGGGGGTGCTCTGGGAGCGTTGGGGAGGCCGCTGTTGGGGGCGGAGCTACACCGTGCTTCCTGGACGCTCCTAGCCCCGCCCCACAGGAGGGTAACAGCAGCGCCGAGCTCAGCGGCGGCCTGGGGCCCCGCCCTGGGCTCACCTGTTGCAAATAAGGTTAACCGCATATAAGGAACCGGCGGTGGTAATAGCCCCGCCGGTAATCATTTTGAGAGGCTGGCCCTGGAGTGATTGCGTTTCTGTTGCACCATTGACCAGAGCGTTTTCCTGGAGAGTGACTGATCCCTGTGTATCCCTTCCCTGGAATACTTCTTGTGAGCGAGTGAGTAGTGTGAGTGTGATAGTGACATTGTTTCCTGAGTGACTGTGAGTAGCGGTATTCGGTGGTGGTGACCTGTTTCCAACCCCGTTCCTTTTCCCTTCTGACCTATTCACTCCATTCCCTGTGTGAAAGCCCGCTCCCCTACGGTCGCCAGTTCCCAAGCCCCTTCCCTTCCCCCATTCCCTTTTCCCCTGCTGGGATTTCCCTTCCCCCTCCATCGCCCTGCACCTTCCTTGCTCACGGTGCCCTGGGCCCGAAGATTTCCCTGATCGTGTGGTCCCTTTTTGTATTGTCTTTCCTGTGGGGGCAATTGGCTCTCTCTCTCTCTGTCCCAATGATGAAAAGGGTTGCCTCTTGTTAACGGAGGAAAGCCCACCCAATACCCTGAGGGACATTTTTCCCCCGAGAGACTCCACCAGAGAGAGAGACCCGCCTCCTGTGCAGGGGTTGTTCCTGGCCGCCCCTGTAGGTCCCTCTCGGGGTTTCCCCCCGTTGTTTCCCTCTTCCCCTGTTATTACCCTCTATTTCCCTACCAAACCCCAACCCTTCTTCCCTTTCCCCCTCTCCCCCGTGACAGATGCCTTGGGGGGGGGTAATGCATTGCCCAATGAGAGGGGGATGGGGTCTCTCTTACCAGTCTGGCGGGACACCCTGGAGGAGGGGGGGCCCGGGGGAAGTCAGGGAGGCTGTTTCGCAATACAGGTCGTGACAGGCCAGGGGAGATAAGTTCCATCATTGAGGGGGGGCAGGTGCTTGGTTCCTGTCCTGCTATTGGGTCCCCCAGCAGAAGGTGTGGTGATCAAGACAGAGAGAGCTCCCAGCCCTGTGCTGGTGCTGTTGAAGTCGTGTAAATAAATCATGTATGGTCTGGGAGTTGATTCTGGACCCGGCGGCCCTGACCCCCCCCCTCCCCCACCATGGTGCTGGCGAGGGGGCACCGTGTGGGCAGACCATGGTCGGTGGCGGCAGTGGTCTCCATTTAAACCTGCCAGAGCAAACCTGGGGGTGCCCCCCCCCTGGAAGAGACCCAGAGGTGGCCACCCCTGGGTCCATCTAAAAATACCCCTGGTTTGCCTGTAGCTGCTGTTCCATGTAGTTAAGCACACTGCCTCTCTTCTGCTCTATAGTAACCCAAGCACCCACAGAAGCATGGGATCATCTTGGCACCAGCCGGAACATCTCTGCCTAGTGTACAGGGGGCTCTGTATGGTCACACAGGGTGTAAGAAATGCGCACCTGGTGCGCCGACTGCACAGACCGGGGAGGGAGGGCGCCCCCAGCCATGACAGGTCGAGGCATGGAATAAACGTTTCTCTGGCCTGGCCCAGCCAGGAAGGGGGGCAGGGAGCAACAAGTGGCTGGCTGCCCCATGACGGCCAGCCATGACTGCCAACAACAGGTAGCCATGGCTGGCGGCCATGGAAGCTCCTCACACCAGGCCGGTTTGGCACAGAAACAAATGCGTCCACCCAGTTCGGCCTGCTATGGCCTGCCTGGGGAGTGCTTGGGCCCAGAGCGTGGGTCTGGTTTGTTCCGGGCTCATGTTTCCGGACCCACTGCCTACCCTGCCAGGGTCTGTACCAGGCCCACATCCAGTGGCCTGGAAACAGACGTGTGGGGTGAGGCGCTGGCCCAGGCGGGCCATAGAGGGCGAACCTGGCCCCCATCATGTATATTAACACCCACAGTCTTCACTATTTTGGATCCAGCCCTGACGTTCAGTTCGTGATGGGCCCAGGCTCATATCCAAATTATGGGTCCCACTAAGGACAAGGGGAGAGGGTCTTGCAGTCCTCGCAAGTCTCCTGGCCAGCCTTGGTCTTCCCCCTGCAAAGGTTGTGGTGTGGTGCCGTGCATCCAGATTTCCTGGAGCAGCAACAACCCAACCCACCACCCCTGAGAAAGAGGTTTTAAGGGTCCAAGGGGTCAGCATGCCACCCCTGCTCATTCTGGAAACCTCCTTCTTGGCAGGGCCCTTTGCAAGTAGCCTGAGCACCACTATACATTTTCAGAGAGGGTGGAGGCAGAGGACTACCCCTCCTTCCTCTGAAAATTTCCTAGTGGTGCTCAGGCTGCTTGCAGAGTTCAGGGCCTGGACTCAGCTGAGCTCCCTCACTCCATGGTAGCTATGCCCCTGTTGCTGGTAAGCCCCCACCACCTCTGCCTTCCAAGTCACTCGCTGCTGAGCAGTGGCAATAGTCAGGCTGTGATGCACCCAGGCTCACGTCCCAATTATGGGCTCCCTCTAAGGACAAGGTGGCCGTGTCTCCAGGGCAGGGGGCAGGGCTGAGGTGAGAACCCCCACTTCAGGCTGCCAACAGATCGATGCCCATGTTACCCTGCTCCTCCACATCGGGCTGGGCTGGGTGGAAGGGGTGCCAGGAAAAGCCCTCCCTCAGCCCAGTAACTCATTCAGCGGGGCAACAGCAGGAACTTCTGAAGCCGGATCGCCATCATCCAGCTTCCCTAGAAGGCCCCCTCAGGAGGGGCTTGAAGCAGCCAGAAGAAGATATGTAGAGCCGGCTTCAAAGTTCCCTGTTGCTGCTGCCTCTGCCCCACCAGGTAAGTTATTGCAAAGGGGAATTTCCCCATAAGTTTATCTTAGGGTGAGATTCCCCTGCACCCCCTGAAGACGTTAGAATTACACGAGAATTTAAATTGGCATGTGTGACAGAGCTGGATTTTCCAGCCCTGTCATCCATGATCAAATTCATGTGTAATTTCAGTGCCTGCAAGAGGAAGGGGGTTTAACCACATTACCCAATCCCACGTTAGATAGGAACTAACATGAGATTGGGTAACGTGGGCAAGCAGCCTATGCGCTGGCAGATCTGGATGCTGGCAAGGCTGTGGGTGAACCTAATTGATGAGACACGGACACATGGGCACCCATTATCCCTGATTGACCCCATGGTGGTCTTGTGATGTCCCTGGACTTTGTCATGAGTGAAGATTCTGTGGTGACCACATGAAGGTCACGTGGTGGACGCCTAGTAAGTGGCCACGCAGGAACACGCCCGGTGAAGACTAATATGGGCTATCATCTCATTTGATTCCACCCAAAGAGTGAGATGATGTGGGCTGCCACAAAATTCTGTGTGACCTTGAGCTAGTCGCTTAAGGTGAAAATGAACAACACAGTAAACGCCCATGAGTGGGTGTCCAATGGGTCGTTTGTTAGGCCACCACAGACCGGGGACACGTATGCCCCATCTGGTGCCCCTGCATGCCATCGTGTCAGAGAAGGCAAGGAATGGCATGCAGGCTGAGACACGCCAACATGTTGGTGTGCAGAGCAATACTAGGGCATCCCATTTGTTAGAGGGGTCATTGAGAAGGAGCCTCCAGGAAGCAGCTGCCAGCCCTGCTCCACCTGGTGAAATTAAGGAGTCTGCTCCGGGCTGCAAAACAAACTTACTGATGAAACTGACAAAGCTGGGCCTGCAAAAGGTTTCTCGGGCTGCGAAGCAAACTCCTTCCAGGTGAAACAGAATGCTGCTGCTCCCAGCTGCAAAACCGAAACCTTCTATGAAACTGACAACACTGGGGCTTCACAGGAAACATGGCTGGTGAAACTGACGGCACTGCCTTGCTTGCAAAGCAAACTCCCTGGCAGGCGATTTGACATGCTTCTCCCTGGGGAAGAACTGAGCAGGTCTCACAGCGAGCAGCTGGAGGAGCCGATGGGGGTGGGAACTTGATGGGCAATAGCCTCATTTTGGAGCTGTGAATGTCCTGTGACAGCTCACCCACATTCCATTTATTTGGTAGTGTCACCCACGCCATGTGGGCGAGTGGTACATGACAATCACAGCTCCAAAATGGAGCTATTGTCTCACTTATAAACATTCTTAGTCCTAGCGTATCCGTTTTCTCATCTCACCTAGCTCACACAGATGCTGCGGGGTACGGTTTGCAGCGTGCTTTCAAAGCAAATACTTTTACACCCAAAAAGTAGATGGGGAAGGGATCTGCAGATAAACCTTATTTCAACACCAGAGTGGGTTTTTGAGGAGGCAGTGCCGTCAGGTCTCCAATGAAAAGGAAAATTTGTCCCCAGTCTCTTGCGTAGCTCACAAAGCAGCAAGACATCTGAGCGGGCTGTTTTCTTATTTACCACAAATTTGAGGTGTCGCTAACGCTTGTTACCGGTGTTATTGTCGAGCGCAGCTCCCCAGTCTATTCACGCCCTTCCCTTCAATTTCCTCTCACCCCACTGTTTTAAAATTGGGAGCCAGGTACTTGTGGGGGAGGGAGGGATGCGGCAGATGTCACTGCTGCTGCTCATTTCGCTTAGGCCAAAAAGCAGCCATATTATCTGCTAGGAAGCTGCTCCCAATATCCTGATCCTTAACTCCACCCAGCAAGAGACCTGTCAAGATTGATGTAAAGCGCTTCCTGTGGAGAAGCGGAGGTTTTGCGGAGGATACACATAGTTTGGCAAATAGATTTGAAATGACTGATTTACTCCAATTTCCATGTTTACTGGTTTGCCGCTGCTATAATTTGCACTTGTTGTCATATCTTGTCTGGCCACGTTTTGCAAGCAAGGTTGCGGGAACACTCAGATTTTGTAACATTAGCACCACCACCTGGCTTCTCGTATTTAGCACTCCTCTAAAAATCACAGCCTGGAATAATTTGCCAATTCTTGCTCACACGCAGGCATTAAGTAAGTACTGGAAACTGCCTCCCGCTTGGAGCAGGTGCAGCAACCGATAACTCATTCTTGAGAAATCAAAATTAGAATTCGATCTCAAAGCTACAGGGTTCCCATCACAGCCCCCTCATAAACAACCCCAAACACATTTCCCTACATAGATCAGCCAGCTAAAAAATACGCAGAACCTTACAGCGAAAATAGGGAATTCTCAGAAACCAATTTCAAAGTGGAAGGCAATCTCATACCAACCGTCCTTTCACAACCAGTTCAAAGATCCAAAATTACATACACTAATGCTCTCTAAACTACATGCCACAGGCTACAAGTCATAGAGCCATAGGACTGGAAGGTACCACAAAGGCCATCCAGTCCAGCCCCTTGCACCAAAGCAAAAAGTAGTCCACGAAGCTGTAAGGATCCAGATCTCAAAATGGCATCCCTGGGGGTTCTAAGGCAATGTTTGTGTCCATCTCCACCGCTGTTCTGTAGCGTGGCCTGGATTTTGCCTTGTCGTCTCTCTTCATCCTCCATCCCACCTCCTTGTCTCCCGATTGGCCGCTCCTCATAGAAAAGCCGCCTACAGCCTGGGCCACACCCCCTTGTCTCCTGATTGGCCACTGCTCATATAAAAACCACCTGGTAGGAAGAGGAAGTCAGGTGATGCAACATATAAGCCCTGTTCCTCAGCCTGGCTAGTTGCTTTGAGCCTGGTTCCTGCGTCCAGCCTCTCTGTCATCTTGTTCTTAAACCCGCTTGTTTACCTGCCTGCCCTCTCTGTTCCTTGCCTGCCTGTCCCAATCCTAGGTCTTCTGGTGTTTTTAGACAAGTGCCCCCCCCAGCCCCCATTACAGTCCCCTCATGCATGTTGCAAGGCTGCATAGGGTGTCAATGTGGGTAGGTGATGGATGTGCAATGGATGGAGAGATGCTTGTCTAAAAACATGCTTTGTTCCTGCCCAGCCCTTGACCCAGTTTGAACTGACTTCTCAGTATGGATGTCATAGCTTGCCTTGTGATGTCGCTTCTGGACTCCCCTTAGATTTGTTGTTCAGCTTGAACGGACTCCTGGCTTGACCCTTCAGCTTCTCAACTATGTCCTCAGATTCTCCTCATTCAAGGATTGCTGAGTCCTAATCTGACCCTTGCCTGGCCTTGCTGCTGCCACTTCTCTCCATGGGTCCTGATCCAGTGCCTGATGAGAGGTCACATTAAATAGGCCACAGCTGTTCCCCTGCACTAACCACAGCTACTGCCGGCGCCACAGAGGAGGAATGGAATACGCATGCGTAGCTTCACAGGCAGCCTGCAATCAGCATGTGCTAGCATGCAGCCATAATTGCTGAGAGTTGACAGTGATCCCAAATGTTTTGGAGCCATTAATATACAACAAGGACTAGGGCGTGAACCAGCACCTGGCTCTGGAGATGTGACTGAGTCCACGGGGCTAGTGCTAATAGCTTTCCCTAGCACTGTTCAGGCCACACCCCTTCTCAGTATTGCTCCAGGCCTCCATCATCAAAAGCAGGGCTGCAGCCAGATCATCCATCACATTACTTTCCCCATCTTGTCTCCTTCCTGGTTCCTGTCTGTTCCCCTCCATGTACCTTTGGACCAGCTCTACTTTCCTCTGGATCTAGTGTGTGCTTTGGACTGGCTCCATTTGGACTCTGGGTGCCCCTTGTCTGGCAGAAACCATTCCTTCAGCCGTGCCTGTCTCTCTGCCTGCTCATGTTCCTGGGTTGAGGCTACGTGACTGCCCACAAGCCCCTTCTGGCTATGCCTGTCCATCTGTCTTCTGCCATTTCCTCTATCCCAGCTCTGCCTTGATATCCTGAGCTCCTGGACCCTTGGACTTCACTCCTGCACTGCTTCCTGGACCCATCCTGCACTAATTCCATTCCCGCAGCATGTTCCTGACATACACAGCACCCTGCTGTAAGAGGGACTGGACAGAGTCTAGAAAAAGAAGTGGAGGTCTTATTTATTTGTTTTGTTGAATGTATATGCCGCCCTTCTCGCAAAGGCTCAGGGCGACTTACAATAATAAAAACAGTAATAATAATAATAATTAAGAATAAATAATCAACAACAATAATAATTTTTTTAAATCCCACCACCAGCTCCATCCCATCCAACCCTATCCCTGCCTGCCAAATGCCAGGCCAAATAGAAAGGTTTTACATTGTTTCTGGAAGATGAACATGCTCTGGCTTAGGTGGATCCCAGTGGGAGGGAGTTCCATAATCGCAGGGCAGCCACCGAGAATGCCTCCCTGTGTGCCCCGGCTGTAAACGTCTTAGAGAGATGGCACCTGCAAGAGGGCGCCCCCGGCTGACCTCAGGGGCCGTGAGGGGACATGAGGGAGGACCCAGTCTTTCAGATATGTGGGGTCCAAGCCGTTTGGGGCTTTATAGGTGAAAACCAGCTCCTTGAATTGTGCCCGGAAAGCTATTGGCAGCCAGTGCAAACTCTGGCCCACTGGTGTAACATGCTTGCAGTGAACCGTTCCCGACAAAAAGTGGGCCACTAAGTTCTGCACCAACTGCATCTTCCAGACAGTCTTCAAGGGCAGCCCCACTTAGAGTGGATATGGATAGCAATAGTCCAGCCTTGAGGTTCCAAAGGCATGGATGACGGTGGCCAGATCTGAATCTGATAACAACGGTCGACGGCTCCTCACCAGATGTAATAGCTGAAAGGCACTCCTGGGCACTGCCGCAACCTGACGATCCAGGTGCAGCAGAGCACCCCAAGGCTGTGAAACTGAGTGACCAAAGGAGGCTGGACCCCATCCATAACAGGGGTCCCTCCGTCTCCCAGGTCATACGGTCGGCCAGCCATCGTCACCTCAGTCTTGTCTGGATTCAGCTTCAATCAGCCCGTCTGCAGCCAGTCCCTTGCAGCAGCCAAGCACTGGGTAAGCACCAAGACTGCATGAACTGGGCCAGATGAAAAGGAGAGAGAGCGCTGGGTGTCATTAGCATATCGATGGCACCTCTCTTCAAATCCCCAAACAATCTCACCCAGGGGCCTCAGATACACATTGGACAGGAGTGGAGACAAGATGGAACCCAGCCGGACCCCACAAGGGAGCTCCTGAGGGGATGATGAGCCTCCTCCCATCACCACTCTCTGGGTTCACCCAGCCAGGAATGAGCAATCCCTCACACCCCTGCCAGATCCCGTAGCCATGTCAACACCACCCCACGGTCAACTGTATCAAAGGCCACCGAGAGATCTAACAAAATTAATAGGGTACAATTTCCCCTGTCCATTTCCAAGTGGAGATTGCTACAGTGTCAAAGCAAAAATAATGACCGGATCAATTTCTGTATACATATCATCAAGCTGGACAAATAAGAACTAATCATTACATGCCACTCTCATATTTCATACCAACATGGGTGTCATTTACAGGGCAATGATGGACAAAGCCACCATTTGCTTTCTGTAGTATTGAATAGGGTGTATCACAGACAACGTTAGTAGAACCCTTGACACTACGACCATCCAGCATCCTCCCACAGGATGTGGCCTGAGCCTTTCCTAACACCTAATGCTGCTACACACCATTATTTATTTATTTAGATTTTTTTTATCCTACCCTATTCCTTAGGCTCAGGGTGGCTTACAGTTATTTAACTTATTAACTGTAACATTAACAACTAATTAACTCAACTCTTAATCCTCACAACAACCCTGGGAGGTAGGTTAGGCTGAGAGATCTGTGACAGGCCCAGTGTCACCAAGTGAGTTCATGGCTAAGGCAAAACTTGAACCGGGGACCTCCCCTTACCTCCTAGTCCAAGTATGCACTCTTAACCACTACACCACACTGGCTCTTATTAATCATTAAAAATTTTAATTAATTTATTAATTATTCTCATTAATCAGGACTCTGACTATCATAGAATGAGACTGTTTTCTCTAAGCTCTAGAGAAGAGCTTTATGAACCTCTTTGGTTGGGACCCCAAGTAGCATCATGTCATTGGTGGATGGTGTCATTATCCCAGTTGATATTTGATATATTTGGCTTGTCTTTGTTTCCATCCTGGGTAGACCTGAATTGAGTACCTGTAAAAATGGGTAAACCCGTCACATTCTCACGATTTGTCTTGACTCACCAACCCATCCAAATGGGACACCCAATGTCCCAATTTCCCGATTTAGAGTTTCCACCCCATTTTTTGAGTTACCGTCCTGTTTTCTAGCTATTTTCCCATACCAATTTACTGATCAGTAAATTAGTAAACTGGTAATGATAATTCCCAGTTTTTTCAGGTAATTGGGTACTCAGTCGCCACTCAGGTAACCCGTTGGGTGCCCACATGTGCAGTTGTTACCTGCGGGTGATAAATCAGTACCCATTTCAGCTCTAATCCTGGGTTGTAGGTTTATATTTAAATCTCAAAATGGAATCGCCCAGCCAAAACATTTGGGGCCCACTTCTCTAGAAGGGATGTGGTGCTCTCCTTCGAAGCAATTTAATGGAGTCACTGAACCATTGGTCAAACAAACTTGCACTCTCCTGGCAGCATGTCTCCTGCAAAGGGTCCGAAAGGCTGCCCTCTTGTTGGATACAGAGAGAAGTGCAGCATTGCTTTAGCAATCATGCTCATTGCAAGGCCCCACTCATACCACTCACAAAAAAGAAAAGCAAAATTGAACCTGAAGAAGTCACATGACTATAGGGGACCTGTGGAAAAAGCTAGCCGAGGCTAGGCCTCACCTAAGCAATTCCTCTACTTGAGTGTAGGGGGAGGATAGCCGTAGTGGGACCCAGTTGAAGATGCAGCCTGCTGGCAAAATGGATTCCCACTCTCACTCCTGACAAAATGGATTCCCACTCTCACTCCTCACACCTCCTGTGGAGTCGGGGCTAGAGCCAGCCATAGGACAGGGCGGTTGGGGCAGCCGCCCTTGGCCACACCCTCCGGATGGACCCCACAGAAAGCACCTGTCTTAGGTGTTCAGGAGGGCTCCTGAGCCCTGACTTTGGGAAGGGGGCAGCCCAGGCCAGCACCTTTCTAACTGGGCCCGCAGTGCTGCTGATCTTCTAGGCCATTGGCCTCTGTGAGTTCTTCTCTTTCTGATCATTATGGGACATGGCTTATAAACCAGGGATCGGGGCAGGACTTCCAGAACTGGCCCCAGAAAATGGCCTCACAGCCACACTCCACATATGTATGTTATTACAACTGTTTGATAACAGGGAAGCCTCACCGTACTATTGAAAAGCTTCTTGACAGAGGGAGAGAAATACAAATAGGCATAATAAAGCTTGCAGACAGTGCAATCCTCACCCCATTGAGAGCAAAGGCTTGTCTTAAAATAAGCAATGATGACACACTCAGTCTTAAAGCAGAAACAAATAGTGGATTTGATATTTGCAAATATTATTTGCATTTTTGGATAGCTTTCCAAATATCCAAACAACGTTTGCATCCGAAATGGATATTCGCACCTCCACCTATTTGAGCATTCCAGTTTAGTTATGGCAGTTATTTGGGTTGGTCATTTTGGTTACTTCAGTAGCACTAATATTTATTTATTTATTTCAATGGATTTATACCCCGCCCCTCCTGCAAAAGCAGCCCGGTGAAATAGTGCCAAAACAAAGTAGATTAAATACTGAAGGGATCACCCCAAATAAATGAAATAACCAAAATGGATATCTGGCAAAGCTGGAACAAATAGAGCCCTTCCTCAGTTACTGGCCCCTTTGTTAGACCCAAAATTGAAGCAGGCATATTCACTGCATATTGCATTCTTTGCAGATATTCAGTTCAGCTCTTCACTGGACCGAGCCCTAGTCTCTGTCTGTTTCAGACAAGCGCCTCCACACCCATTGTGCATGTTGCAGGGCCGCATTGGCACCCTGTGCAGCTCTGCAACATGCACGATGGGTGGGTAATAGGTGGGGAGGC
>QEPC01015236.1:1303906-1316090 GCA_003113815.1 Sphenodon punctatus
CCTCCCAATCCATTGCCATCCTCCTCCTATTTCACCCATTTCCACACATTTACCTCTGTAGTTTCATTTATTTAGATTAGATTAGATAGATTTAGGTATTATTTTTATTTTTTACCCCTCCCTGTGTTCTTTCTCCCTACCCTCCATTGAATCCTTCCCTCTTCCCTGTATATATTCCATCCCTGATTCCTTTCCCCTGTTTTTGGATTTATTTAGAATAGTGCGAGCAGAAGCAACTCGTATGTGCACGGGGTGGGGAGAGAGCTGCCCTGCCCGAGTCCCGCGCTGCTGTTCCTGTTAATTACCTACCCGTCCGCTGTGAATGGGTGGAATTTGGCATCTGTCTGGGGGTGGAGCTTGAGACCTGCGGGGAGCCAAAAGACCCTGGTGAGCCTACGACTGTGTGGGGAGAGAGCTGCCCTGCCCGAGTCCTGCGCTGCTGTTCTTGTTAATTACCTACCTGTCAGCTTTGAGTGGGCGGAGTTTGGCATCTGCCTGGGGGCAGAGCTTGAGATCTGCAGGGAGCCAAAAGACCCTGGTGATCATACGGCCATGCTGTAGTCACGCACCTAGGTTGCGCACCAAAGGGCCGCGTGCAAAAGGGCACGTGTCCTTTTGAGTGGCCTTCGGAGTGCCCCGGAGTGTGGACCCAGGACATTGTCTTTATCATAACCTGTTCTCAAGGGTAGCCGAGTTCCTCGACTGTTCTTGGCAGCGGTGAGTGGTGATACTGAGGTGAACTTGGGGGCTGGCGAAATTGCATAGGACTTCATTGACTCTGCCGTGTTTAAAGTGCGCAGACGGTGTTTGTTTTCTTCCGTGCAAAGTTGCTTTGGGGAGTCTGCCCCATGAATGCTATCTGCCGGTTGCTGGATATCAGCAGAGGTGTTGCAGACTCCGGGGTAGCTACTGAATATTGCTCCTAGGCTGGGGATCACTCTCATATCTAACCCTGGGACTCCACCTGAGTTGGAGGTGGAGTTACTTCCCTGCAACAAATTCAAAAGCCACACCGCTCCCTACAGCTATGCCGTAGGCATGTAGAGCCGTCCCTGAACTCCATTGGTCACCAGGAGATTACCGCCTCTTTCAGTTTTGTTTTTAGCTTTTTTAAAGATTCCATCCCACACGTTGGTATATCCGTATGTGGAAATATTTTATTGATTTATGATTGTTTTATTGTTGCCATGTTTGGCTTATAGTTTATCTCTCCCCCCCCCCTTTCTTCCTGGTTTGGCTTCTGGATGCTTTACTGGTTGCCATCCATTCATGGGATCTCTGGGGTATCTCATTTAAGGCCAGCTTTTAGGCCTATTACAATGGAATTGAGATCACTTATTTTAGCAACTCCTGTCTCTCTGGCAGAGGAGATAGAATTTGCTGAAAGAGCCCAGAAAGAATATAAATCTGCTACGCTTATCCAGCCAAAAATGGTACGGTTTTTCTCTACTGCTGGGCTTCCTACTCCAGAATTAGCTCAATTTGCTGAGAATCCTATAATCCAGCAAGGACCTTTGGAAAAGACGGAGCCCTGCAAGAGTATGCCTAATAGTGTTACATTCTTAGAACAACAACTTAGCACGATTTTTTGTAAGTTAGATGAGCTGGATGTAAGACTAGAGATCGATCTCGACACTATATTCAAAGAAATGGAGGGAATGTTCTGCCAATTCCAGGAGTTGCTTTTTGTCATAAAAGTACTTTTAGGAGGTCTTTGGCTTGAATTTTCTAATTGGATCACCACTGTCTATTCAGGGAATACAGCTTGTGTATATAAACAAGATAGAGCTACTCAAACTACGGCTTTTAATATGAAGAAGGTTAATACAGTTACTACACAGACTAAGGGGGGATTGGTCTGGCCAAGTATGGAACCGGTCTCTCTCCATCTCTCCCCAGTTTCTCATATTAGTTTAATACCGGTAGAAGATTTTCCTCAGCCCCTCGTAAAACCCCAGTCCCCTGTAAGGATTTCCTGTGAAACCTCTCCCATTGAACAAAGAAGTATATTTTTTTTGCCCAAAGTTTCACCCCAGGATATAGATCAAAGGTGGGCCCTGGCTTTAATATTGCATCTTAATAGAAGAAGAGATTTCCAGTTCCTTGGGTGCGAAGGGTTGGATATGCGAAGGTTAACAGAGTTTTTTCAAGCTCAGATGGGGATTATAATCCCCTCTACAGAGGTGTTGCTATTGAATAAACTTATAGATAGGGGGCGCTATCTTAGGTGGGAAATGCTAGTTATGGATAAGCTGTGGAACAATAGATTTTATTTAAAGAAGACAGGAATTTTTCTCCAGAGAGTCGAAAATACCTTAGCCAGGAACATTACGTTGAAGACTTTTAGGGAAACTCACTTGTCAGTCGGACCCACAGATAATCTTCTAATAGGCTCTGGGGCCCATCTGGAGTGGTATGTTCTGGAAAAAACAGGTGAGGTGGATTTTTTTGGCCTTAGTGATGTGGACTTTCAGGAGTCGAAGCCAGTCCCTTCTTCTCCAGCTACGTTTTATGAAATAGAGGACGGTCTCCAAGAGAAGCCCTGTTTTCAGTCCTCTTTCTTGGAGCATACAGTGATTCATAGGCCGGTCTGTCGTGTTGTGCCTCAATTTCCCCAAAAGGAAATGCGCTTAGTGGTCCAAGCCTGACATGATCTGGTCTGGATATAGGGCGCTCTTTTCCAATATGTGGAATTCGAGTTTACACTTTGCTAATAAGCTAGCCAGCTCAGCAAAGTATTGTAAAGACCATTTATATAAATGAGGCTATGAGACTTATGAATATTATAATATATGAAGCAATAGTTTACTTAAGTTCAAATAAAGACATAGTACAAAAGAAAATGTCAGTTAAAAGTACATGATTTAGAAAGACATTTCTGTTCAGAGAACAGCTCTGTTACAAATTAAAAGATCTTAACATCTATAAGATATAACATATGCTCTAAGTATTATTGCTATGGTTGACTCAATGCATCATATAGGATATAACATATTACCCAGTCCTTTCCCCATTCTGCCAGATGAAAGAAGTGAGAGAAGCTTCAGGAAAGGAAGCTTTCTGAAAAATCCATCTTTCCTCTCTCTTCTTATAGAATGAAAGATGCTTGGAGGTCAGCTAAAAATGACNCATTTACCTCTGTAGTTTCATTTATTTAGATTAGATTAGATAGATTTAGGTATTATTTTTATTTTTTACCCCTCCCTGTGTTCTTTCTCCCTACCCTCCATTGAATCCTTCCCTCTTCCCTGTATATATTCCATCCCTGATTCCTTTCCCCTGTTTTTGGATTTATTTAGAATAGTGCGAGCAGAAGCAACTCGTATGTGCACGGGGTGGGGAGAGAGCTGCCCTGCCCGAGTCCCGCGCTGCTGTTCCTGTTAATTACCTACCCGTCCGCTGTGAATGGGTGGAATTTGGCATCTGTCTGGGGGTGGAGCTTGAGACCTGCGGGGAGCCAAAAGACCCTGGTGAGCCTACGACTGTGTGGGGAGAGAGCTGCCCTGCCCGAGTCCTGCGCTGCTGTTCTTGTTAATTACCTACCTGTCAGCTTTGAGTGGGCGGAGTTTGGCATCTGCCTGGGGGCAGAGCTTGAGATCTGCAGGGAGCCAAAAGACCCTGGTGATCATACGGCCATGCTGTAGTCACGCACCTAGGTTGCGCACCAAAGGGCCGCGTGCAAAAGGGCACGTGTCCTTTTGAGTGGCCTTCGGAGTGCCCCGGAGTGTGGACCCAGGACATTGTCTTTATCATAACCTGTTCTCAAGGGTAGCCGAGTTCCTCGACTGTTCTTGGCAGCGGTGAGTGGTGATACTGAGGTGAACTTGGGGGCTGGCGAAATTGCATAGGACTTCATTGACTCTGCCGTGTTTAAAGTGCGCAGACGGTGTTTGTTTTCTTCCGTGCAAAGTTGCTTTGGGGAGTCTGCCCCATGAATGCTATCTGCCGGTTGCTGGATATCAGCAGAGGTGTTGCAGACTCCGGGGTAGCTACTGAATATTGCTCCTAGGCTGGGGATCACTCTCATATCTAACCCTGGGACTCCACCTGAGTTGGAGGTGGAGTTACTTCCCTGCAACAAATTCAAAAGCCACACCGCTCCCTACAGCTATGCCGTAGGCATGTAGAGCCGTCCCCCCCCTTTCTTCCTGGTTTGGCTTCTGGATGCTTTACTGGTTGCCATCCATTCATGGGATCTCTGGGGTATCTCATTTAAGGCCAGCTTTTAGGCCTATTACAATGGAATTGAGATCACTTATTTTAGCAACTCCTGTCTCTCTGGCAGAGGAGATAGAATTTGCTGAAAGAGCCCAGAAAGAATATAAATCTGCTACGCTTATCCAGCCAAAAATGGTACGGTTTTTCTCTACTGCTGGGCTTCCTACTCCAGAATTAGCTCAATTTGCTGAGAATCCTATAATCCAGCAAGGACCTTTGGAAAAGACGGAGCCCTGCAAGAGTATGCCTAATAGTGTTACATTCTTAGAACAACAACTTAGCACGATTTTTTGTAAGTTAGATGAGCTGGATGTAAGACTAGAGATCGATCTCGACACTATATTCAAAGAAATGGAGGGAATGTTCTGCCAATTCCAGGAGTTGCTTTTTGTCATAAAAGTACTTTTAGGAGGTCTTTGGCTTGAATTTTCTAATTGGATCACCACTGTCTATTCAGGGAATACAGCTTGTGTATATAAACAAGATAGAGCTACTCAAACTACGGCTTTTAATATGAAGAAGGTTAATACAGTTACTACACAGACTAAGGGGGGATTGGTCTGGCCAAGTATGGAACCGGTCTCTCTCCATCTCTCCCCAGTTTCTCATATTAGTTTAATACCGGTAGAAGATTTTCCTCAGCCCCTCGTAAAACCCCAGTCCCCTGTAAGGATTTCCTGTGAAACCTCTCCCATTGAACAAAGAAGTATATTTTTTTTGCCCAAAGTTTCACCCCAGGATATAGATCAAAGGTGGGCCCTGGCTTTAATATTGCATCTTAATAGAAGAAGAGATTTCCAGTTCCTTGGGTGCGAAGGGTTGGATATGCGAAGGTTAACAGAGTTTTTTCAAGCTCAGATGGGGATTATAATCCCCTCTACAGAGGTGTTGCTATTGAATAAACTTATAGATAGGGGGCGCTATCTTAGGTGGGAAATGCTAGTTATGGATAAGCTGTGGAACAATAGATTTTATTTAAAGAAGACAGGAATTTTTCTCCAGAGAGTCGAAAATACCTTAGCCAGGAACATTACGTTGAAGACTTTTAGGGAAACTCACTTGTCAGTCGGACCCACAGATAATCTTCTAATAGGCTCTGGGGCCCATCTGGAGTGGTATGTTCTGGAAAAAACAGGTGAGGTGGATTTTTTTGGCCTTAGTGATGTGGACTTTCAGGAGTCGAAGCCAGTCCCTTCTTCTCCAGCTACGTTTTATGAAATAGAGGACGGTCTCCAAGAGAAGCCCTGTTTTCAGTCCTCTTTCTTGGAGCATACAGTGATTCATAGGCCGGTCTGTCGTGTTGTGCCTCAATTTCCCCAAAAGGAAATGCGCTTAGTGGTCCAAGCCTGACATGATCTGGTCTGGATATAGGGCGCTCTTTTCCAATATGTGGAATTCGAGTTTACACTTTGCTAATAAGCTAGCCAGCTCAGCAAAGTATTGTAAAGACCATTTATATAAATGAGGCTATGAGACTTATGAATATTATAATATATGAAGCAATAGTTTACTTAAGTTCAAATAAAGACATAGTACAAAAGAAAATGTCAGTTAAAAGTACATGATTTAGAAAGACATTTCTGTTCAGAGAACAGCTCTGTTACAAATTAAAAGATCTTAACATCTATAAGATATAACATATGCTCTAAGTATTATTGCTATGGTTGACTCAATGCATCATATAGGATATAACATATTACCCAGTCCTTTCCCCATTCTGCCAGATGAAAGAAGTGAGAGAAGCTTCAGGAAAGGAAGCTTTCTGAAAAATCCATCTTTCCTCTCTCTTCTTATAGAATGAAAGATGCTTGGAGGTCAGCTAAAAATGACNNNNTGAGAGAAGCTTCAGGAAAGGAAGCTTTCTGAAAAATCCATCTTTCCTCTCTCTTCTTATAGAATGAAAGATGCTTGGAGGTCAGGTAAAAATGACATCAAGTCAAAACTGCTGACAGGGAGGGGTTTTTCTCAAAATACATAGTAAGAAGCCTGTTGATACACACTAAACATGTTGCTATCGTA
Organism: Sphenodon punctatus; assembly: GCA_003113815.1. Classification (NCBI taxonomy): domain Eukaryota; kingdom Metazoa; phylum Chordata; class Lepidosauria; order Sphenodontia; family Sphenodontidae; genus Sphenodon; species Sphenodon punctatus. The sequence goes on from QEPC01015236.1 coordinate 1,310,144, forward strand.
TAGATAGGATTAACAATGAGTAAACTCCAAACAAACAAGGCCTTTTCCTGCCCTGCCTGAGACTCACGTATTTTGACTCTAATCAACAGAAACTGTTAATTTCATTAAGAGGCAGACTTGATTACATCATCTATTCCAGTATACAGGCTGATTTTCCAGTATCTGGTCAGGAGTTCAGTAGAGAGGTCACTATAGGACAGCTCTTTTAAGAAGTCATCATACAGAGAGGATAATTCTGATTTCCAATATATTGAAACACAGATGGTCAAACATATAAGCCTATATACAGGATACATGTCAGGCCGTGCCTCGAACATCAGATATTGGTAACAGCGAAAAGGAACTGGGTGCTCCACATGCCCCCGGTGTTGGAGTGTCACCCTGCATAGGAGAGGGCCCAACGCAATGACAATTATTAGCAACTGGGCTGCGTTGCCTAACATGGGATATAGAGGGTATCAGGTCTAAGCTCATAGATAGAGACTGGTTGGCTTTTATTAGCCTATTTGATATTATCATTCTTCAGGAGACTTGGCTGTCGAAATTAGAAACCAATGCTTTTTCTGTGGAAGGCTTTATTATGTATATTTTTCCTGGTGCTTCCAGGCATAAAAGGCTGCACCTCTTGGGTGGGGTTATTACCCTTGTTTCCATTAGTATGGATTTTGTTATCTCCCCAATATATGTCTCCTTGGCAAACTGTTCTGTGGTGGAGGTCAGGTCTCATCTTCGGGGCAATTTCACTATAGTTAATGTATACATTCCCCCAGAAACTTCCCAACACTATGATATGGCAGTTTGGGAGCAGCTGGTGGATCTCTTGGACTCTCTGGTGGATCGATCTAGTAATAGTCCCCTTTTATTAATGAGTAATTTTAATGCCAGAGTGGCAAACTTAGATGATGTTGCCCTGGATCCCTCTCTTTGTTCATTCCTTGCACTCCCTATTAGGAGGTCCCAGGATGTTGCAGTGAATACCCACGGGAAAAGGTTGGTAGATTTACTATCAGACCAAGGGTTTGTATAATCAAAGACCGGACTCTTTCAGATTCCCAGGGAGATTTTACTTTTGATATCATCTTGGGTACTAGTACGATAGATTATGTATGCATATCTTGGTCTCACTTTTCCTTAGATAGTGACCTTCAGGCTATTAAAAGACCCGAAGGGAGTCATTTTCCCTTGTTCCTAGAAATGGTATTGGTGTGCCCAAATCTATAGAAAGTGGTGATCTAGATTCCTCCCAGAGAGGTTTATCAGTTAAGTGGATGCCAGTTGTCAATATAAATATAGCAGCTCTGCTTTTTGAGCCAGCTTGGTTGGAACTTAGGTATATGATGTTGACTTGTGAAGACTTCCCCTCTTTCCAAGATGGTCTAACCAATCTCCTGACCCAGATGCGTGTATTCGTCGCCAAACCAGTGATTTATCTGAGGCACCAAAGTGGCAATAGAATGAAGTCCTAGTTTGATGGGGAATGTAGACAGGCAAAAAAGAACCTTATCAGGGCCAGAAGGAAGTGGTGTAGATTACATCTTGATTGGGTTGGGTTGGGTTACCTTTGTTGTTTGGGGTTGATTGGGTTGGGGTTGATTGGGTTGGGTTACCAAGTTGATTGGGTTACCTTTGTTTTTACCAGAAGGGCTTATTTCAGACTTCTTAGGGAAGAAAAGAGATCAAAAGCAATGCAAATATGGATGGAGCTGAAGATGGCTGCAAATCTTAATGATTCATCTAAGTTCTGGACCGTTATTAGTAACTAGTGCAATCCCAGGAAATCGGTAAATAAGACCTATGTTTCAGAGGAGGCCTGGGTGAATTATTATGATAAGATGTTTCAAAGAAAAGATACATTGATCCCTAGCCTCGGGGAAGATGCTGTCCAAGCAGAAGTTAATCCTTCCTATTTTTTTGTTTGTTTACCCTACAGTTTCTGAACAGGATGTTTTGTCAGCAATTGAGAAATTGCATTTAGGCAAAGCCCCGGGAATAGATGGTTTCCCCCCTGAATTATTTAAGAATTTTGCATCTTGGTGGGCTCCTCTGCTGGCAAGATTTTTCATCTTAATTAACCACTCCAAACTTGTCCCCCAGGAGTGGGCAAAGCTGTTATTGTTCCAATCTCCAAGCAAGGGGACCCTCAGGACCCAGCCTGCTATAGGCCGATTAGCCTTCTCCCAATTATGGGCAAGCTGTATGCCAGTGTTTTGCTTTTAGCCTTGGAACGTTGGGTCGCACATTTATTTATTTATTTATTTTTTCGAATTTATATCCAGCCCCCTCCTGCAACGCAGCTCGGGGCGGCTCACAGCAATCAACAATAAAACATTTAAAATTCATTTTAAAATATAAATATAAAATATACCATATAAAACAGGGCTAGAACAATAGTAAATAAATAAATGGGTGGGGGACTAAAATCATCCCTCCCCACCCTCCCTCCCAAAGGCCTGGGCAAACAGCTAGGTCTTACAGTTCCGCCGAAATGTTAAAAGGCTTGGGGGGATTTGAGGGAGGAACAGGCGGGATTCTGTAAAAAATAAATCTACGCTTCACAATTGTTTTATCCTTAATCATCTTGTTGATAAGTATCTCAATATAAGGTGAGGGAAACTCTAGCTCACCTTTATTGACTTTGCTAAAGCTTTCTACATTGTTAGCAGAGATCTTTTATGGTCCAAACATAAGGAAAAGGGTATCCCTGCCAAGTTGCTGGAGCTAATTGTTAAGCTCCACAAAAGTACGGAGGCAGTCGTCCAGATAGATAGCAAAGGGAGGCATACAAGATCCTTCCCTTTATATCAAGGAGTGAGGCAAGACTGTCTCCTTGCACCGTTACTCTTTAATTTATACATAGATGATTTATTGCCACATATTGCCACTGCTAACACTACCCTGCCCTGTATAAGTGATAGGTCAGTGTCGATATTCCTGTATGCCGATGACATTGTCCTTCTCTCACAGTCTAGGCGGGGTCTACAGCAATCTTTGAATGCCTTGCACAATTACTGTCTGGCCAATACCCTCTTTATCAATCCTAAAATGTCTTAGGTAATGTCCTATGGAAATGCTAGGTCTAATTATACATGGAAGGTTGGTAACTGTATTTTGGACAATACTACAAAAGATACATATTTAGGGGTGGTGTTTTCTTCTTCCATGTCCTGGAAGGCCAGTATTGAAGTTCATATAAAGAAGGCAGCCCAAATTGTTGGAGGCTTATTGAAATTATCTGATGCTATTCCAACATTAGTTAGTCACCTTTTAAGAATCTTGGAGCTAATGGTAATTCTGAGCCTAATCTATGGAACAGAGATTACCGCATTAGACTATAAATTTTCTCTAGAAATTCCACAAAACCACCTTCTTTGGGCTGTTCTGAAATCCCCAAGACCGACTCCTCTCCCTATGTTAAGAGTGGAAATGGGGGTATTGCTCAAGCCGTGATTAGATTTTTGGGTTTTTTGGAAGAAACTTGCTATAGACGGTTCCTCGTCACTTTTGGTGGGCTGCTACTTAGAGCAGAAAGATCATACCGGGGTGCCTCATTTTGCATGGATCAGTCAAGTAAGAAAACTAGCTTCAGAACTTAGTCTCCCCACAACAGCGGGTGATCTCCCTGACTGCAACGTTTCAAAATGCAAACTTAAGTTGCGAATAACAGAGTGGGCCCATAAGATGGATTTAGAGATGCTTGCTTCCTACAAATCTGCAACTTTGTATTCCCAGCTTAAAACAACCATCAAGATGGAGATATACTTAGAACAATTACAGGATCCAAGGCTCAGATGCATGTTCACTTTATTTTGTTTCAATTTATTTGAGACTTATGAAGTGAGAAGTCACCGAGAGGGCATCCCTAGGTACAGTAGGGTCTGTAGTTACTGCTTGGATACTGTCGAGATGTTGCTCCATGTTGCCCTGGATTGCCCTCGCTATGCAACCCTCTGAACTACATGGACTGATCAGATTTTTCCCAACTCTAACTTGGAGGGCATTAGGAAAATGGAGATCTTATTTACCTTAGCGGATATTGCCCATATTAGGCTATTAGCAATGTTTCTACTACTGGTCGATAAAGAAAGGAGGAGATTATTGCTGAACTCCTCCAGCTGATCGTATGGATATATATTATTATCTAGTTCTCACATGGTTTTTTGTTTTTTTTTAACTCAGAACTCCTTAACATCTCTACTCTGGAGGTTTTTTTTTATTATTTGGTTTTAATCCTATCCTTTTGTATGTATACCTATTCACTTATTGTTTGTAATTGTGATAGCAAATTTGTTGATTCAATAAAACATTGCATTTCGTATGTGCATGGCACTCTGGTGAGCATGGGCTCATGCACAGCAGGGCAGGCAGTGTGCTGAGGGCAGTGGTGGAGGTGGTGCCCAGGCAGAGTTACATGAGGGAGTACGACAGCGCCTCAGCAGCAGTGGAGAGCTACCTGCAGGAGGAGTCCTGTATTGAACCCAGCAGCAATCCCTTGGCCTACTGGGCAGGCAAGACCAACATGTGGCTGTCCCTGTCCAAAGTGGGCAAGGGTCTCTTGTCCTGCTCACCAACCAGTGTCCCCAGCAAGTGGGTGTTCTGCATGGCGGTGGACATTTGCTTGCTGCACCGCCTGAGACTGGGGGCCAAGTTTGCTTTTCATCAAGGTTAACCTTCCCGTGCTGTGATTCCCCAAGCTGCCCCTGGACATGGCTTGATGGTGCAGTAGAACATGCCATCCCATGCCAGGGGCAGTCTTGGGACGGGGCTGCTCCTCAATCTCGGAAGCTTCTGCTGCTGAGGTGCTGTCCCTCCCTCCCAATGCCCGGTGCCCACCCTGCCTCTCTCTCTCTTTGACTAGATTGCCTTGGCCAGCCTATCTGACTGACCTCATGATGCGGGGTGACATTGGGAAGCTGAAAGCCTGCCAGCCAGCCTCTCTCTAGATGATCTCATCCCGCCTATCTGAGTGGCTTGCTTTCTTGTATGCTGCACAATCTTGTGCAGCCTATTTGAGTGCTCTAGCAAGGTCCCAGACTGCCTTCCCTACTACCTCTCATGCCACGCTGACTGTCTGACTGCCCACACACCCAAGTGGCTAAGATCAAAGCCTGCCTCAGTCTGCCTTCCCAGGCTCATGCCACACTGCCTGTCTGCCTGCCCGTCCGCCCGGGCCAAGATCAAAGCCTGCCGCAGTCTGCCTACCTATTCTCATGCCACACTACATATCCGCCCACCTGCCCAGGTGACCAGGATCAAACCCTGCCTTAGTCTGCCTTCTACTCATGACAAAGTTCCTGTCTGCCCACTCAAGTTGCCAACCTCGAACCCTGCCTCAGCCTGCCTACCTCTCATGCCGAGGTGCCTGTCTGCCTGCCCTGGCAAACCTGGGTATTCTGCTCCACTAGCCTGGTAATACCACTGCTTCTGTCTGCTGGTCCATGGGTGCTCTGCCCTGGCAAATCTAAATGTGCCCAGACAATCCTGCTGCCGTCTGCTTCTGTATGGGAGCTCTTCTTTGGCAAATCCTACTGTCCTGGCTCCATGGGTGCTGCACACAGGAAACTCCTGCTGATGTCATCTCCGCTGTTTCACGGGTTCTGTGCTTGATGAATCCAATGTCTCCTGCTGCTGCCAATGCTGCCTCTGCTGTCTGTGCCATGGGTTCTGTGCTCCGGCAATCCAATGTCTTCTGCTTCCTCCAGTGCTGCCTCTGCTGTCTGTGCCATGGGTTCTGTGCTCCAGCAATCCAATGCCTGCTGCTTCTTCCAATGCTGCCTCTGCTGTCTGTGCCACGGGTTCTGTGCCTGGGCAATCCAGTGTCTTCTGCTGCTGCCAATGCTGCCTCTGCTGTCTGTGCCATGAGTTCTGCTACCAGGCAAGCCAATGTCCACTGATGCTGTCAATTCTGCCTCTGCTGTCTGTGCCACGGGTTCTGTGCCTGGCCAATCCA
>QEPC01015236.1:1364965-1380843 GCA_003113815.1 Sphenodon punctatus
GAAGTAAAGCTGCAGCAGCCTCTGCCTTGCCTTTGCTTAGAGCGGAGGTTGCTGCAGCGGCGCTGTGGTCAGTTTCAGTGTGAAACTGACATGAAATTGACCACAGCGCTGCAGCAGCCTCTGCTCTGCAAAGGCAAGGCAGAGGCTGCTGCGGGCGGCGGGGAGGTTTTTTGTTTTGTTTTTTTACTTTGAGCGGGAGCGCCTGTCGGGGCGCTTGGGGGGGTCAACGCCCCCAACACCCCTGAAGGGGAGCCACGCCTGGTGCCTCGCCGAGGCAGGCTAAACAGCAGGCATGCTGATCGCTGACAGACAGCGTAGCAGGGCAGGAGCTGCACCTCTTAAAGCCCAGATGTTTGGGCATTCCCAGTGTCCCCAAAGGGAAAATCGTGCCCGGGGGATAAGACCCCGCAGGGAAGGGCTGCACTCACTTTCTCTTCTTTCTATCTTCTTCTACTGACCAACGCTGACTAGCGTTGAAAGGTCTTCCAACACCACGCGGTTGGAAGGAACTGAGGCGGCGAGGGCTCCTCCCCCTATTTATACAGGCCCGTCCCACATGACGGTAGCCCGCACTTTTGATGGGACGGGAGGGGGGCTGGAGGGGCGGTGCCCTCACCATGTTTTAGTCTTTTCCAAGCAAACTCTGCCTGGATACTGCTGACGAAAAGGTTTTCTGGTACCTGTGGAGCAGGGAGTGCATCCCAAGAGTGAGAATCGCGGAGATCCTTGAAGAAGAACCACCTTTGCTGCCTCCCATAATGTGGCTGGAGCAGTGCCCGGCTCATCATTTGTCTGCATATATTCTTTCATTCTTTCCTCTATTTGATCTGTAACCCATCCATTTTGTAAATAAAATTGCTTTAATCTCCAATTTTGTTGTCCCATTATTTTTGCTCTTTGTGTTTTTGTTGTTTCTATCACCACTGCATTGTGATCCAAGAATGGATCCATTATCATCAGTATTATGATTCCCCACAATCATGTACTAGGTCTGGGTTCATCAAGATATGATCTATTTTGGTTGGTATTTTATATGGATTTGAACAGAATGTAAACTCTTGCGTTTTGGGATGCATCACCCTCCAGATATCTACCCATTGATTTTCTTTAAGGATCTGCACAATTTTTTTCTGTTACCGTGACAATTTATTTTTGGTAAGCAGGTCTAGTTCTGTTAGAGGAGTGTTAAAGTCCCCCATTAAAATTGTTTTGCCCTCAATGTTTTGTTGTATCTCTGGGATGGCCTCTGCAAAGAAAGCTCTGGTGTTTGTTTTGGATGCATATATTGCCCCAACGGTGTAGGAGTCTTGATCAATTTTACCTTTTATAAGTAGCCTTCTTCCCTGTTTGTCTGTCTCATTTACTTGCATATTTATAGACTTCCTTATCCCTATCAGTACCCCTGCTCTCTTTTCCCCCACATTTGTGTGGTATATTTTATATTCCTGATTTGTAAACCTTGCATTGTCTTTCCTCAGCAAGTAGGTCTCTTGCAATGAAAAAATATCTGGTCTCTGCTTGGTTATGAATTGCCACACTCGCCTCCTTTTTTGTGGGTTATTAAGCCCACATACATTTAGCGACATTACTTTTAAATTAGCCATTTTGTTATGTTTGTGGTTTGTTTATTGCTTATCTCATTATACTCTTTCTTTCTCTTAATGCTGTAATTTTGCGTGTGACTTCTGTCCCCGCAGATTCTATATCTATTTCCCCTGCTTCTTATATGTTCCTTCTTTTGTTTGTTCCTCAACTTATAGGAGTCCCTTTTGCTTGTATAAATCTCATATTTTTGTTCGTGTTTCTTTGTTAACCTTTTTCGCTCTTCCTCCTTCTTTCCCTCCCCTTTCCCTCTTCCCCCCCCCTCTTCCTCCCTCCAACCCTCTTCCCCCTCCCCCCCCAACTGTGTCCAACCCTAAGGGGTCCCGTTTGTGGAGCGTCACGCCTTTTGGCTCCCTGCCCCCCACCTGCCCTCTGCATCAACGCATTATTAACCTTATGTCTATAACATTATATAAACAACTTATAACTTATTAGTCCTCTCCCAAACTGGTGTATCACCTTTACTTATTCATTATGGCACCTCTTGTTTTCCTTCATCCCTCTGCTTTGTCTTTTAGTGTTCGAGTCTTAAAGTCCTCCAGCTCAGTTTCTTTTGTGAAGTAGCAGCTCTTTCCTTGATAGATGAAAGTCAGCTTAGCTGGGTAGTATACTTGTGCTTTAATACCTGCTTTGCTTAAAGTTTCTATTTGGTTTCTCCATGCCTTCCTCCGTTGCACTGTCTCTATCGCTAAATCAGGGAAGATGGATATTTTGGCCCCCTCAAACAGCATTTCCTTGGTGCTTCTGGCCTCTCTGAGGATCTCTTCTTTATCCAAATATCTCAAGAACTTAATAATTAATAGCTGCTCTTGGTGGGAGCTGATCTTTGGGCTTAGGCCTTAGAGAGCGATGGGCCCTTCCTATTTCTACTGCTTGTAGTGCAGGTTTCTCTGGGAACAAGTTTTTAAATATTTCATGCAGCAGGTCTCGCATGTTGGTTTTTTCCCTCCCTTCTGGGATTCCCATTATTCTCAAATTGTTTCTTCTGGACCGGTTTTCACAAATTGTTATCTCCCCCCAGTCATGCACATGGGGGACTGGCACCATGGTGCCAACCGCCTGATCAATTTCCCAGGTTTTCCCTTTATGAAAGGGCCCTGCAGGGTGGCTGTCTGTCCGGAAGTGCAGGGGGAAAGGGTGAGCAGAAGCTCAGCCATGGGGGCTGGCACCATGGTGCCAACCAGGGAGTGAAATTTGCAGGCACCTGGGAGCCATTGGTGCCCAGAAAACTGAGGCTGGTGACTGGTTCAGGGGTGTAGTGGGGCAAGGACAGTTTAATATCGCCATTTTCTCTCTGTCTCGTCTGCCAAAACTCTTGTTCATGCTCTGGTCATCTCTCGCCTCGATTACTGTAACCTCCTTCTCACTGGCCTTCCCCGGTCTCACCTTTCTCCCCTCATCTCTGTCCAAAACTCTGCTGCCAGGGTCATCTACCTCGCCAGTCGCTTCGACCATGTGCAGCCCCTCCTCTCTTCGCTTCACTGGCTTCCCCTTCCTGAACGAATCCTGCACAAGCTCCTAGTCTTCACCTATAAAGCTCTTCACAACCTTGCTCCCCCCTACCTCTCTGCACTTATCGCCCTCCATACTCCAGCCCGTGCACTTCGCTCCTCCTCTGTCCCTTCTCTCACCCTTCCACGCCTTCCCTGCTCCCCTAAGCGCCTTCGTCCCTTCTCACTTGCTGCCCCCCATGCCTGGAACTCCCTCCCTGTCCACATCCGCCTTGCCCCCTCCCTTCATACCTTCAAATCTCTCCTTAAAACTCACCTCTTTCGCTCTGCTCTGTCTGACTCTTTATCCTGCTGAGCCACTATTCCTATACCTACGATCGGTTTACCCTTATCCTTGCAACATGGACCTGCCTGCTGTCATTCTCATCGTAACCAAGCCAAGTACGTGCACTTGAGACCTCGCATCTTCATGAATGTTAGACCCCTTGTCTCTCCCTCTGTTCCCCTTCCTAAGTCTCTCCCCCAGCTCCTGTCTCTCAGATTGTAAGCCCTAGGGGCAGGGACTGTGTCTATTTTATTACTTTGTAAAGTGCCAGGTACACTGCTGGCGCTATATAAATGTTTGTTAATAATAATAATAATATCAGGATAAAGTCTGGGGACTGAATTATTATTTTTTGCTCCCAGAGTTCGATCTGAAATTTCATGCCAACCTCCTCAACTATGTAACTGTGTGTTTGCAGGGCATGGGGCGTGTGGGTATTGTGAAACACACTTACTACTTTTACCACAAACAAGGATATTTGAATGGGATAACGTTTACACCCAAAACCATAACAATGAACTTCCGGTAGAAAATACACCCCAAACACTAAAAAAGTTTTCACAATCATGACAATAGAGCAGGATTATCAGGGGATGAACTGAACCTTCGTGCCTCTGCCACTCGATGGAGCGTCCACATCTTGAATACTGCACTGCACCCAGTTCTGATCGCCCCGTCTCAGAAAAGACTGGAAAACTTGCCGAGACAGACAATGAAGATGTTCCGGGGCATGGAACAGCTTCTGCGTGAGGAGAGACTCAATAGGTTAGGGCTCCTCAACTTAGAGAAGAGATCACCGACCAGGGATATGACCGAGGTTTACAGCCATGTGCAGAGAGCTACTCCTGCTGTTGCTGCTCCCCCTAGTGGAGTCAAAGCCTTACAGCAGCAGGAAAGGGAAGGGCCAGGGCCAGGAGAGGTGAAAAGGAGGGCTAAACGAGATGGGCCAGGGTCCCCAACTTCCCCTTTGCAAAATTTTCCTTTATTCTCCACAGAGGACTGCTGCCCCATCTCCTGCTCCCCTGGATCCTGGTCCTGGGGGCACTATTATTAATTTATATAGCACAAGCAATGTGCCTGGTGCTCAACAGTCATGAATCGGGATAATGGGGATCCCTCTCCTTTGTCCTGTGCTTTTGCCTTGGCTGAGTGTTTTCCCCCCCCCGAGCTTCATCCTCCCATTGGAGGCCTATTTTAGCACTTACTTCATTAGGCTTTGATGTATGTGCTTTGCATGGAGGGAGAGCGCATTTCATCCAACCCATGTGGGCTTGATTCTGCTCTCCCTTTCACTAGCATAAATCACAACTAAACAATTCCTCGACCAGATCCTCAGTGACGTAGATCACCACAGCTCCATTCACTTCAACTGAGCTGCACAGACTTACACCAGGTAAGAATTATCACACAGCACAATTCGAAGTGGTGGCGAAACCTTTGGAAAAGACCACATGATGATTCACTGCAGATTTGTGATGTGTGAATGGGGATAAATCTGTGGAAGAGGTCATTGTCATCGTTTGTCGACCATCCTCAATTGTGGGTTGGTGGCACAATGGACCATCTCTCTCCACATCTATCTATATGGAACAGGCACCCGAGTAATAATATGAAGTTGTATATAATATTGCATGCTCAGGATTTACAACACAGCAGCAGCTTTGACACGCGACAAAGAAACCTGTGGTGAGTCATCATGAGGTCCTTCGCACAGGCTTTCCCACTTGAAGTGGTGAGGTGTGAAAATGCCCATAGGGCTCATTCACACAACACTCGAGTGGCCCAAACCCATGTCCTGAGTATTGTGTGAAATCCTTACCACTTCCTGTACTCCTTGAGGAGCCCTGTTCTTTGCCACCTGATGCAAAGGATGGACCGCTGAAATACAGGGAAATTGGCAGCTGAGTGGCTGCGTTGCTACAGGGCAAGGCAAACGCAGATTAAGGCATGAGTGGCAAGAGGGAAGAACGTTGTGGGGAAAACAGGCTCAGTGGGAGTCTCCCTAGGGTGGCCAGATATGCAAATTTTAGATGACACTTATGAGAAATACAGGTTGCAGAGCTGCCTTGGAGCCAAGGCAGCCCTGCAACCTGTATTTCTCGTAAGCGTCCTCTAAAATGCACATGTCTGGCCACCTCAGTGGGAGTGAGATAAGTTCTCCTCCAGCCGTAGCTGATGCAAGCGGCTGGGCCTCAGTTAGGGCTGCCACCTTCAGTCATTTTATACCTGACACTTCCATTTTGGCCTATGGGAGCATCAGGTAAAGGTGGCAACCCTCACCTCAGTTTATTAATTATTATTATTATCAAGCATTTATCTAGCTCCAGCAATGTACCTGCTGCTTTACAAAGTAATTGAATAGACACGGTCCCTGCCCTAGGGTTTACAATCTGAGAGGGGGGGGAGTGATGAAGGAAGGGGCACTAGGGTTTACAATCTGAGAGATGGAGGGGAAGGGGGGAGTGATGAAGGAAGGGGAACAGAGGGAGAAGATGCGAGGTCCCAGGTGCACGCGCTTGGCTTGCTTACATTGAGAATGATGGCTGGCTGGTCCGTGGGGTGAGGCTGTGAGCACACAGACCTCAGGTAGCAGATTGTACTGGAAGGAAGGTATCAGCAGGCGTTAGGTGAGGGGAGCTAGGAGTCGGGGTCTTGAGGAGGGATTTGAGGCACGAAAGGAGGGGGCGAGGCGGATGTGGGCAGGGAGGGAGTTCCAGGCATGGGAGGGCGGCTAGGGAAAAGGGACAAAGGTGGTTAGGGTAGCAGCGGAGGCACCAGATGGAGCTCCTTTATTTATAGTTCTTTCCCCGTCCACACAGGATTTCACAGCTGGCTGGGGAGTTCAGCTTACAAGCTTAAACAATAAAGCCTTGAAGGCCGGACCGTAAATACTTTTTCCTCATAGCCCTTCCTCCAGATAGATAAGCCCAGCAGCAACACCTTCCCTAGATAAGCTCCCACAGCTAGGCTCTCAGCCCAGCCTTATATTAATTAATTATAATTATTATTATTATTATTATTATTATTATTTCTTCTTTAAATTTATACCCCGGCAATGGTGACTCGGGGCAGCTTACATCATTATAAAACAATACACAGGATACGATGAAAACATCCAAATAAATATAAAACATATAAATCGCATAGATACACCCGATCTGCAGTAAAACAGTTCCCCTAACTCCTTCTAACCCAACCCTCCCCCGCCAAATGCCTGGCGGAAAAACCAGGTTTTACAGCTTCGCCAGAAAACAAGGAGATCCGGGAGTGAGGCAATTCTCCACCAGGAGGGCATTCCATAGTGACAGCGTGGCCGCCGAGAACACCCTCCTGTCTGTTCAGACCCGCCGCTAGCGCAGGACCTCCAGGAGAGCGCTCCATGGATGACTACAGGCACCGCTCCGGGGGGTGAGAGCTTCTGGTCACCTGACCAGCCCCAACCAATCGCCTGCCCCAGATAGTCCTAGCAGCCCGACCTGGGCAAGGAGATTCCTTGAGCAACAGATGCAGCTGAGACCATCCTGCTACAGGGAGGAAACCAATTGTCTTAGAGCTGAACATGACAGTCCATCTCTGGCTTTCGGCTAGTCTTTCCACTTCTCTTGTGAAGTATTCACATCTTTCTCTCTCTCTCTTTTTTCTAAACAAGAAATAAGAGCAAAAAATCATTTTCTGTTTTGGCTGCACCTATCTGCTCTCCAGCTAGTAAGAGAATTTCAGAGGTTCCTGCAATAAATAGCTTCCCGTGGAGAATGATTAACATGGAGATTGATTGTGCTGCAGAATACGGTAAACTGTTCGGGGGGGGTGGGGGTTACACGATAGGGAGAGCCTGATCCCTCCGCAGCAGGAGGGCTGGTTGCGTGCTCATATCATCTCCCGATAAATACATTTTGATAAATGGGGGCAGGGGGGAGCAAATCTTGCAAAGGAACTAAAAGGAAACAAGTTTTTTTTGTGGAAGGTCAGAATGACCTAGTTGCTATTGCATTCATTTCCTTAGGTTAGACAGTGATAATTACAGGTACCCTCTACTTTCATCTTTAATACTTAGAAAATCACACTTGGTAATAATCACATCTTTGGTCCCAAATAATCACACTTACTAATCACTAACCTTTAGCCATTCACAGGCCTACTTGATTAGGTCTAAATTGACTTTTTTCCTTTAACTGAACTAAGGCAGCTGTGCAGAGAGGAAGCTCCCTCCCCCCTAAAATACTTTTAGAGCCGTGCCATTTGCTTTTGATGCCAAGTTAATCAGCTTTAAAAATCCATTTCCCCAAATGTGGTCATTAATTCTATCTGATGCCAGGGAGAACACAGAGCCGGTACAGCTAAAGCCAAGGGATAATGTAATCACTTCCCTCCTCCTCCCTCGAGATCATCACATTCTGCGAGTCCCATTTCTTATCCAATTCCACCAGGCTTACTATTAGGCAAGGTGCTGTAAGAACCAATATTGCAGGCAAAGGCCACCACAGAAACTCAGGGTCCTCCCTGTGCAACCAGCCCTGGCTACTAATTAAAGTTGCCCTCCCTTGGGGGGATTTGTGGGAATGACAATAGTGTAAAGACTTGCCTGTATGGTGTGGGGTCGACCTCACAGGCACCTGGTCACCTTGGTAGGGCAGGCCTGATAATGGATAGGGCCTGGGTGGGGAAGGGAGAACATAAGAACATAAGAAGTGCCATACTGGGTCAATCCAATGGTCCATCTAGCCCAGCATCCTGTCTCTGACAGTGGCCAATCACGGTGGCTTGGGGAAGCACCCAACAGGTCACAACGGGAGTCAGAGGCAAACAGTGGGCCCCACAGAAAGTGTCTGCCTAGAGCCTGAAGAGTGATGGCAGGGGGCCCTGGGAGTAGGGTTTCCACCTGTGGTGGTTTTTTTACCTGACATTCCCCTAGGCCAAAATGGAACGGTCGAGTTAAAACCGACCAAAGATGGCTACCCTACCTGGGAGCCCCACTGCTGCTGTTTTGAAAGGACACCTGGAGTCTCGGGAGTTGCAACAGGCCTCTGGGGGCCACTCTTCCTGTACGCCCCTCCACACACAGCACAGAGTCAGAGGTGACTGCCCCACCCTAAGGCCAGCTTGGGCCTTGGTCCAGCATGGGTGAGCCAAGCGTGAGGGAGCCAAACAAGCCACAATGCTTTATTAAGCAATTCAGCATAGAACCTTCCAGCTGCCATAGTCCATTGCTTCTCCTCCCTGAACCCAACACATTTCTTTGAACCCTCCAGCCTGCACTGCTAATCCATGGGACCATATCCTTTTATTGCCTGACATCTCTGTGTGTCATGGGCACATCTCTGAGGACCAGCCTTGCCCATTGGCCACTAGAGCCAATGTAGGCAAAAGCTAGTCCCCATCCCACTTGCATGAAGGGTGTAGGAAAAGCCACAGATCATTCTAGCCCCCACCTGACCCCCAAGTCTCTCCATGAGACCCCTCACAAGGTCCAGGGACCCATGATCACTGCGCTTTCCCTATTGGCAGCAATGGGGGAAATGCAGTGAATATGGGTGCCAATGTCCCTTTGGGCACTGGACACACTCACAGACTTGCAACAATAGAAACTATGACCCACAAATTCCAACCCAGGCTTTAACAAACCTGAGGTTATTAAACCAGCAAATATGTGGACACAGACACTGTGGAGAACACACACATACACGCGCGCACACACACACACACTCATCCCACCATTTATTAACCAATTGCAGCCAAGGAAAAATTGCTTCCCAAGCTTAACTCAGGCCACCAGCTACTTTCCACAGTGGCAACCTAAAAGAGTGGGTGACACACCTGCTGCCTCTGTTCCTACTGTTACAAAATGGCTACAGGACACAGGGTGCTTTTACACACACATTTCTCCTGCATGTTTGCTGTTACATCCTGAACTTTGTGTGTCTAAATCACTCACCGAGATCTTAAACATCTGGATCTTTCAACTTCTGCATAGAACTTCTCCCAGAATGTTTGTGTGTAAAACGTTCTCCTGGTAAACGGCTTTGCTCCAGGCAGCTGTGCTCACTTGGTTTCCATGGCAGCCCCTCATGTCTACAGCTGCGGCTACGTTAGGCTGCCTCAGGGCAGCATGTGTGTGAAAAATGCATCCGGAACTTACTTGTGGACTTGTAAACCCAGAAGATTGAAAAATCCTGAACTTTAACATGTGTGTAAAAATGCCCACAGCCTCCACATACTACCTCCCAGATCTCACCTTTCTTGCACTAGCTCCAAGAGTCATTCCTTTCTCTCCTGGCCATGCCCAGTGCAGGCAGTATTCATGCCCAGATACTCATGTTTGCCATTTCCCTCTAGAGTGGGGACTGGGGTCCCCTGCCCAAAGAGGCAGAGCCAGCACCAAATCCTCATAGAATTTGCCTCCATCAGCACGAAATGACAGCCTGGGTTCTGAGGTGCACCGAAGGTCAGCCAATGGAATGCCAGAGCTACTGTGATTTAGCCAATAGGATGGTAGCTTTACTGTGAGCCAACCAATGAGGCGCTGGCACTGTCAGATGGCGGCATACATTTCTGGTCAGTGAAGAGCTCCCCGTGAAGAGGTCTGTGTGACATTTTTGTGGTCTTTTGAAGTGATGAGCGAACCCAAACTGAGGGAGTGGTATGCTGGGAGACGCACATTAAAGAAAAATGACCAGTTTCATTAATGTGCACAATTCATTCTGCTTGTTTAATTTGGGGGTTTCCTGGCTGCAGAATTTGGATTCTTTTTTCTGAATACACGGGGCTCTGACTGTACATGCCATGTTAGAGGTGTAATAAAATCACATCTTTCTCGGGGTTTCCTTCACCACTGTAGAGTCCCAGAGCTGCACCTGAAGGGCCATCTAGTCCAGTCCTTGCCTTGTTCCAAGCAGGCTATCCTCAGCTTGCAGCATTGCGGGCAGATGCTTAATCAACCAGGTTTTGAAAACATCGCAGGAGGGGAGATCCTACAGCCTTCCTGTAGTATCTGCAAGATGAGATTGAGTCACCCATTGGTTTGGATACTTGGCTGAAACAGTGAGTGTCTTGAGATGGACCAGGCCCTGACCACCCCCAGTCCTGCTTTGGAGATGGCCAGCCCTGCATCCCCCACCTCCAGCCCCACCTTTGCCGGACCCGGCAGCTGCTGTGGCCTGTAGTCAGCCCGCATGGCACCCCCTCCCCCACACCATAGAGTTATGAGCAGATCACCCGACACTCTAGGCTGCTGCCTGCAACTCTAAGTCGTTGCCCAGGGCAACCCCCGGCTGAAAGCGGAGCTGCAGCATCTATCTGCTGAGCAGGCAGACTGCAGTCCTGCCTCTGGCCGGTGCCCCAGGTTGGGGCAGCTCACTCCGCTGGCAGCGCTCCTGTGTGTTCTGGGGTGCCGCTGGCGGGGCTGCCCTGCCTCTGCTCCGCCTGCACATCTGGTGGCCCGCCTTTACACGGACCGGCCACCCAGGGTGAGACGGGGGGTGGGGTGGGGGTGTCAGCTGTCCGTTTGCTGATACCCAGTGTCCTAATCAGAAAAGACCCTGACATTTATCTTATCTTATGTATCAGGGTTAGGCAAACAGTACCTTGGGAGTCACGTACGGTCCTTGGGCAGCTCAAGTATGGATCGTGGACCCCCATGTTATCTTAATGGTTCTGTGTCTTACCGCATTGTACCCAAGTCTCCGAAGCGGAATTACAGTTGCTCCTCATAATCTCAGCAGTCAGAACTTCAGAGAACCAGCTGTGCCAGCCAATCATGAAACAGGAGAAGTCTGTGTACAGGCATACAAACATACGTGTCTTGTGGACAGGCGGGGCAACTGTCCTGAGCCCCAGGGCCCCACAGCGGCCCCTGTTTTCACCAGAGTCAGGTGTGGGGACCCCATTCCCTCCCAGCAAGGCACAAAATATGGCCACCTTTAGGGCCCCACAAAGGGTGCAAGAATGTGAGGACACCAGGGATCCCGCATTTTATCTTCACTCTGGGCCCTGCAAATTCTGTGGACGGCCCTGCTTGTGCCACTTGACCATATGAAGATTTAGATCTATGGCTCTTGGGGTCAGGAACTTTGCCCACCCCTGTTATACACAAAGCTAAAAAAAAGCAAAACTACCTGCCTCCCAGCTTCTGTGGTGTCACAGAACATTCTGAATCATTACACATGCCGCACATCATGCTCACGCCACATTATCAGGAATATGCCTGGCTGTAGGTTTGGCCTTTAACAGGGACCTGTGTTCAGTTCACTGTGTTTTCCCCATCAGGAAAATGCAGTGAAGATGAGTCCCTAGTCTTTAGTTAATTGTTGGCTCCTAATGACTATTGCAGGGGATTGGTGGTTTGTTTGTTTTCAAATTTCACAGACAGAAAAAAAAAAAAGAAAAAAAAGAACCAGCCAAATACATAGACAAGTGGCTAGTTCTATAGTATTTGCTAAGTAGCTTTTGTGCTCTCCATGTTTAACCTGTGATAATCCCTGCCCCAAAGGCTGTATTAAAAGGAGCACTCTCTCTCTCTCACCTGGCTTTTCACTGAGCCACTCTGGCCTTGCACCCTGCAGATCTAGTAGAGGTTAGATATTAATACTATTCTTCTTCCTCCTCTAATTTTGGCTAAGAGCCCATTAGTCTGATTTTATGCTTATTTAAAGTGCTATCTTTCTGCCAGCAGCAAATGGCTTTTTGCTGGAGGCGCAATGCTACCTCCGCCTTTCTACATTTTCTTTGCTTGACCTTTCGGCCCAAGGTATTAAACAAATCATGAGTTATTCCCTTTATTTATTAGACTATTACAAGCAGACTGTTCGTACTGCTCACGAGGCCATTCAGGAGAGGAAGAGGCAGAACAGTGAAGCGCTCAGCACTTTGAGCAGAAAACACCACACATGAATGAATTATTCTCATGGCATTTCCCATTCTGGTTACCATCTTTGCAATGAAAATGAGGTGTCAGAAATATCATTCCTCAACCCCAAACTTTATGCAATTTTAGTTACGTGCTACATTACTTTGAGCTTTTCAATATTCACTGCTTGGGCTGGCTGGCCATTCCCTAAATCTCCGATTACGGACTCAATTGCCCATGCAAAAGGAATAGAGTGCCCAGCTAATCAAAGTCTCTCTCTTAAGCGGAGGTGGCACCAATACCTCTGGTGGTGATGAATGCCTTTTTTTCATCCAAAGTACAATCCACTTGCAGTCTTTGTTAACATGCATATTTGAGAAACTTGAGAAAGTCACTGTGGCAGAAAAGCCTTCTGGGAAAGGGCTGTACAGGCAAAGAGAGAATCAGCGTGTTCAAGGGTGTAGCGAGCTTGGAATAGGCCCTGGTGCAGAAAATGGGATGAGCTTCCCATTCCCAACAGCAGCAGCAGAAGCAGCAGCAGCCCCAGGCAGCGTGGGGCCTCCAGGCTCAAGGGCCCCAGTACAGCTGCACTGTCTGTCGTATTATAGCTACACCCTTGAGCGGGCCCTAGATGTCTTGGTTACAGCTCTCCTCAAACCAGAGAGCTGGGTCTGGACCAGCTGAAGTGAATCCGAATCGAGACCAGGCCTGATTGTGACAGTGTTAATGAAAACAACACACATGTAACACACATGTATTTCAGTTTTCATGTGAATGAACAATACATTTGTATCTCAGAAACCATTATGTAAAGCATCACAATTTTGGTGTTGCTGGAGTTGTGTAGAAACGGTGAGTCCAATGAGGGGGAAATTTATATGGAGAAACAATATTAAAAAGTTTGGAAAGTAGGAAATAAAATGTGAGCCCAAAGTTGGGCAGGTTTTGGGGACAGGTATGGAAGACAATTATAATGTGGATTTATTCATTAATGAATTATTATTATTATTATTATTATTATTATTTATAACACACCAGCAGTGTACCTAGCACTGTACAATCAGTAGATGAAGTGCTACTGAAGGGGACTTGAGTTTCCCAGTAGCTTCCAGAGATTGAGCAAATGGCCCAGAAATGTAAGATGGGAGAACCTTCTGGGGCTAGATGGGGTTAGACAGAGCAAATGCAGGAAATATATATATGATCTCTGTTTTTACCTCATTGTGTTTAAAGGTTTGAAATCGGATTTAAAAAGACAAAGAGAAGTCAGAGGGGACACCCACACACCAGGACATGGATTAGGAAGCATTGAAACAGACCAAAAACATCTATCTGTGTAATGTGGACTTTTGAGTAGGGTAAGATATTAGGGAATTTTCTAGTGAATCTAGCATTGACTTGCACTCTTGAATCAATTTTGTCTTATATTTAATCTGAATTTTCAAGTACAAATTTGTTCAGTCAAACATTTGTGTGCTTGTGTGATGCTGACATTGTGCGACACAAATGAGGGGACAATCCAGATTAGATACTTGGGCAAACCTTATTACATTTTCTGTGACTGGGAATCTCCAGGGAGATGGATGGCAGGACAGTTACCCCTTTACAGACTGGAACAGTTCTGGAGAGAGTTGTGGCCAGTGGAGACTAAGTGGGGAAACTGAGTCATGGCCGGTCAGAAGGGGGCACAGAGGTAAGAACCCTCCCCTTGGAGGTCTGCCTAAGCCCAAACTTGTTCATCTTCTGGAGGAGATGTAAGACCTTCTTGTTTGGCCAGGAATCTGGCAGGCGGGAACAGGGTTAGGTGGGAGTGAGTAGAGGGGGCTGGGAAGGGGGACTGATAGGTGGTGGAATGATGTTGGGGTTTATGGGGATTTTAATATATTTTATTGTATTTTATATTTTGAATGTTGTTAACCGCCCTGAGTCTGCGGAGAAGGGCGGAGTAAAAATATAACAACTAACTAAACCCCAAACCCATCACACTGATGCAGCCTCTCTCTTCTGAGCCCAATGTGTCTGGTGGCCCTAGCCCCCAGGGACCACCACACAACTTTTATTGGACCACGTAGCAGGGCAGGCCAGTTAAGGGAGACTGGACCTTTAAGAAGGCTTGGTGAGCCACAGCCGATATAACTTTTGGAATGTGGATTACTAAGGGGTCATTGGTAACAGGTGAGCTGGGACTTGGCGGGGGGCCAGAGAATGTGATAGAGCTAAGTGGGAAGAGGGAGGAAGTTGTGGAACGCGAGGAACTCCAAGAGGCTCACCACTTGCGCGCTGAAGCGAAGGAAGGGGCTCGCCTGCCACAGACTGGAACGGAAGACCCAGCAGTGGAGCACGACGATTGGGACTGAACCTGGATAGCTGGATTGGAATGAGGATACCCAAATGTAAGCCCATTTCAGGAGGGACTGTGTCCAGTGGGACCCTGAGGTTGTGGAGATTGTGCACTCTGCAGATCAGTCAGCTCGGACAGAACTGGGAAAGACTGGCTCCCTCAGGACGGCTATCATGAAGACCACGTAAATAAAGAATTTGAGCTAAAAGATTCCGCCTGTGGGCCTTAGTGGGGCCAGCTGAGAAACGGTGAGCTGCAGCAGGCACCTCTCTTACAAACCAACTATTTTTGGTAAGAGCACGCAAGCTTTCAGGATACACAGGGCCCTTCCTCAGGGATGTAACATGTCAAAACTACAGACCAAACAAATGCAGGAAGGATATATCTACAAAGGCAATGGCTTGGGAGGGAGCTGATCGGTGAAAAATACTTACATTTCACACATTTTCAAACAATGGGGTTTAAAACCATTGATAATGGTGTTAGTTGTTAATGATCTCAGTTTTTATCTCATTATGTGTAAAGGTTTGAAATCTGATTTATTTATTTTTTTCTCCTAATGGTTCCCTCCCACATTATTGACCTGGTATATATACCTGCCCTGCATTTGCTCAGCTTATAGTTCTGGTTTTTGACATGCCTGAGGAAGGGCCCTTGGTGGCCCAAAAGCCTGCACCCTGTAGTTGGCCTAATAAAAAAGATCGCCTCAAGACCCACCTCTTCCGCTCTGCCCTCCCCGACTCCTCGCTCCCCTCTCCTAACTCCTGCTGATTCCCTTCATCCAGTACAATCTGTTACCTGAGGTCTGTGTACTCATGTTCTCACCACGTGAACCAGCCAGCCATCATTCTCGACGTAGCCAAGCCAAGTACGTGCACCTGGGACCTCGCATCCTTGTGAACGTAATGTTACACCTTGTCTCTCCCTCTGTTCCCCTTCCTTCGTCTCCCACCCCACCCCACCCCCCTGTCTCTCAGATTGTAAGCCCTAGGGCAGGGACTGTGTGCCTCTGTGCTGGCAGCACTTACGAGGAGGAGGAGGAGGGGATCCGTTGGTGCTGTTGCTGCCCCGCTGCTTCACACCTGCTGACACCTGCGGAGAAACAGACAGACTGTTGTGAGTTGTGGGGGTGTATAGAAGCCGGTTTAGAGGCCAGCTGGTCCCCCTCCCCCACCCGGAAGTAGCTGGGGGCTCAAAGCCCCGCGCCCAGTGGCTCTAGCCAGACCTGACTCCACTTACCTGCCTGCCCACCGTTCACCATCTGCGGAGGAGGAGGAGGAGGGGGGGGTCCGTTGGTGCTGTCGCTGCCCCGCTGCT
>QEPC01015236.1:1428534-1453061 GCA_003113815.1 Sphenodon punctatus
AAGCCCTAGGGGCAGGGACCGTGTCTATTTTATTACTTTGTAAAGTGCCAGGTACACTGCTGGCGCTATATAAATGTTTGTTAATAATAATAATAATAATAATCACCACACCCCAAACTCCACAGGCCTGATTTTGGGCGACAGGCTTCCGAGGTTCCCAGCAGTGGCACTAGGGGGGTGGCTGGCGGCGCCTCCTGCCAGATTCCCCCACTGCCACGCAGGGCACTGGAAGGCCTGCACTCCAGGAGGCTGCAGCTGCAGGAGCAGGTGCATGTGCTTCGGGGTCAGATGTTCCTCAAGAACCACCAATGTCCCCCATCGTTGAGGTGATCCCCAGCAGTCCAGGGCTGGTGGATCCCACCCCGGCTGCTAGAGGCAGGGCCCGATCCCCGGGCAATGGCAGCAGGGAGGCGAGCAGCAGTAGCAGCAGCAGCTATAGGGGGCACAGGGAGAGTGGCAGCAGCATGGTGGGCAGTCCATCAGCCTCAGGGTCCCAGTACTCCCCTTCGTGGGACATCAGTCTGATTGGGGCCAGCGAGGCAGACACTAGCCCCACGGAGGAGATGTCTGGAGCTGAGACGATGGCTGTCCCTCTGAGAGCTATGTCGCCACCATGTTCTGCTCCTCCTATCAGCACTGGCAGCGGTGCGTCACCCAGTGCGGACCAGAAGGCAGGAGGGGACAAAAAATCCTCTTTCTGGGTGCATTTTAAGTTGGTGCGGGCGGATGATTCCAGGGAGGTGCAGTGCAGTTTGTGCCAGAAGGTGGTAAAGCGTGGGTAGGTGTTCACCAACCTTGGCACAACTGCCAAGGCGAGGCACCTTAAGGGATGCCACAGCACTGTACTACTAAGCAGGCAGGCAGGGGCAGTGGACACCAGTGGGTTCCCAACTGCAGCGGCCAGTCATCCGCCTCCATCAGCAAGCAAGCATCCTGCTCAACCAGCTGCGTCTAGCAGCAGGAGCAGTATTGATGCTAGGGGGGAGCAGCAGCAGCAGAAGCACCGTCAGTCCACCATGGAGGGGCTGGGGTGGGAGCAGTTGCCAAGTCCCTCAGCAGCTGCAGGACGTGGAGGACGGCGTGGCTTTCAAGTGAAAGTCACGCGCATGTTGGGGGAAATGATAGCGCTGGATGGGCAGCAGTGGTCGGGGACATGGGGTTCAGGCGCCTGATTTGTTTCCTGGCCCCCCAGTTTAAGCTGCTGTTGCGCACCACCGTGAGTTAGCAGGTGGTGCCAGCCTTGTACAGGGCTTTAAAGGAGCGGGTGAGGGAGCAGCTGGCAGGGGCTGAGGGTGCCACCGTCCACTTCACCATAGACCTGTGGTCGAGCAGGAATGCTCAGCATGCCTACCTGGCAGTGACGGCATACTGGTGGCAGGACCCGAAGGCAGCATTTGGCAGTGGCAGGAGGGGTCGCGAAGCAGGGTATAGGTGGGCCCTGCTTCAAACGGAAGTAATGGACAGCCCCACACGTCCCGGAACATTGAGGCAGCCCTGACCGCCATGGTGAGGGAGTGGGTCATGCCTGGTGCGTCCTTCACCAAGGGGTGCGTGGTCACCAATAACACGGCCAACATATTGAGGGCAGTCCACGAGGGGGGCTTCACTAGCATTCCTTGCACCCCACACACCTTTCGCCTGGTGGTTAAGGATGCTCTGGGCTTGGGGGAGAAGGGGATTGGGGTCGGCACCCTTAGTTCCCTGATCAAGTGGGGGAGGAAGCTGACCGGTTTCTTTAACCGGAGTGTAAAGGGCAGCGACCTCCTCTGGGCGAAGCAGGCCGAGCAAGGCTCCCCAGTGCACCAGCTGGTACAGGATGTGTCCACCCGGTGGAATTCAACCTTCCTGATGTTCGAGCGGCTACTCGAGCAGAAAGCTGCCTTGCATCAGGCGCAACTGGTGATGGACAGCGGGGCACCTCCAGGGTACAATGGGGCAGAATGGGAGATCCTGGTGCACACGGGCTTCGTGCTGAGACCATTCCTGGACATGATGGAGACCCCATCAGCTCGGCCATGGCTACCATCAGCCAGGTAACCCCTCTGGTCCAGAGTCGTCTCAGGAGGCTTGAGGAGATTCTCCAGGGGTGGGATTGTGGCCCTCAGGGCAGGAAGCTGGCCAATGAGGCAGTTGCCCTGGTGCAGCAGCTGAAGGCGTGTTTCAATGAGCTCCGGCGGTGGGCGGAATACGTCTTGGCAACCATGCTGGACTCCAGGGTCAAGGGCAGCGTGGCAAACCAGACACCCCTCTATGGCCACTGAAAGGGTGAGCTGGTGGAGAGGGTCCAGCAGGCAGAGCAGGCTCTGGAGAGTGCGCTGCAGCAGCAGCAGCAGGATGCCCCTAGGGATGATGGGAGTGGGAGCAGCCACCCCTTTCAGCCGGCAGGGTCTATCCCTGCCCCCAGCCCTAGCGGTAGCAGCACCAGCAGCAGGCTGAGCAACAGCAGCACCCCGAGCAACAGCAGCACCCCTATTGCCAGCAGCAGCAGCAGCTCCTATGTGCAGGCCATTCTGGGGAGCATGGGGTCATGCACAGCAGGGCAAGCACCATGGCTGAGGGCAGTGGTGGAGGTGGTGCCCAGGCAGAGTTATCAGAGGGAGTACGACGGCGCCTCAGCAGCAGTGGAGAGCTACCTGGAGGAGGAGCCATGCATAGAACCCAGCCGCGATCCCTTGACCTACTGGGCCACTGGCAGCAAGACCAACGTGTGGCCGGTCCTGTCCAAAGTGGCCAAGGGTCTCTTGTCCTGCCCACCAACGAGTGTCCCCAGCGAGCGGGTGTTCTCCATGGTGGGGGACATTTGCTCCCTGCTCCGCCTGAGACTGGGGACCAAGTTGCTAGAGCAGTTCCTCTTCCTTACGGTGAACCTTCGCTGCTGGGATTCCCCGAGCTGCCCCTGGACACGGATTGATGGTGCAGTGGCACATGCCATCCCATGGCAGGAGCAGTCTTGGAACGGGGCTCTTCCTCAATCTGGGCTGCTGCTGCTGAGGTGCTCTCCCTCCCTCCCAATGCCCGGTGCCCACCCTGCCTCCCTCTCTCTCTCATACTAGACGGTCTCAGACGTCCTATCTGACTGACCTAATGACGCAGAATGGCATTGGAAAACTAAGTCTGCCAGCCGGCCTCTGGCTCGACGATCTCAGCCCGCCTATGTGACTGGCTCTCTCTGTCTCGCGCTGCACAGTCTTCGCCAGCCTATCTGAGTGCCCTGCCAAGGTCCCAGCCTGCCTTCCCTACTGCCTCTCATGCCATGCTGCCTGTTTGCCCCCACAGATTGTGAAGCTCGAACCCTGCCTCAGTCTGCCTGCCTTCTGCTCATGCCACGCTGCCTGTCTGCCTGCCCTGGTTGCCACCCCCAAACCCTGCCTCAGTCTGCCTTCCTTCTGCTCATACCATGCTACCTGTCTGCCCCCCCAGGTTGCAAAGCTCGAACCCTGGCTCAGTCTGCCTGCCTTCTGCTCATGCCACACTGCCTGTCTGCCCACGCAGGTTGCCAAGCTTGAACCCTGCCTCAGCCTGCCGTCTCATGCCACACTGCCTGTCTGCCTGCCCAGGTGGCCTAGATCAAAGCCTGCCTCAGTCTGCCTTCCCATGCTCATGCCATGCTGCCTATCTGCCCGCCCGCCCGCCCAGGTGGCCTAGATCAAAGCCTGCTTCATTCTGCCTTCTTCTCACGCCACGCTGCCTGTCTGCCTGCCCAGGTGGCCAAGATCAAAGCCTGCCTCAGTCTGCCTTCTGCTCATGCCATGCTGCCTGTCTGCCCGCCCTGTGGGCAAAGCTGAAGCCCTGCCCCAGTCTGCCTACCTCTCATGCCAAGGTGCCTGTCTGCCTGCCCTGGCAACCCTGGGTGATGTGCCCCACTGGCCTGGTAATACTGCTGCTGCTGGTCCATGGGAGCTCTGCCCTGGCAAATTCAAATGTGCTCACACAATCCTGCTGCTGCCATCTGCTGTTGTATGAGAGCTCCTCCCTTGCAAATCCTACCATCCTGGCTCCATGGGTGCTGTGCAAAGGCAAATCCTGCTGCTGCTGCTGCCTCTTCTGTCTGTGCCACGGGTTCTGTGCCCGATCAATCCAATGTCTGTTGCTGCAGCCAATGCCGCCTCTACTGTCTGTGCCATGGGTTCTGTGCTCGGGCAATCCAATGTCCGCTGCTGCTGCCGACAATGCCGCCTCTGCTGTCTGTGGCCCAGGTTCTGTGCCCAGGTAATCCAATGTCCGCTGCTGTTGCCTCTGCTGTGCCATGGGTACTGTGCCCTGGCAATCCAATGTCTGCTACTGGGTGGCCATGTGATTCAGCACTGGGCAAGGCTTGATCAATTGGCAGAATAGTTTGTTGAGATCCTGAGAGTAGGATGCAAGTCTGCAATGCCCGGCCAAGAAGGGGTGGCCGCCACTGAGCCCTGGCCGGACCTCTGACGCTGCTGCACTGATGCCAGCCAGCCTGCAACCCCGGCCAAGCAGGGGTGCCAGCCACAGTTACTGTGCTCGGGCAATCCAATGTCTGCTGCTGTTGCTGGTACTACACGTCAGTCATTTGCTCCTCACTCTTGTAAACAATCATAGCTCGGATGAGTGCGCCAGTGGGCAAGGCTTGCCCAATGTGTAATAGAGCTTCTTGAGCTCTTGAGTAGGATGCCAACCTGCAACGCCTGGCTAAGTAGGGGTGCCAGCCGCCGCGCCTCTGCCGCTGCTCCACCGATGCCAGCCAGCCTTCAATGCCTGGCCGAGTAGGGGTGCCGGCCACTCCAGTCCCAAGACCCACCATCAGGGTTCTGGGGGCATCATTCCGCACACAGAGAGTCATCATTCCACAGCATCAAGAAACAGCCACTCCAGCCCCAGGACCTACCATCAGGGTTCTGGGGCCTACATTACAGGCACGGGGGGCTGTCCATCCACATCATCAAGAAGCTGCCACTCCTGTCCCAGGACCCACTCTCAGGGTTCTGGGGACATCATTCCGCTCACAGAGAGCTGTCATTCCACGGCATCAAGGAACAGCCAGCCACTCCAGCCACAGGTCCCATCATCAGGGTTCTGGGGCCTACATTCCAGGCAGGGAGGGCTGTCGTTCCACTTCATCCAGAAGCTGCCACTCCAGCCCCAGGACCCACCATCAGAGTTCTGGGGCCATCGGGGAGCCATCATTCCACTTCATCTAGAAGCTGCCACTCTAGTCTAAGGACCCACCATCAGGGTTCTGGGGCCGTCATTCCGCTCACAGAGAGCTGTCATTCCACTGCATCAAGTAACAGCCACTCCAGTCCCAGGACCCACCCTCAGGGTTCTGGGGCCATCATTCCGCCGACCCACGTGGAGGGTCCTTATTTGCTTACAGCATGGCCCAGGGAGAGCCGGCTCTGCTCCTGTTGGACACAGGCAGCAATTCGGCCTTCAGAGGCAGCCAACTACGAGTCCAGTCCCAGGACCCACCGTCAGGGTTCTGGGGCCTACATTACAGACACAGGGAGCTGTCCATCCACGTCATCCAGAATCTGCCACTCCTGTCCCAGGACCCACCATCAGGGTTCTGGAGCCATCATTTCACTCACGGGGAGCCATCATTCCACTGCATCAAGTAACAGCCACTCCAGCGCCAGGTTCTGGGGCCTACATTCCAGGCATGGGGGGCTGTGCATCCACAAGTTGCCACTTTTGTACCAGAACCCACCGTCAGGGTTCTGGGGCCTACATTAGAGGCAGGGTGGGCTGTCATTCCACTTCATCCAGAAGCTGCCACTCTAGTCCCAGGACCCACCCTCAGGGTTCTGGGGCCGTCATTCCGCTCGGGGAGGGCTGTCCATCCACGTCATCCAGAAGCAATAGGGTGCTGCTGCTGCTGCTGAGCCTGCTGCTGCTACTGCTACTGCTAGGGCTGGGGGCAGGATAGACCCTGCCAGCTGAAAGGGGTGGCTGCTCCCACTCCCACCATTCCCAGGGGTGTCCTGCTGCTGCCGCGCACTCTCCAGAGCCCTCTCTGCCTGCTGGACCCTCTCCACCAGCTCACCCTTCCAGTGCCCAATAGAGCGGTGTCTGGCATGCCACACTGCCCTTAACCCTGGGGTCCAGCATGGTTGCCAACACATATTCCTCCCGCTGCAGGAGCTCATCAAACCGCGTCTTCAGCCCTGCCTTCAGCTGCCGCACCAGGGCAACCACCTCAGCCACCAACTTCTTGCCCTGAGGGACACAATCCCACCACTGGAGAATCTCCTCCACCCTCCTGAGGAGACTCTGCACCAGAGGGGTCACCTGGCTGATGGTGGCCATGGAGGAGCTGATGGTCTCCGTCACGTCCAGGAACAGTCTCAGAACAAAGACAGTGTGAGCCAGGATCTCCCATTCCACCCCATAGTACCCTGAAGGTGTCCCGCTGTCCGTCACCAGTTGAACCTGATGCAAGACAGCTTTCTGCTCGAGAAACCGTTTGAGCATCAGGAACGTGGAGGACTTCCACCGGGTGGACACATCCTGCACCAGCTGGTGCACTGGGGAGCCTTCTGCTTCGCCCAGAGAAGGTCACTGCCCATCACGCTCCGGTTAAAGAAGCCAGCCAGCTTCCTCCTCCGCTCGCTCAGGGAGCTAAGGGTGCCTGCCCCAATCCCCTTCTCCCCCAAGCCCAGAGCATCCCTGACCACCAGGTGAAGGAATGCTGGTGAAGCCCCCTCTCGCAGACTGCCCTCAATATGTTGGCCATGTTTTGCGTCACCACGCACCCCTTGGTGAAGGGCACACCTGGTGTGACCCACTCCCTCACCAAGGTGGTCAGGGGTACCTCGAGGTTCCGAGAAGTGTGGGGACCATCCATTACTTCCGCCTGAAGCAGAGCCCACCTATACCCTGCTTCGGGACCCCTCTTGCCACTGCCGAACGCTGCCTCCGGGTCCTGCCACCAGTGCGTCGTAACTGCCAGGTAGGTGTGCTGCGTTCCTACTCAACCACAGGTCGGTGGTGAAGTGGACAGTGGCCCCCCCAGACCCTGCCAGCTGCTCCCTCACCTGCTCCTTTAAAGCCCGGTACAGGGCTGGCACCACCTGCCGACTCAGGGTGGTGCTGTGGCAGGCCTCCACTTCTACTCGCTCTATGCTGGGTTCTCCAGTTCTAGTCACCGTCACAGCTGGGCGCTTCAGGCTGCCAGGCATCGACGGAGCAGCGGCAGAGGCCCGGTCAGGCCTTGGTGGCGGCCACCCCTGCTTGGTCGGGTGTTGCAGGCTGCCAGGCATTGGTGGCAGCCTGGCTCAGGGTGGTGTGTGAGGGCAGCTTAGACTGGGGGGCCAGGAAGCCAATCAGGCACCTAAACCCCATGTCCCCAACCAATGAGAAGGGCTGCCCATCGAGCGTAATCATTTCCCCCAACATGCGCACGGCTTTCACTTGAAAGCCACACCGCCCTTCACGTCCTGCAGCTGCTGATGGACTTGGCAGCTGCCCCCACCCCAGTTCCCCCATGGTGCACTGACGCTTCTGGGCCTCAACTGGCTGCTGCAGCTGCTGCTGCACCACCACTGACCGTGGGAGGGGCAGAACATGGTGGTGACACCGCTCTCGGAGGGATGTGTGGCCGGCCCTATCCAAAGTGGCCAAGGGTCTGTTGTCCTGCCGAGCAACGAGTGTCCCCAGCAAGTGGGTGTTCTCAAAGGCAGGGGACATTTGCTCACCGCATCGCCTGGGACTGGGGGCCAAGTTGGTGGAGCAGTCGCTTCTCATCAAGGTGTCTGTCTGCTGCTGCTGCCATGGGTTCTGCTACCAGGCAACTCAATGTCTGTCGCTGCTCCGCCGATGCCTGGCTGCCTGCAATCCCTGGCCAAGTAGGGGTGCCAGGCCAGCCACCAAACCCCAAGCCTTCCCAGCAGGGACCTGAGTTGACTGCACCAAAAAATCTTAAATTCTGCAATCAGTGAAACCAAATTCTGCAAATTCACCGCGAGCATTAATATTTGCATAATTTACTTGATTTGCATAACTATGCATGCTGGGAAGAATCACAATTTTGCTAATCAAACACAACTCAAATCCTCTGGAATTTCAGCACCCCAGAATTCCCACCTCATATTAAACCCCAGACCTCCCTCACCCAAATATAGGGCCTTCAGACCCCACCCACCAACAATTCATCTCCCAGGAGCCTACTTACCCTCGGGTCATGGTCACACCTCCCAGACAGACGGCAGCTGCAGCAGCAGTTTTCGTTTGGGGTCAGGCGACAAGTTTATGCCTGAGCCAGGATTTAAAGATCCTGCAGGCAAGTCCCACTGCAGTGTCACTGCAATTTCAGCCTGGCACTGTGAGGACTGGCTGATTCTGCGAAAACCACTGCAAACTGCAGCAACGCAGTCAAGTCGGGTCCCTGCTTCCTGGCCTCTGCTGCCGCTGCTGCATCTCAGACGACCAGCCATGGCGCCACAGGCACCCCTGGGGAGCCAGGCGCCGAGCATGCCTGCCCGGGCAAGCCGGGGTGCCAAGCACCAAGCTTTCCTGGTCTCTGCTGCTACGTCTCCAACAGCCTGCCATGCTGCCACGGGCACCTCTGGGGGTCCCTGGAGTGCCCCAAGCCTCCCGGTGGGACCGAACTCCACGGGACCAAACCCACGAACCCGAACTTAGTTTGGGGGCTGAACAGCTGAACATCCAAACCCCGTTCTGTTCGCACATCCCACCAATACACTGAAATCCTCGGCTCGGTGTGCAATGGCAGTCAATCCGGAGACTCCCATAGGCCAAAATGAGGATCTCAGGGTGGAACCACAGTAAGGGGCAACCCTAACATTGGGTAAAACACATGTGACGGCAGCACAGCAGCAGCCCAATCCGGGGAGGAAAATTGCAGCCGACACAGTCCAGGCCAGGGCACAGAACAAACGTGCCCGTGGTCGGGGCACCAGCAAGGATGAAGAGAACTATGACCGTGTGGCCTGCCACCCCTGCCCCCATGCTGAGCCTAGCACCATGCCATGATGGGCAGCCATGGTGGCCCCCTGA
Organism: Sphenodon punctatus; assembly: GCA_003113815.1. Taxonomy (NCBI): domain Eukaryota; kingdom Metazoa; phylum Chordata; class Lepidosauria; order Sphenodontia; family Sphenodontidae; genus Sphenodon; species Sphenodon punctatus. Next base: position 1,437,520 of record QEPC01015236.1, read on the forward strand.
CCCAGGCTGCCGGCGCACACCAGACGCGATAACCCTCTGTGGGCCGCTTTAGGCTGGGCAGGTGGCCTGAGCTATGACCTCAATGGTTTTCTGAGGTCAGAGTCTGGGCTAGCCACAAACATGGCCAAGAGCAATCCTGGCCCAACGTCTGGCGGCACCTACACAGACGTGCAGGTGAGTTCTGGCCCAAAGCAGGCCACTGTCATGTCTGATTTTACCTATTGATGCATTTAACAGAGACCTTGTAACAGCAATCCTAAAAGGGTTAAATTTGATGTAGAAAAACTGTTCGTTACTGGTGAGATCAGGTAGCAGGTGGCCCATGTTAACACTGCAATCAGTGACTTTGATTGAAACAGATGAGCTACTGTAAACACCAAGGCCATGAACCATAAAACCACTTGCTCCAGAAATACCCCATTTAAGCCCTGAGATGGGACATCTCCAGAGCAAATGGCTTGTGTATCATGACTGAAGCTCATAATAATTAGAAGCATATAGAACGGACATCCCTGATCGCAGCTGTAGTCCATCTTTCCAGTATCCTGTTAGTAGCAACACCCAATGCTTCAGAGGAGAATCAAGAGTACGACAATCAACAGATGAGGAGTTAATGAGGTATCATCCTTGAGAGCCACAACCTAGTGGATAAGGTCTTGGACCTTGAGACCAGGGTTCAAACCCTGTCTAACTCACTGGGTGGCCTTCGGCAAGTCACTCTCTCTCAGCCTCAGCTCCCCATCTGTAAAATTGCAATAATAATGACCTCTCTCTCAGGGTTGTTGGGAGGGTGAGCTAGGTACGGATTGTAATGCACTGAGGTGCTGTATAAATAAGAATCCTAGTCCCTAACAGAGCATGCCTTTAGTTATCAAGGAAGAGTTTTTAAAATCTTTTCTCAAAAATTTGGTAGCACTATTATAGTTGTGGATATTCTTGTCATCTATGTACAGACCAAGCCTTCTCTGAATTGTGCTAGATTCTTGCCCTTGACCACATCCTGTGGCAAGGAGTTCCACAGTATAATTACACACTATGGGTGAACAAAGGACTTGCTTTCATCAGTTTTAGGGTACAAGCGTCCAGCAAGATAGTATGCACCTGCTGTTAGCATGGGCATGAGTCCCAGAGAAGTGAATTGGACTTCTGCCCATGCAAACTGCTAAGGCACTGTACTGCTTGAGGATTAGCCTGATACCAACTGATTGGATGAAGTGGTTAAAAATGCCGCCAAGCTTCATTAGAGTAAATCCTGCTTATAATGAACCCCATTTTATAACAATCCCAGCTCCGAGAACCATCAATGTCAATCAAAACTCATTATAATGAACACTACTGATGGACTGGTTCTGATATCACAAACTCCATCCACACTTTTACACTGATTATCAAGATTAAAACAGCCTGAACTGAGAAAGCACAAAAAAGCAGCAATCTATGCTGGATGTTTTTAAGAGCAAAGCCATGCTATTACAGTACTGTATTCCACATAACATGTACATTTTTTTTTTATTTTTTTTTTTTAACTTTTTCACTTTTTTTCATTTAAATGTTGATTAACGTGGTGGAATCATTATTAAAATAAAGTGCACTGATGTTCCATTTAAACTGGAAATTTCTTTGCAGCAAACTGCCAATTCCTCTTCTAGTGAATACCCCCGTAGAATGAACCTTTCCCCCTAGGAGTTTCGTATAGTGTAGTTTTATGAACGTTTGGGAGCAGGGCAAGATGGCTTTGCAGAGCTGCATTGCTGGAGACATGGTTTAATACAGTTCACAGGAGCGAAACATTTAAGGTTTCAGATGCCAACCAGATTAGAAAACTTGTAGAAGTCGTTCTCCTGGGACGGCTTAGGAGTTAGTACAGAGGCCAACGGTTAAGCATTGCCCGTCATGTCTACACTGCATTTTGAAAGTGATTTGCCCCAAGGCTGAGGTACGTAGGCATTTGTGAACTATGTAATACGGTGTAATACGGTGTGCCACTACACCAACAGAAGTCTATCTGTCTGCATGACAGAGTCTGAAATCGGGGACGTCTAATTCAATGCGACAGATGAAAGGAACATCACACTTCTCTAGCTGAGCCTCACCTTACGACGTACCAGAGCACCTGTGGGCCGTGCCGCCTTTCGGGAGCAGAGCCACACGGTGCCGCTACTGCTGTCTTAGCAGGGAAAGCATATGGAATAGCAGATGCTGTGCCGAGGTTCTCGCGCACCGTCTGTGCTGTGGGAGCATCTGGCTCATTCTAATCCTGTAATTAGCTAGTACAGGCCGCATGTCTCCAAAGCAACCTTTCCTCTGTGGCTCCAACGAAGAATGGCAAAGTCAAAAGATGGAGAGAGGCAGGAAACGGCCCTGAAGTAAAAGATCTCTGAGCTACGCTTGGTTCTTGCGCAATTATGAAGTGTGGAATAACATCACCGCAGTCAAGGTGTGTCAGAAAAAGCCAGGCCTTGAACCCTCACGCCTAGGGTAGCTGGAGTAGTGGCTGGAACTGCAGGGGCACTGGTACTCCTTGCCTCAGGCCCAACCACTCCCTCAAGCAAGGGGCATTGATTTCAGCACCTGGCACGCCTCCCTGCTTCCTGGTTAGCTGCCAGCCAGTTTAAAGAACTGACTTGTCACAAGAGGAAGCTGGGACTTCTGGCTCAATTCACTTCCTGTTTCAACCCAGTTCTTGTCTCTTCTGCTCTTGCTTCCTCGTTCTCCAGCCCTGCTCTAAGCCCCTTCCCTCATCCCCATTTTGTCTTGCTTTGAGCCTTTGTTCCCCTCTTACTCCTGGCCCTGATCATGACTCTGCACCCCAATCGTACCATCCACCCTACTACACCTCATGCCCCTTATGCGAGATGCAGGGGCGTAGCTAGCTTGGGATGGGCCCAGGGACCACAGATGTCCGTGGGCCATCTCTTTTTCCTGCCAGTGGTGAAGCTGCCGGCCGGCCTACGGGCGCCTCCCGGCTCAGCCGGTGTGCTGCTGCTGGCCCATCTGTCGCTGGGGCCAAGCGCAGCCAGCAGCAGCAGCAGCGCCATTGCTGCCCTGGTCCACCTGACCAGCCCTGGATGCTGGGAGGTGGTTGGGCGGGCCGGGGCAGGCTGGGCCGGTTCGATGTGGGGAGCGCTGGAGCGGGAAGGTGCCCGGCGGTGGTTCCACTCAGTTACTGAGTGGAGCTGCTGGTGGGTACCTTCCCGGGGCCAAGCGCAGCCAGCAGCAGCGCCATTGCTGCCCTGGTCCACCCGACCAGCCCTGGATGCTGGGAGGTGGTTGGGCGGGCCAGGGCAGGCTGGGCCGGTTCGATGCGGGGAGCGCTGGAGCGGGAAGGTGCCCGGCGGTGGTTCCACTCAGTTACTGAGTGGAGCTGCTGGTGGGTACCTTCCCGCTGGAACTGGGCCTCCCTCGAGCCAGCCCTACCCAGGTCCAGACTGGTGGGGAGGACTCCTCCTCCACGATGCAGCACCAGGGGGGCGAGCCGAGCTGCAAGGCTTGTGAGTGTGACCTGACCTGACACTAGTGTGGCCATACCTCCCCTTTAAAAGAGAACGCTTATGAAAAATACATGGTGCAGGGCTGCACTGGTTCCAATGGCGCCTTTGGAACTCCCTCCTGGTGGGGGCCCGTCTGACCCCGGATTTCCCAGCCTTCCGTAGGAACTGTAAGACCTGGCTGTTTTGTCAGATATTTGGCAAGGGAGAGGGGTAAGGGTGGGTGGGGATGCGTTGAGTGTTTTTTCTTCTTCTCCCTGCTATGATTATTATGTTTTTTAAGTGTTTTTAAAAATTGTTTTATATGATATTTATATTTTTGTTATTGTTGTTAGCCACTCTGGGCTGCCTGGAGCGGGAAGAGCGGGGTATACATTTTGTAAAATAAATTTTAAAATAAATAAGCGTCCTCTTAAAGGGGAGGTATGACCACCCTACCTGATGCAGACTGCTGCACGGGGCCCTTCCCCCTCCCTGCCCGTGCTTGCAACATTGTTTTAGACACAACGTTGCAACTGCGGACAGGAAGGGGGAGGGGGCCCACGCAGCACCCGGAAGGGCCCTCAGCCAGCTCAGGTGGCAATTTAAAAAAGAAAAAGAAAGAAAGAAAAAGGGGGGAAAGGGTGGCTTATCTACCTTGGATACTGGGCCCCCAGCCAGTACAGGCCCCGGGACAAACGTCCCTGTTTGTCCAATGGTAGCTACGCCCTTGGCGAGAAACAAATGTCAGTACAGTCAGTCTCCAGAGCTGTAGGAAGCGCCAGCAGGGACAGAGGAAGGGCTGTAGGATTTGGTCCCTCGAAATCCCTGCAACCCATTTAGACCTCACCAGTACGCATGCAACACCAACGCACCATTACCTCAATAATGGTGGCCAATAAGGTCTAGCCCTCAGCAAATAAGTCCCGCCCCCTCCCACACTTACATGCCCACGCATACCTCCCAACATTCCAAGTGCATGAAAAGGGACAGACACTCTCTCCTGCTTCTCATTCCATCATCCCCCCCTTGTTGTCTCAAGGTGCTTTTCTTAGGAGACAAGCAGAAAAGAGGTGCTTGGGGCATGAATACTGTCCTTTTTGTCTCTCTCGCCTGAAAAAGAGACTTTGACCCCCCCTAAAGGAGGGACAGTGAAATTCAGCATCCAAAGAGGGGCTGTCCCTCCTAAGTAGCGACTGTTGGGAGATACGCATGCCAACCAAGAAGCTCGAGTCTCAGCTATGAAGATGACAGAGGCCATCTTGTAATTCTCTGAGCATTGATACCCACAGAGCGGAGGCAGTAACAGTGAAGTTACCATAGCAATAGGGGACCAAAACTCAAGTTCCTCAAACCCTAAATGCATGGGGAGGGAGAAACGTATCCCCTTTGTGGGATTCATGGGGAGAGAGAAACATATCCCCCTCACCTAACTCCGGCTGATGCCCTCCATCCAGTACAATCTGTTACCTGAGGTCTGTGTACTCATATCCTCACCACGCGGACCAGCCAGTCATAATTCTCGATATAACCAAGCCAAGCGCGTGCACCTGGGACCTCGCATCTCTGTAAATGTTACACCCCTTGTCTCTCCCTCTGTTCCCCTTCCTTCATCTCCCCCCCCCCCCCCCGGTCTCTCAGATTGTAAGCTCTAGGGCAGGGACCGTGTCTATTCCATTACTTTGTAAAGTGCCAGGTACATTGCTGGCGCTATATAAATGCTTGCTAATAAAATTAATAATAATAATAATAATAATAATAATTTGTCCTCCACCCCTATTTTTAGGTCTTTTTTAGGTGGCAGATGCTCTGTTCACTCCCAAGCCTCCCAAAGGAGGGTAGCGCTGTGCGTTATGCAACTGCCATGACACCATACAAATTTCTGGGGAACTTTGATACTTCCAAGAGTGGACTGTCGAAAGGGCAAAACCTTGGCCTCCATTTAGCTAGGACTCTTTAATAAATCACTACAAATTCTGAAATTTCAAAGGGAAAGCAGGATCAAGGCAAGGTGGGGGGTGAAAGGCCCACGCTAGCTGGAATTACACAGGACATCCATCAGAATTACCCCGCAGTAATGGCAGAGAGAAAAAAATATGCCAAGCATAACCAAACGAAGTGGCAGCACGCAGTTCACAGCCGCTGCAAGGTCAGAATAAAAGTTAACATCATCGCTAATTAAAAGAGCAGGCAATTCTGGGGGAAAAGACCAAAGTTAAAGACAGCTCCCTCCCTAAGAACGTCATAATAAAGTCTTGCAAACTGTGCTTCCCTCCCCCAGCCCGGCCCACTAGCGTACATTAGGGCTGTGGCCTTAGTTTCTGCTGCAGGTTACCTCGGAATCCTGTGACAGTGAACTATTTAGGAGAGGCAAGAAATAAGCCCATATCCTGATCAGACAGCTAGTGCACAGTACTGCTCTTCTCAGAAGTCTCCCCTTTCAGTTTGGGGTGGTTTTTTTAAAAAAAGAGATTTCACTGTGGTAGCAGAGAAAACCTCAAAAATGTGAGCAGACTGGAACTAGTGCAGCTATGTCTCAATGCAAACACCTCCATAGGGGGGCTTTACAACTCCGCATCTCCAAGGCTGCACTAGTTCGCAGTGCCTGCTGTTTTCAATGGCACCTGGCTCACTTCTGGTAGCGGGTAGAAACATCTAACCCACCCCACCCCCGCGCAAGTTTGTTTCTCCAGGAATTTAGAAATACGCTACTAACAAGCCTCGTGTAAAAAACAGCCTTGTGCTATCAACCCAACTCCTGGACCATCCTACCTCTCTACAGCTGAATATAAAGCAGGAGTTCTTGTGATTTAATTTTATGATGATGATCAAGGTGGGGCAAGAGCAAATAAACCATCCAGGACTTTTTCTGGCTTTCCTTACCAATATCTGCCTTTTTCTGGTCTTCAGCATTCCAGGATGCACATTCTTCCTGGGAATATTTTCCAGGGCTTCACCCATTCTTGAATTTAATTGCCACAGCCAAGCACCCCCCCCCCCCACAAATTAAGCCCTGGTGTTAGCCACATGCACAAAAATATAGGTTGTCCCATAGAACATCTACAGGTAATCCCTAGATCAGCACAATCCCAAACCTTTTCCCGCACTTCTGATTTTTCCCTCTTAATTAGCTCCTAGTTCAACTTTATGTAGCCCCTACATTCCCCTGACTGTGTGAACCTACCCCCAACCCATCTTGCGAGCCTGCTGTACTCCCCTGAGCAGCCACCGATCTTGAAAGGGAGCAATATTGTTTAGTTCACCCCTTTCCCCAAGTAGAAGTTTCCAGAGCAGCCTCTGCTTGAAAGCAAGTAGTGACATCCAAGTGCCCAATTTATGCCTTACTGCTTGCACTAATGCAATTTAAGCAATGCTAAATTGTACTGAATTTATACCACAAACATCTGGTCCTTACAGATTTGTCTGCTCATCAAACCCATTCTTAGAAAGATTGCTAGGAAGATATTAGATGTTGCAAAAGCAACGCTGCCATGTAATTCATCCTGGTTAGTTCTGTGTACTTTTATTTCACTGCCGACAGCCCAGCGATATTAAATTCTGTTTGAGGTCTGTTTTTTCCTGTCTTCCCCCCCCCTCAAAACTGCTTGGAGGAGCTGGATATTAAATAGGGTTGAAAGAAAGCTCTAGAGAAATATTTTCTGGATTTTCTGACTGCACCCGCACGCAGCAAGGAAGTTAAAGGTAGGACCGCCCTCCATTATAAAGGGCAGAATGTTACAAGCCCAAAACCACTCAAGCTGCACTTCTGAAATTTTAACAGCGTGCTATAAACCTGTGTCTATTCAAATGTTTAACAAGATCAAGTCAGAAAATCAAAAGTTATAGCAATGTATATGTTAATTGCTGGTGGTCAAAATGCAGGGTTTCCCAATAATTTGTTCTGAGTGATATCTCCCTCCCTCTTCCGAGCTTAGCCCTAAGATTTCACAGCTTTGTAGTATTCGATGTCAAGGAAGTGCTTTGGTAGTCTGGAAGTGATCGGTGCAGAAAATAATGAAATATTAAAGATTTTTTAAATCAGTTCTGCCGGGCTAGCGCATGCACACTGAGAAGCTGCCTCTTTGGGGAAAAGCAGCATGAATAGAGTCAGGAGCTCCTCACTGCAGTCAGTTGCATGTGAGGCAGCCAGTGATCCGGGCCGGCTTGCAGGGAGCTGGGGAGTTATGCATTCTCCTGATGCAACAGTCCCCTGTTGTCCCATGCCCACTAGCCGCCCAACCCCACTGCAGGGAAAGGGAGCCCCCCCAAAAGGATAGTCCTGTCCCCGTTCAGCTCCCCAGCCCCTCGCAAGAAGTATCTCGTGACTTGGAGAGGCTGCTCCTGCTGAAAGTTACGAGACCCTTCTTGCAAGGGGCTGGGAAGCTGAGTGGTGACAGAATTAGCCTTTGGGGGGCCTCCCCTTCCCGACAGTGGGGTTGGGCACCTAGTGGGCACAGGGAGGGTGTTGCATTAGGACACTGCACCACGTGCCACTGATTCCCTGTTGCTGGGGTAGAGAGAGAATGATTTACATAGTGGGTGGTTGGCTACCAGGCCTCTGGCATGCTTGGCAGCATCTGGAGGGGGTGGGAGAGAGGAACTACACACACACCCGGCCCTCTTCCCCCTCGCTGGCCTGATGCTGCACAAAGTTCTGCTGACGCCACTAGTATCACTGGGGCTACCGTTATGTTTCCTGTATGGGCTTGCTAGGACTACATTTCCCAGCATGCACAACAGTGACAGGAAGATGGCAGCAGCCCCCATGTGTGCTTGTGCAGTGGCGTAGGGCCTTTTTGAAAAGTCTACAGCCTCCCTCCGTGAAGCTGTAAACAGCTGCAGCAGCAGTGGCGGCAACTGATTCTGCGGAAAGGTGGGGGGGGGGGAAAGAGGTGTACTGCGCGTGTGCGCGTGAAAGAGAGAGAGGTGTGTGCATCAGTGAGAGAATGAAAGAGTGGTGTGTGGTGTCCCCCACTCCCATGGTTGTCTCCCCTGTCCCCCACCTCTCCTGTCATCTCAGACAGGCTTGAGGAAAGAAGACTAAGAGGGGTGGGGGCTCTCGTTAACTAAGAAACAAGATCTCCTTTTGCAAAACCTCTTTGGTGGTGGTGGCTGTTCCTGCTGGTGCTGCTGCTTGGGCAGGTGTAGGGCAGGGGGCTTGAGAAGGATGGGGGGGCTGCAAGGACACAGGGGGGGGAGCCTGATGGGACCGAGAAGCAAAGGGTGTGTCATGTGTTCATTGTGGAGGATGTGAGAGCTGGGGCTGTCATTTTGGCAATGAATAAGAAAACTCGCCTTGAGCTCTTCCCTCTTTGCCGTCGTACCACCCCCCCAGAAATGAGAGACAGAGACATGTGTTGGGTTCAATTGGCCACACTCTTTAATCAGAAAAGCAAGACCGTTGGTGGAATTGCACTAAGCAATTCAGAGGGTCCAGTATTTTAAATGAAAACCAGCCTATACTACTTTAAAAGAGGTGACCGGTTCGGATACGCCCTCCGATACCAGTCCTAACATTTCTTAAAAGTTTCCCCTTCGATTAGCTCTCTGGCCAGGGCCGAAGGGAATCTAACAGTCCTATTTGTGAACGAGTAAGGAGTATCAGTGCCATTAGCCTTGCATGCCCCTACCACCCGCTTGGCACATCTCCCAGGGTGACGACCACAGGTGTTTGCCCTGCCCTGCTTATACACCAGGTGTCGCCTCCCCATCTTTTACTGAGATGCCTCTCTTATTATCTAACCTATATTATCTAAATTAAACACCTCTAATAATACTGGACCCCCGTCAGGAGTGCGACATTAATCATAACATTACTAGGCATGCCAATTATTATTGATGTCCGGTAAAGGTCTTATATCATATTTCAAATCAAGATTTAAACTATATTAAATTAGTTGCCAATTAAGTATTCCAATTATATAATCAGTAATTATTAAGAACATTAAACTAGTTTTAACCTATTCCAATACTGTGAAGAAGGTAAAAAACACAAACATCTTCTAAGTCCCCTTTGCCGCCGAATGACGGTGAAGGGGCAATTGTCGCGCCTCCCCCCCCTCCACACTTTGCACCGGGCCGAGCTGGGGGCACAGGAGAAGGCCGCCACGAGGAAGCCTGTTAGAAGGCTTCCTCGTGCAGTTGCGGTTGCCTGGCAACCGTCCCTGGACGCAGCAGCGAGACGCCGCTGCATGGGAGTTGGAGCCCCACCCCTTTTAGGAAGGGCGGGTTCCTGAGGCGCTGAGAAAAGCTCGCCAGTCTGTCGGGGTTAGTGGAAGAGTCAGCAGCAGAGGAGACTCGCTGCTGACTACGAGAATAACTGAGTCCCGTGGGGCAGAAGCAATGGGCCAAAGGAAGGGAGCGGTGGCCGCAGGAGCAAAGAGGAAGGCCGCAGAGGCCCAATGAAATCAGGCCAGGAGCGGGGATGAACCCCTCGGGGCAGAAAGTGGGGCGGGGAGGGTGAACACCCCACACACACACAACAAGTAATGATGGCCCGGCTGCTTGAACGCGAGGCTGTATTGAGGGCCCGCGGCCCGGGTGGGGCAAGAGGACCCCCGGTAGGATTAGACCCCAGGGAGGCACAGGGTGGGGCCATGAGGCGGCAGGAGTATGGAGGAGGCCCGGCAAGTTCCAGGGAGCTGGATGAGGGCCCAAATAGCAGGGACACACACACACCCCCTGGGAGGAGGCGCAGTACAAGGGCAATCGAGGCCCCAGCCAGATACAGGGGGGAGGGGGAAATTACTAATAGTCCCCCAGAAAATGAAAACGAAGGAGGTAATAGGGCGATAATCAGGGGGATGGCACCCCCATCACCTTTACAAGATGCGATAGCAAGTGGGAGTGACGAGACAAGGAAGGAATCACAAAGGGGCCAGGCAATCAATATGGGACCCCTGATGCAGGCCCTGTACCCCGGGGGGCCGGCAGGACCCTCAGGGACAGGTGGTCAGGGTATGGGAGCCCCAGATCTTTACGGGGTCCCAGGCTGGATGGCCCATCAACAAGGGGCGGATGATCCCCTGAGGAGCCTACAAGGAGGCGGGATGGGGTTAGCCCGGCAGGGCCCAATACCCACTGTTCGGGAGGTTTTTGTTCCCGTACAGGCAGGCGGACCGCCGGAAGCAAGGAGGAGGCGCGTCGAACTACCGGAATGCCCACGGTACCCCACAGAGGCGGAAATGTGGGACAGGATCTTAGCCCTGGAGAGAGAACTACGTGGGACAAGACACGATAGCGACCGGCAATCCCCCGAACGAGAGGCAGTACGGGGAGTGACGCAGGTCTTTGACAGAGGAGGTGAGTTAGAAGGTGACCCTGATGGGGTCTATGGAAGGCGGGCGCGGCCATCACAGGTGGGGCAGGTAGTAAGAGCAAGGGAAGAATCCCACACACCCCTACAGCAAGCGGGTATGATGGGACAGCAGCCAGCCCACACGGAGAGCACAACCCGCCGGGGTGTAGGGCGAGGTATTGCGGGGACAGGCCAGCCCCGATCCCCGGTTGACAAAACTTGACGGAGCATGGGTATGGGTAACACCAGCAGCGGCACCCAACCCGGGACAAAATAGCGGGGCCACACTAGGGTACGAGGAACAAGAAACAACGAGCTGTGATAGCCCCAATGCAGGAAGAGGGGGAGGAGACAAACCTCCCACTGAACAGGGTCCATCGGGGGGGGGGGAAACCACGAGCCTGCCCCCCCCCCGCCACCAGGTGGGGCCAAACCCAGTGTGGCGGCCCCATTTGGATCACATTTACCCCTCAGTACGAAGGAAAAAATACTGAAGGGTGAATACGTGGACATTTTTGCCCTGCTTTTCAGTGATCCAATACTGGATCACTCAGAACAGGATGAGAAGGACAAAGAGAAATTCCGCCACCCAAAAGTAGACCGAAATTGGGAGAATTGGACGGCTGCATGGGCAGTGTATATGGGAGTGGTGTTGCAAAATAACCCCAATAGGGGGTTGGAGCTCCACAAGTATGCCGACGTTATTAGACGGGCATACGGGACTGGCCCGGTAGGCGGGTGGCTGAGATATGACGAAGCTTTTCGTCATAGGGCAGCCACGCCACCGGGTTTAAGNTACACCAGGTGTCGCCTCCCCATCTTTTACTGAGATGCCTCTCTTATTATCTAACCTATATTATCTAAATTAAACACCTCTAATAATACTGGACCCCCGTCAGGAGTGCGACATTAATCATAACATTACTAGGCATGCCAATTATTATTGATGTCCGGTAAAGGTCTTATATCATATTTCAAATCAAGATTTAAACTATATTAAATTAGTTGCCAATTAAGTATTCCAATTATATAATCAGTAATTATTAAGAACATTAAACTAGTTTTAACCTATTCCAATACTGTGAAGAAGGTAAAAAACACAAACATCTTCTAAGTCCCCTTTGCCGCCGAATGACGGTGAAGGGGCAATTGTCGCGCCTCCCCCCCCTCCACACTTTGCACCGGGCCGAGCTGGGGGCACAGGAGAAGGCCGCCACGAGGAAGCCTGTTAGAAGGCTTCCTCGTGCAGTTGCGGTTGCCTGGCAACCGTCCCTGGACGCAGCAGCGAGACGCCGCTGCATGGGAGTTGGAGCCCCACCCCTTTTAGGAAGGGCGGGTTCCTGAGGCGCTGAGAAAAGCTCGCCAGTCTGTCGGGGTTAGTGGAAGAGTCAGCAGCAGAGGAGACTCGCTGCTGACTACGAGAATAACTGAGTCCCGTGGGGCAGAAGCAATGGGCCAAAGGAAGGGAGCGGTGGCCGCAGGAGCAAAGAGGAAGGCCGCAGAGGCCCAATGAAATCAGGCCAGGAGCGGGGATGAACCCCTCGGGGCAGAAAGTGGGGCGGGGAGGGTGAACACCCCACACACACACAACAAGTAATGATGGCCCGGCTGCTTGAACGCGAGGCTGTATTGAGGGCCCGCGGCCCGGGTGGGGCAAGAGGACCCCCGGTAGGATTAGACCCCAGGGAGGCACAGGGTGGGGCCATGAGGCGGCAGGAGTATGGAGGAGGCCCGGCAAGTTCCAGGGAGCTGGATGAGGGCCCAAATAGCAGGGACACACACACACCCCCTGGGAGGAGGCGCAGTACAAGGGCAATCGAGGCCCCAGCCAGATACAGGGGGGAGGGGGAAATTACTAATAGTCCCCCAGAAAATGAAAACGAAGGAGGTAATAGGGCGATAATCAGGGGGATGGCACCCCCATCACCTTTACAAGATGCGATAGCAAGTGGGAGTGACGAGACAAGGAAGGAATCACAAAGGGGCCAGGCAATCAATATGGGACCCCTGATGCAGGCCCTGTACCCCGGGGGGCCGGCAGGACCCTCAGGGACAGGTGGTCAGGGTATGGGAGCCCCAGATCTTTACGGGGTCCCAGGCTGGATGGCCCATCAACAAGGGGCGGATGATCCCCTGAGGAGCCTACAAGGAGGCGGGATGGGGTTAGCCCGGCAGGGCCCAATACCCACTGTTCGGGAGGTTTTTGTTCCCGTACAGGCAGGCGGACCGCCGGAAGCAAGGAGGAGGCGCGTCGAACTACCGGAATGCCCACGGTACCCCACAGAGGCGGAAATGTGGGACAGGATCTTAGCCCTGGAGAGAGAACTACGTGGGACAAGACACGATAGCGACCGGCAATCCCCCGAACGAGAGGCAGTACGGGGAGTGACGCAGGTCTTTGACAGAGGAGGTGAGTTAGAAGGTGACCCTGATGGGGTCTATGGAAGGCGGGCGCGGCCATCACAGGTGGGGCAGGTAGTAAGAGCAAGGGAAGAATCCCACACACCCCTACAGCAAGCGGGTATGATGGGACAGCAGCCAGCCCACACGGAGAGCACAACCCGCCGGGGTGTAGGGCGAGGTATTGCGGGGACAGGCCAGCCCCGATCCCCGGTTGACAAAACTTGACGGAGCATGGGTATGGGTAACACCAGCAGCGGCACCCAACCCGGGACAAAATAGCGGGGCCACACTAGGGTACGAGGAACAAGAAACAACGAGCTGTGATAGCCCCAATGCAGGAAGAGGGGGAGGAGACAAACCTCCCACTGAACAGGGTCCATCGGGGGGGGGGGAAACCACGAGCCTGCCCCCCCCCCGCCACCAGGTGGGGCCAAACCCAGTGTGGCGGCCCCATTTGGATCACATTTACCCCTCAGTACGAAGGAAAAAATACTGAAGGGTGAATACGTGGACATTTTTGCCCTGCTTTTCAGTGATCCAATACTGGATCACTCAGAACAGGATGAGAAGGACAAAGAGAAATTCCGCCACCCAAAAGTAGACCGAAATTGGGAGAATTGGACGGCTGCATGGGCAGTGTATATGGGAGTGGTGTTGCAAAATAACCCCAATAGGGGGTTGGAGCTCCACAAGTATGCCGACGTTATTAGACGGGCATACGGGACTGGCCCGGTAGGCGGGTGGCTGAGATATGACGAAGCTTTTCGTCATAGGGCAGCCACGCCACCGGGTTTAAGATGGGACGTGCACGCCACAGACCTGTGGTTAGAGAGCATGGTAGATGTTACCAGGGCCCCCCGGGCGGATAGTGGACACCCATTGGTGCAGGCCGGGGTCGCCCCAGCAAACGAGCCATTTCGGAGTGAAAGCCGCAGGGCAGGGCAGGCACCCGGTGCTTGCTGGGAATACAATAGAGCAGGACGATGAAACAGAGCCACATGCCGCTTCCGCCACAACTGCTCCAGTTGTGGGGGAGGACGCCCCAGCAAACGAGCCATTTCGGAGTGAAAGCCGCAGGGCAGGGCAGGCACCCGGTGCTTGCTGGGAATACAATAGAGCAGGACGATGAAACAGAGCCACATGCCGCTTCCGCCACAACTGCTCCAGTTGTGGGGGAGGACACCCCGAGACCAATTGTTTTCACCCCCGCCAAAAAGGAAAGAGGGGAGGATACGGGCAGGGTAGGGGATATGGCAAGGAAGGCCAGACACCCCCCTCTGCAACCCGCCCTACAAAGGGGCCCGACATCAGTCAAAATTAACTGTTTAGCAAAGGCCCGTGCGGGTCATCCTGACCCGGAAGAAGTCAAGTATATGATTCAAGGGTTCACGGAAGGTTTTATAATCCCGGCGGGGTCAGTGCAGAAACAGGATATAGTCAAGAATTTAAAATCAACAATTGGCATGGAACATTTAGTAAGGCAAAAAATAGCCAAAGATATTCAAACCACTTTGTCTCCCTCTCAGATTTTCCTAATTAATATAGGCATTTTAACTTAAAAAGAGGATAATTTTGTGGATCATGTCTGAGGGGGAGAGGGTATACGGAAGCATGAGACTCTGGCCAGGTCTAAGAAGGGATGCACCCATGTGGCTCATAAAAATCTTTAATATGCAGTATTCATGTTGCAGAAACCCTTGTGCCAGCTTTCCTCTCCATACTGTCTAATATCTATTGAGTATTATGGTTTTCCCACAAACCTTCTTGTGAAGATGACCATTTGTCTTGACTTGCATCTCAAGTTATTTGACTTTGGTGATGCTGGAGGACTTAGCAATTTGAAGCAAGGTATAATTCAAACACAGCAATTTAAAAGCCTCCAGTAAGTAGCTGCTTATATGGTAGTATAATCATGAACCTCAAGGAAGAGAGTTTTATTTGTTCACTTTTACAACTCAACTGCAGTTACAGTAAGAAAGACTTATAAAAAGAACCTGGGAGAGTCTTGCTGCTTGAAGGAAAAAGTTCACAAACTGCTTGGTGAAATCCTTGAGCTCCCTGTTCTATTTGTGACATTGGGTATTTTCAGACGTTACGGGGCCCTTTGGCCCCGTACCGTAACGAACGTCTTCGTTCCCCGCCGGGGTCACCCCGGCACGGCCCAACAGACGTGCCGGGGGGATCCCGGCGGGGAAAGTGGGAGGAGCCGGGGCCGCGCGGCGCAACGTGCGGCCGCACGGCCCCGCCCCCTCCACGCACCCCGCCGCCCGCCCTCCGAGGAGACGGGCGGGCGGCGGGGCCAATGCGGCCGCCGCGTCTGGCCGATCGTGCCACGGCCCGGGATCCCGCCGGGGATCCCGGCCCGTGGCACGCGA